>OZ018389.1:79831231-80431231 GCA_963969525.1 Ontholestes murinus | reverse complement strand
CGTCTATCGATTTTTTTAACTATTAAATATGTGTATACTTTGAACTTTCGATATATCTATCTACTGAATTTTCTCCAAAATAAATGGATTTTTATAGATATATTTATAAACAACTTTTTAAATACTGAAATTATTTTAAATTTCATTTTCTACACATTTAACCTTTAAAATGTATAAAAGCGTTTTAAATAAATATTGAATTCTCTTGTAATGGTTTGTAATAAATAAAAATTTGTAATAAATCAAAAATTCTAATATACTATATTTCTATTGATTAAATTTTCTAAATATTAAAGTTTCCGTCCACTTAATTTTTTTATAATGAGTATTCTGTACATTGCGTACATCGATATAATTTAAATACTGAATTGTCTTAATTATAGGACTTTGTAATTATATAATTTTTCATCTCAACTATCATCTGACAACTGTAATCTGTCATCTGTCAACTATAATTTGTCATCAGTAATCTTTCATATATCATCCCTCATCTAAATTTTTAAAATATTTTCTAAATAACAAAACTTGTTTTTTTAATTGTTGTTAATTTTGTTTAGATTTAAATTTTATATATATAGCAAAACATTCTGAATTATAAACTTTTACTAAATGTTGAATTTTCTAAAGATTAAAATTTCTCTTCACAGAATTTTCTTTATATTGAATTTTCTATATGTTGAATTCTCTGTAGATCGAATTTACTCAATTTTGAAGATTATTGTTTCCAATCAAAATGTTTGTTTATTGTTTGGTTTGTTCGTTAATAAATTTAAAAAAAAAACTCTAATATACAAAACTTCCAATGACATAATTTTCTAAATGTTGAATTTTCTAAATATTAAAATTTCTTTTCATAGAATTTTCTTTATATTGTATAGGTTGTACATTTATCAAGTCACAATTTTTGTAATGGTTTGTTTATAACGTTTATAATATACAAAATTTCACATTGACCGATTTTCTGAATGTTGATTTTTCTAAATGGGAAAGTTTCTATCCACTGAATTTTCTTCATAACGAATATTCGGTACATTAACTTTTATAGATATACAGGGTGTCCCGATTATGAGGGGAAATGGTTGGACGACCGATTCCTGGGGCCAAAATATAAGAAGTGTAGATTTACGAGACGAATTAAATTCCACTTTCAAAGTTTTCAAAAAAGTTAAGGGTAACTAGATATTTTGAAAAAGTAAAAAGTGTCAATTTTTTCAAATCAATATATCTCGGTTATTATAAAATTTTATGTAGATTAATATAAAATAACCAGAAAATTTTTATCGCCATTATTTTCCGATATATGACGCAAACTTACATTTTTTAAATGGAAACCATAGTTGGCTATGGCCTCATTCAAAAGGTAAATATTTTCTCTTTAATCCAATATGACATACGATATAGTTATTTCTAAAAATGAGTGAGTTATAGTCATTTCAAGTTTTATTATAAATAAAAAATGGGTAGCCATGAAAAAGATGAAAGTAAAACAATTGCAATTGTGTTATCTATTTTAAATGCTAAGTCTGTCTTAAATATAGAACAATTTGTCATCTGCCAAGTGTTCAACTGCATCTGCCATCCGTTATTTGTTATCTGTCAATTTCATTTGTCAACTATCAACTGTCAACTATCATCTGACACCAGTCATCTGCGATCTAAACTTAAATAAATTATTTTTTATAGTTCAAAATATATAAGCAATTAACTTTTAACTTGATATCACTTTTTATAAAAAAAATTATAAAAAGTGATACCAACAAAGTTAATTGTTTCTTTGTTTCCACAATTACTTATGTAATTTTTTATAGGTTAAGTTTAAAAAAATGAATTTTTTAAATAATAAATTTTCTGTAATTTTGAATGGTTTAAAAATTGAATTGTCTCGAATAAAGTTTTTTTTTAAATCATTAATTTTCTTTAGATTCCATTTTGTATTAAATGCATTTTTCTAGATTAAATCTTCTCAATATTTTTTTTTATCGATATTTATGTATTAGTTTATTTATAAAAACAAAACTTTATGATAAATTTTTCTCTGACTGCTTTTTCTAAATGATGACTTTTCTAAATATTGAATTTTCTTTATATTAAAGTTTCTGTTGATCAAATTATTATTATTGAATATGTATAGATTATAATATAAATATAAACTCTTTGGATTTTCGATATATTGAGTATTCTAAATATTGAAGTTTCTTTTTTTTATCGAAAACTTTCTGTAATGGTTTGTAATTAATGAAAATTTCAAATATACAAAATTTCTCTTGAGTGACTTTTTCAAATGTTTAATTTTCTGAATATTAAAGTGTCTGTCTACTGATAATAATACACATTTTTATTGACAAACTATACATATTTACATTTAAATAATGAATAATGGATGATGTGTTAGTGAGTTAGTTCGTTAAAAGGCTCTGTCTACTGATTTTTTTTCATAATTAATTAATTTATGAATATTTTGTACATTGCGTTTTATAGATATTTTAAATAATGATTTTTTTTTAAGTATATGACTGTAATAATTATATAATTTGTCAATTGTCATCTGTCATAGGTCATCTATCATCTGTCAAATGTCAACTGTCATTTGTCAACAGTTATTTGTCTTCTGTCAACTATCACTAGTCAACTCTGATTTGTCACGAGTCATTTGTCATATGTCATTCCTTATATAAACTATTCATTAAAAATGGACTTAAATATGCCTTTAATGGCTGAAATATTATACCAAATGGTGAAAATACTGGGTCGATAGGAAAATCGATCACATGAAGCAAAAAAAAAAGGTCTGAGTGGAAGAACACGCAGTGAACTCCGCCTGCAAGTCCTGTGAAAAATATTACAAAGAATTTAGTAATATTTTTTGTGCATTTTGGAGTTTTTCATATATCCAATTTTAACAGGACATTGTAAAGTAAAATAAATAAATAAATAAATAAATATTTTTTTATAAGTCGAATTCAAAGAATGCATTTTCTAAATAATAAAATTTTTGTTTTTTTTTAATGGTCATTAATTTTGTCTAGATGTAGATTAAATGAATTGTTTTGTAGATTGAATTTTCTCGATATTGATTTTTTCATCGATATTTATGTATTAGTTTATTCATAAATAAAACTTTCTGAATTGCACATTTTCTAAATGTTGAATTATCTAAACATTAAAATTTATATCGATCGAATTTTCTAATTATTGAATTTTCTATATGTTGAAATTTCTATAGACAGAATTTTCTAAATTTTAAAAATTACTGTTTCCAATCAAAATTTTTATTGAAATTTCTATAGACAGAATTTTCTAAATTTTAAAGATTATTTTTTTTCAATAAAACTTTTGTAATATATTTTTGTTATATATTTATTACAAAAATTTTGATTGGAAACAATAATCTTTAAATTAATTGGGTTGTTTGAGTACGTGAAAATTTTGATATGAGTAAAACAAAGTTTGGCACCTTTTTCACTTATTTTATTAAATGCTAGATGTACATTTCGGTTACCAAACTGCTCATAATAATCTTTAAAATTTAGAAAATTCTGTCTATAGAAGTTTCAACATATAGAAAATTCAATAATTAGAAAATTATGTCATTGGAAGTTTTTTTATTTATAAATTTTTTAATAAAAAAAACTCTAATATAGAAAACTTCCAATGACATAATTTTCTAAATGTTGAATTTTCTAAATATTACAATTTCTCTTCATATATTTTTTTCTTTATATTGTATAGGTTATAGATTTATCAAATCGCAATTATGTAATGGTTTGTTTGTACATAAACATTTCAAATATATAAAATTTCACATTAACCGATTTTTCTGAATGTTGATTTTCCTAACTAGGAAAGTTTCTTGTCCACTGAATTTTCTTCATAATTATTATTTGGTGCATTAACTTTTATAGATATATTTAAAATACTGAATTAGTTTGAAATATAATTTCAAAGTTATAACATTTTCTAAACATCTAAATTTCTTAGTAAATATAAACACTTACTATGTGTTTTATCACTAAAATTTATTGTAATGTATGTAAATATAGTAGTAACGGTTGCAACCATCATCATGATTCTTAGTAAATATTATTTTATAGATTGAATTAAATAGTTTTTATAGATCGAATTGAACAAATATAATACGGATTTTTTGAATAGTCTACATATTTAATTTAGATCTTATTTTTTATATATTTATTTTTTGTGCAGATTTAATTTTCTCAATGTTATTTATTTATCTTTTTCAATACGTAAAACTTTGTAGATTATATTATTCATTGAGCGATTTTTCTAACTATTGAGTTTTCTATATATAAAAGTTTGTGTTCAATTACTTTTCTTCATATTGAATATTCTCTATATTGAATTAGAAAAATAAAATAATTCTCAGATTTTTGTGTGTTGATTTGATAAAAATATTAAAAGTGTTTCAATTTATATATTTATGTATATATAGGGTGGATGAGTGTGCACTAACCCACCCTCCAGTTAATAAAATATAAACACTTTTAAGAAAGAAAATGTGTGAAAAATTATATAACAAATCTAATAAAAAAATTGTTTATACATTTAGTTAAGAAACACGTTTTTAAGAAAAAAAATGTGTAACAAATCGAATACAAAACTGATTATATATTTAGTTAAACTATTTTGTATAATACAAAAATTTTGAGGGTGAGATAGAGACCACCCAACCATTCCTGATGTACATAACAATTTAAGCTACAAAATTATTGTTTTCTTGTTTAATAAATCAACACGATAAGTTTTTCTTACAGTAATTATGATATGAAATTTAAAAAAAAGTTCAATATTTTCACTGTATTTTTTTTTAGTAATATCGCAATAAATTTTATTAAGACTGACAAAAGAGGTTGTAAAGTCAAAAATAGTTCAAAAATAAAAAAAAAACTTCAATTCAGTTGCAAATTTAAATTCGCTAATAAATTAACTTGAAAAATATAAATATTGTTAAGAAAACGTATAAATATATCTAAAAATTTAAGAAATTAAAGCTTTTTCAACCTTAATACGTTTTAACTAGCGTACTCCTGACCTAGGTCAATGCGTAGACTATTAAGGTAGGTCAGGAGTACGATAGGTCATTGCACTGTCTGTTGAGGTAGGTCAAGAGTACGCTAGAATAAATAATAATCAAGTGTATTTCACGTTTATAAAGGACTGTATTAAATTATCATTTAAAGTAGTGTTTAAAGTAACGGGAAAGCAGATAAAACAATTGAATGTCTTAACAGAAAACAATTGAAATTCATTTAATTAAAAATTACCAATTAATACAAGCATGACAAACGAAAAAAAATATATACTTTAAAATTACGAAAACATTTTCATAATTTTCTACAACTTCCTAAAGAGCTTTTATACTCATATATTTTATTAACAAACTAAACACACTTTTTAATTTGTTTTGTATAACAGACTTTATTTATTTGGTGACCAATGGTTTAGATACATTAACGTACCATCTTCAAACCGTAAGTTATTACAATTATAAACCAAAAATATATTTGATTAGAAACTATACAGTGGGTAATTTTTTATCTTTTTTTTCATCCGACATATTTTCGATTTATGGCAGCAGAATAAAAAACTGGTACACTCTAAATCCATACATGAATAATTATCAAACTAATTTGAATTAATACATAAACGCGAAAAGTCAATCATTAATAGCTTCCGCGCTCGCACGTGATCGATACTAAATAATAAATTCAAATAAACTCTGCTCTATTCTCGGACACGTGCCCCGTTGGTCTGTCTTAACGCCTTTCTACTCGAGATCTAGCAAATTCGCATAATTAATTTTCGTGCTATTACGCAAAATTACACGTTCGCTTTCCATTTCCGCTTAAAATATTAATTAATACACATTCCAGATTGTCGCACATAATAATAATTCAAATCAAGAAAATGTGTTACATGTTTACCAAAAAAAATAATACATATATGTTTGCGTAATAAGTGTGTCAAATTTTATCTGAGTTGAATCACAAGGATGCCAATTAGTGCTAATACGTAAATTTTTAAATTGTAAAATAGGTCTCGTATTGATGTTATTTGTTAACGATAAAAGTATGAGTTTAAAGAATAAATTTTAAAAACCTCAACTGATTCTCCTGAAATATTTCGTTTTCATTTAAAATTTAAAAGCTATAGAAATTGCTATTTACATATGTGCTTAGGAACTTTATTAAATGATAAATAAGACTTTTATTTTAACATCGTGTGTGATATTAACAAAGCAAGTTTTATTTATCATTTGATAAAGTTCCTGATTCAAGATGTATCACAAAGTTATGGCTTCAAGCATCTAACAAATTAATGGCTTGATTTGTTCCATAATAAATTTAATTATGGAGCCATTAATTTACAAATCCACTTCTATGATATATATGTTCCATCAAGAATGTAGCTGTGGAAGTATTAATTTTTACAATAGAAATTGTTCGAAAAGCAAAATTTGATTAGATGATTGATTAAACAAAGTTGTAATATCTTTGGCTTATTATTTCCAGCAAGATTGTGACATTTTGATTATTATTTGCGCTCAGCAAATACAATTATTTCTCACCGTATCTGGTGTAACAACAATAACAAGACACGATGATTAACTGGAAAAAAAGTACGGGATTCTATCATGTCCCATAAAGCCTGCATAATCATTGTTCGCGTACACACAAACCCGTGCATCATCCAGCTTTCTCCTAACTGTTCGACACTTAATGTTAATTAGATGAGATCGTGATTGCACTAATTTAGCACTTGGATAATTAATTAGACTCTATTGCGAATGCTCGTGCAGCAAATATTATTAATTGTATTAATTATTACTAAGTACAAAAGTACCACATATCGACTAATTAAATTTATGTAAGGTAAATAAAACACTTATAAACACAGAATATTATGTAATTTTACGAAGTAACAGCCTCGTCAATTCAATATAATGATACTTGTTCTGTTACTCTCTTGATGGAACCAAATTTTCAAATTTCAAAACAATAGTTTTACTTCTCCCAATTCGTCAATTTAATATTTAAATTTGAGCTACTTTAATTTGCTATATAAAGTGTTTCAGTAAGGGTACGATTCTACACTTTCGTTATCATAGTTATAAAAACTGTGATTGGTGTTATAGTCCTTATTATAGATATCTATTCACGTAAACGGTTTTATCTGCAATAAATTTAACGTATGCACGATTATGTCTTGAATGAATCGTGCAACAGCAGTCCATCCAACGCCCACAGACACTCTCTTTGACACGGATTGATGGAAAATTAACAAAGGCCAAGGCTGCTTTAATTGTGATTCACTTTCCCGGTTTTCTCGTTTTGTAGAATTTCATTCGCATTGATTATCCTCAAGGAGAAATTGTTTTCCATTACAAATGTAATCATAGCACAAACAAAATACTTCACCTGTCCGAAGAAGATGCAGTATATCGAAACAATTGAAGAAGTGTCTATAAAAAAAATGAAAATCAAATAAATAATGTGTTATTTTAAATAAAAACAAATAAAATAATAAAAGTATAGTACATATGGCTAAAAATTTATAATAGGTTGAAACATTATTAAATTATTGGCCCTAATATCGATCCTTGAGGAACATATAATATATTTAATTCTAATTTTTCATACCTTTTCTTTAATAAATCGAATTATTTCCTATAATCAACTGTTGATGACCTATTTTTTTGTAGGAGAGCATTCTTTCCAATCGGTCATGTAAAAATAATCTTAGCTTCGTACTTCTCTAAAATCTAGGTTTCTTAGCTTTAGGCATTGGTGAAACTTTGTCTTCATTTTTACATTCTTCCGATACACGTTTTGCTTGGTCTGAAATTTCTTACCCTTATTCACATAACAAAAATCAACACATGATTGCTTATTATTATTTATTAACATCTTTGTATTCCTTCCTAAGACAATAATACAAAATGTATAATATAAAATATTTAAATATACTTAAAATTAAGAACAAAATTAAATATTTATTGGGGTTGTACTTGCTTTACATTAAGGCAAAACGTTTTAGATTTCTCATAGAAGTTCATAAACATATCTAATCTAATTCCAGTGAAATAATGAAGTTTTACCTTTCTAAAAACTTTGATTGATTTGACAATCGACAGCTTAATATAAAAAAATGATAGAAATTCAATTATTGGAATAAAATAGTGGAATATATTTTTTTTAAGGTTGAAATTTTGTTAAAAATTAAAGAATGTAGGTTTTAAATGGTTTAAACTTTCCAAACAACAATTAAAAATTAGTAAAATAGACGTTTGAAAATTTTCTAGAAGAAAACTTTTATAATATTCTTTTAAGGTCGCTAGAAAAAAGCAAAAAGAAAAGAAAGATTTTTTGAAAACGAAACAATTAATTTTTTAAAGGGTTTGAATTAAAAAGAAAACTAAAAAAATAAGTCTGCTTAAAATAGTTATTTTATTTTACCAAATACAACTGAAGTTTAAAAATTGGACAATTGACAACTTAAAATGTAAAAAGCTGCATTAAATAATTTAATTATTAAAATAAAAAATCAATAAAAACAGTTAAAATTTAAAATATATTCTTAGAATTTTCTAGAACTTTCTTTTTCTGAATTATTTAGAGAGGAAACATCTTTATTATTAGAAATAAATATTTTTTAAAATGCTTTAAATAATTCAATTAATAAAATAAAAAATCAATAAAAACAGTTAAAATTTTGTAAAAAGGAAACAATTGTTTTTTAAACTATTTAAATTTTCTAAAAATAATTAAAAATTTGTAAAAAAACTCTTTAGGCAGTCTGCTTAAGAGTTTTCAAAATCAATTAAGATTTGGAAATTGACAGCTTAAAATTAAAAAAATTAAAATTACTTCAAATAATTCGATTATTAGAATAAAATATTTGTAAAAAAAACTTCCTAAAAAAGCATTTGAAAACTTTAAAAATATTATATTAAGATCACTGGAAATAAAGCAAACAAATAAAAATATATTTTACAAGAAAAAACAATTAAAAAAATATTTGGAAACTAACTTTCTAAAAAAAATACAATCATTTGAAAACTTTCTAAATCAATTTGTAAAAAACCTCCTTAAGAAAACCTGAGAAAACTTTAAAAATATTATTTTAAGATAATTGGAAATAAAACAACTTAAATAATAATTTTTAAAAATTAGAAATGAACTAGCTAAAAAATAAGCTCAAAAATCCATAGAAAATTTATTAAAAGAGTCAAAAATATGTGTACATGAAGAGTTAAAAAAAACAGTTTAAAATTTGCCTTGAGACAATATTTTTTGTATTTGTTGGAAAAACAGTTATTTTATTTTATTATATTTGTAAAAAGCGACAAAAAATTATACAGGAAGGAAAATTATAAAAACAGTTAAATTAAATTAAGAAAAAAAGATTGGAAACTAGCTCTACGAAAATAATAATTAGCTTCACTTTATCAAATAAAATCGAAAATATGCCAAAAGATCTAAAAACAGTTTGAAAATGAAATTTTGTTTGTTAAAATAGTTGAAAATAAATATTAAAAAAAAAATTGCTTATATAAATGGTTGAAATTTGCTTCAAAATTCATCTACAAAAAATTTAAAACTTCTTAAAAATTTACTAAAATAATAAAATTTGAACTTTGAAAAAAGTTAAAATATTTTCAATGCCACCTTAAATTAGATTAGTTTAAAATTTGCAAAAAAACTCATTTTCTTTTTAAAAATTTATGTTACAAAAATAATTCTTTTTCTTTAATTTCCAAATTGCGAGAATTTTCTTCCAAGGTTAATGAAAAGAAAATTTGGAGAATAACCTTTTTTTCAATTGTCTCGAAATTTATCTGAATTTTCTTAATGATTTTTGGCGATTTTTCCATCAAATTGCTAAAATCGAAAAACTTAGAATTTTGAAGCAATTTATTTTGTAAATTTCAAAAATTTAAAACTTTCAATTTTTTTTCATTATTCTAAACTATACCGATAATTTTTCTTACAAATTTATTCAATAATTATTCTTCTTGATTGAGGGAATTTTTTTTAAACCTTCTAGAATTTTCTAAAAATTGAGAATACTGGAATTTTGAAGCAATTTATTTTCTAAATTTAAAAAATTTAAAACTCAAATTTTTGATTCATTATTCTAAACTTTACCGATAATTTCTCTTCTAAAACTATTCAATAATTTTTCTTCCCGATTGAGGGAATTTTCTTTAACTGTTCTAGAATTTCCTAAAAATGTCTCAATCAACGAAAATGAAAATTTATCTGAAATTTTGATATTTCAGATGTCTTTTTCAATTTATAAAAACTTTTCTAGAGATCCACAGCATTTTTTAACTTTACGGAAATTTAGAAACATTCACACTTAAACACACATTTTGTAATTTCTGATTTACACTTCTGATTCATCGACGAAAAATAGAAGAAACAAATGCCACTGCTAATGTAAAAGTAAAAAATCTGCTTGAAGATTTTGTAGAAATCAAAAAACAATTTGGCAGGAATTTAGAAACATTCGCATTCAAACACGCAGTTTGTAGTTTCTGGTATACACTTCTGTTTCATCGACGAAAATTAAGAAAAAATGATACGGCTAAGCTAAAAGTAAGAGAATATATTTATAATTGATTCTGCTTGAAGATTTTGTAGAAATCATAAATTAGTTTTGCACAAATTTAGAAACAATCGTACTCAAACACGCATTTTGTAATTTCTGATTTAAATTTTGTTATATCGACGAAAATTTGGAAAAACAAATGCTATTACTAATGTAAAAGTAAGAAAATTTATAATTGATTCTACTTGAAGATTTTGTAGAAATCAAAAATCATTTTTACATAAATTTAAAAATAATCGCAGTCAAACACGCAGTTTGTAATTTCTGATTCACACCTTTGTTTCATCGACGAAAAATAGAAAAACCAAGTGCTACCCCTGATGCAAAAGTAAGAAAATGTATTCATAATTGCTTCTACTTGAAGATTTTGTAGAAATCAGAAATCATTTGTCGAGAAATTTAGAAACAATCGCAGGTAAACACGCAGTTTGTAATTTATGATTTATACATCTGTTTCATCGGCGAAAATAGATAAAACAAATGCTATTGCTAATCTAAAAGAAAAAAATGTATTAATTAGTGATTCTGCTTGAAAAGTTTATAGACATCATAAATTATTTTTACAAAAATTTAGAAATAATCGCACTCAAACAAGCAGTTTGTAATTTCTGATTTACACTTCTGTTTTGTCGAAGAAAAATAGAAGAAACAAATGCCACTTCTAATGTAAAAGTCAGAAAATGTATTCAGAATTGATTCTACTTAAAGATTTTGTAAAAATTAAAAATAATTTTTGGAGAAATTTAGAAAAAACCGCACTCAAACACGCAGTTGGTAATTTTTGATTTACACTTCTGTTTCATCGGCGAAAAATAAAAGAAACATATGCCACTACTAATGTAAAAGTAGGAAAATTTATTCAGAATTGATTCTACCTGATGATTTTGTAGAAATCAGAAATCATTTTTGCAGAAATTTAGAAACAATCGCACTCAAACATAAAGTTTCTAATTTCTTATTTACACTTTTGTTTCATCGAAGAAAATTAGAAAAAACAAACGCTACTGCTAGTATAAAAGTAAGAAAATGAACTCATATTTGATTCTACTTGAAGAATTAGTTAAAAGCAGAAATTTAGAAAAAACTTCTCGAGGTATATACCTCAACATTTAGAAGAGAAGATTCCAAATTTAGAATTTCGTAATAAAAAAAAAATCTTCTTGATTTATACCTAGAATTTTCTTATCTTGTTCATTTTAGTTGCTAGTATATTTCTTTAAATTTTCTTTTTTTGATATGTAAAAGTTTTTTTCAAGACAACAACTCCTCAGGGTATATACTTCGATATTTAGAAGAGAGTATACAAAATTAGAATTTCCTAAAAAATGTTCTTCTAAAGGATGAAAGACCGCGGGTCGATAGCCGCAGATTAGAAAAAATATCAAGTCTGTACACTTCACTTCACAAAAAATTGTAAAAATATTTACTTCTAATAATAAAGATGTTTTCTCTCTCTGTTCTTCTAAATTTTCTTTTCTTACTGATCTTAATTGCTAGTATCATTCTTCATTTTTTTTTGTGTTTTAATATTTTCCAGAAAATCATCTTTAGTATTTCTGGAATTTTCAAGCAACTTCTCTGTTTGTGTCAATTTTCTTTTTCTGAATTATTTATATTCAAGAATTTATTCTCAAAATTACAGAAATTTTTTTTAAGATCCTTGAATTTTCTAGCAATTTCTCTCTTCAAATTTCGAATATCCTAAGTTATTCCAGAAAATTTCTTTTCAGATTTCTAGAATTTTCTTTAAAATTGCGAGAATTTTTCTTAAGTGGCCTAGATTTTTTTTGACCAATTTCTTCAAAATTTCCATATTTTAAAACTTCTAAAATTGTTACTTTAGGTTTCTAGATTTCTTTTTCAAATATTGAGGTATATTTTTTAATGTCAGAATATCGTAATTTATGTTACAAAAAGAATTTTTTGTTAAATAAATGTCCAAATTGCGAGAATTTATTTCGAAGGTTCTTAAGGAGAAAATTAACCTTTTTATCAAGGGTCTTGAAATTTATCAGAATTTTTTTAAGGATTTTTGGCGATTTCTCTCTCAAATTGCTAAAATTGAGAATATTAGAATTTTCAAGCGATTTATTTTCTAAATATCAAGAAGTTTAAACTTTTTCGACTTTTTTTCCATTATTCTAAATTTTCTTTAAACGTTCTAGAATTTTCTAACAATTTCTCAATCAACGTAAAAGAAAATTTATCAGAAATTTTGATATTTCGGATGTCTGTTTAAATTTATAAAAACCTTTCTAGAGAGCCACAGCATTTTTTAACAACTTCTCGATGTACCATATATACCCCAATATTTAGAAGAGAAGTTTCAAAATTTAGAATTTCATTAAAAAAAAATCTTCTAGATTTATACCAACAAATTTCTTATCTTGCTCAATGCTAGAATATTTCTTTTTTCATGACAACAACTTCTCGAGGTATATACCTCGATATTTAGAAGAGAGTTTCCAATATTAGAATTTCCTAAAAAATGTTTCTTACCTTACAGATCTTTCTAGTATCTTTCTTCAAATTGTTTGTGTTTTAAAATTTTCCAGAAAATCATCTTTTGTATTTCTGAAATTTCCAAGCAACTTCTCTGTTTGTGTCAATTTTCTAGAAATTTCTTTTTGTGAATTATTTATATTCAAGAATTTTTTCTCAAAATTACAGAATTTTTTAAGGATCCTTCAATTTTCTAGTAACTTCAAATTTCGAATATTCTAAAATATTCCAGAAAATTTCTTTTCTAGAATTTTCTTTAAAATTGCGAGAATTTTTGTTAAGTGGATTAGATTTTTTTAACCAATTTCTTCAAAATTTCCATATTTTAAAACTTCCAAAATTGTTACTTTAGGTTTCTAGATTTCTTTTTCAAATATTGTGGTATATTTTTGAATATCAAAATTTCGTAGAGTTTTTTTTTTTCAGATTTTCAGAACTTTTCACAAATTCTCTACTAAAAAAATATTTGAATAACTTATCTTGCTTATCTAAATTAGTATAGTTTTTCTTACAATTTAAGAGTTACAAAATTTTATAGAAAATATTTTTATTGAATTTTTTTTTCAATTTTTTAGAATTATTTATAAAATATTCTAGAAATTTTTCTTTCTAAATTTTTTCAAGAATTTCTTTCTTAGATTAGTAGAATTTTCTTTAAGGGTCCTTATATCTCTCCCGAATTTCGAATATTCTAAAGTTTGTAGAAAATTTCTTTTCAGATTTTTAAAATTTTCGGATGAATAATTAAAAAATTTTTATTCATAATTTCGAGATATCTCTCTTCGGCATTACGAGTATTTTCTCAGAGAATTGAATTTTCTAGTAATTTTTGTTTTGAATTTTGAGAATTGATTCTAAAATTTCTCAGAAAATTTTCTTTAAAATGTCTACAATTTTCTGATTATTTTTTTCGGTGCATTATCTTTTAAATTGTGAGAATTCTTTCAAAGCTCTTGAATGTTCTAAACATTTCTCAAGGGTCTTGAATTTATAAGACTTTTTTAAAGGATTTTTTGCGATTTCACTCTCAAATTGCTAAAATTGAGAATATTAGAATTTTCAAGCAATTAATTTTCTAAATTTAAAAAATTTAAAACTTTCAATTTTATTCTAAACGTTACCAATAATTTCTCTTCCAAATTTATTCAATAATTTTTCTTTCAGATTGAGGGAATTTTCTTTAAACGTTCTAGAGTTTTCTAAAAATTCAAGAATTTTTCTCAAAATTACAGAAATTTTTTTAAGGATCTTTGAATTTTCTAGCAATTTCTATCTTCAAATTTCGAATATTCTAAAATATTCCAGGAAATTTCTTTTCGGATTTCTAGAATTTTCGTTAAAATTGCTAGAATTTTTTTTTAGTGGCCTACAATTTTATTAGCAGTTTCTTCAAAATTTCTACATTTTTAAACTTCTAAAATCGTTATTTTAGGTTTCTACAATTCTTTTTCAAATATCGAGGTATATTTTTGAATGTCAGAATTTCGTATTTTCTTTCAGATTTTTAGAACTTTTCACTAATTTCTCTACTAAAATGCGTACACTTTTTAAACACACATTTTTGTAAAAAGAAAGTAGAATATTCTACATATTTTGCTTATTTCAATTGCTATAACTTTTCTTACAATTCTAACTGTTCTAAAATTTTCCAGAAAATATTTTTATAGAGAGAGAACATTAAAAATACATTTAGAACGAATACATTTTAATTTAAAATGAAGGTTAGTCCGTCCGTTTGGGCTATGGACCTTTTCTTTATTTTTTTCAATTTAACAAAATTATTATATATAAAAGAAAAATTGAATATAAAATACTCTAGAAAATGTTCTTTCTAGATTTCTATTCTAGGTTAGTAGAATTTTCTTATAAATTGTCCTTGTATTTTCTAGCAATATCTTTCCCGAATTTCGAATAGTCAAAAATATTCCAGTAAATTTCTTTTTAGATATCTAAAATTCTCAAATGAATTTATTAAATATTTCCATTCATAATTTTTCAAGGTTCTTAAATTTTCCACAAATGTTTCTTTCAGATATTTCTCTCTTTTTTTTTAGTAATTCCTGATTCAAATTTTGAGAATTTCTCAGAAAATTTTCTTCAAAATATCTACAAAATATTCTGCAATTTTAACGGTTCTAAATATTTTAAGAAATTTTTTTTAGATCTTTTGTATTTTCTTTATAAATTGTCGTATGTTTTTCAATTTTCCAAAATATATAATATATAATAGAAAAAAAGAATATAAAATATTCTAGAAATTTTTCTTTCTAGATTTCTTTTCTTGGTGAATAGACTTTTCTTAAAAGGTCCTTGTATTTTCTAACAATATCTCCCAATTGCGGATAGTAAAAAATATTCCAAAAAATTTCTTTTCAGATTACTAAAATTCTCAGATGAATTATTTCTATTCATAATTTAATAATTTCAAGAATTGTTTTTAAAGGCCCTCCACAAATGTTTCTCTTCAACTTTAGAAGAGAATTGAATTTTCTTATAATTTTGAGAATTGATTCTAAAATTTCTCAGATATTCTCCTTCAAAATGTCTACAATTTTCTGGTTAAAATTTGGGTGCATTCTCTTTTAAATTCAGGGAATTCTTTCAAAAATTTTTGAATTTTCTAACCATTTCTATTCTTATTAATATTATTATTTTTAGACTTGTTGCTCCTTTAGGAGAATATGGAATCTTTTCAGAGGATTCTCCAACTGGTTTATAAGCAAGGTCACTTTCCCCGATTTCTATTTTTAATTTCTAGAATTATTTTCGAAGGTCCTAGAATTTTCTAGAAATGTTTCTTCCAGGTTACTAGACTTTTCAAGTAACCTCTTTTCCAAATTATGAGATTTTTTCTGATTGTCTGAATTTTCTAGTAATTTCTGTTTTAAATTTTGGGAATTGCTTTAAAAAATTTCGCAGGAAATTTCAATCAAGATTTCTACAATTTTTTAATGAATTATTTTTCAAATTGCGGAAATTTTCCTTAATTTTTCGCAAGTAATTTCTCAAAAATTTCCAAATTTTACTAATTATATGTATATAAATCTTTATTATCTGAGAAGTTGTACTAATAACAGAACAAAATATTCTTAATGATGTATTCCCAAATAAAGGATATCGACTGTAGGTCCTTCTGCCCTTGTTTTCTTTTTCTTCTGCCTTCGTTTATAGTAGTTAGGATTTATATAGGGTTCTAATATTTATCAAAAAATTGTTATTTTTGATTTTTAAATTATTTTCTTTGAAGGTCTTAGAATTTTCTGGCAAGGTTTCTTTTAGACAATTATTTTTGGGGCTTCTTTATTTTCTTAAAAACTAAAATAATGAAATTTGCTTTAAAATTGAATGATTATAAATGTGAAGAAATTAAAAATGAAAATTTCTCGAAAATAAAATAATTGATTTTTACTTTCCCTATATAGAATATATTAGGAAAGTATTATTTTCGTGCATAAAAATATCTGTGGGCGTTGTATCTCAAAAAGAAACGAATCTATTGAGATGAAACTTAAAACTTAAGGTTTAATCGTTAAAAACTGGAACTGAAATGATTTTGGTGAACATTCATAAAGCGGAAGTGGCTGTATCGAGGCGATTTTTGGTTTTTGTCAATATCTTTCCAAATTTAAAAAATATTACAAAACTGTTCAATCAAAAGTGAGAGTGAAGTTTTATTAAAATATTTTTTTCATAAAGTTCTTAACTTGCGAGAAAATCTTTTGATATTTTTTGCTTACTGCTGATAAATAATAATAGGAGTTATATTAAATGTATATAACTAGTAATTGTAAAGAATCATTTATTGAAAATAATCTTTTTGTGTAAAACTCATAGTTTTCGAGAAAAATGTAAGGAAAATACTATGATGGCCACTTCACATTTTTATCATTTGTCTTGTCCTGACTATTGTTTACATATTTATATCAACTACAGAAGTGTATAGATAGCAAAACAATAAAATTTAACAATGCATCAATGTGTTTCAGTTACGCAAGTATAATTGCGCCATTTGGAATCCACCTCCCTCCCAAATCAAAATAAAAATACGGCTAATTATTGGATACCGTCCTAGTAATATGCAGTTGGAGAAATTCCGTTCGGCCATAAAATTAAACCAAAACATCACCGCATCGTCATTTTCAATGGTCCGACTGTTTTCCGGGAGGTCATCATCAATCATTTTAATGCCACAATGCTAGATGCGTATCGAGTAAATTACGGTGTACTCTTCACCATCTGCTCGCTACCATTCTCGACCGTTTGATTAATAAGAAAGTCACGATCTAGTTCTGCCAATGTGTGTGCAAGCAGTTATTAAATAGTGTAGATAATTGGAAGCGCGTGAAGACCAAAGTTCTTATTGGTTTTGCTAAGGCATAAAGTAGAAATATTGGATTGTGTTATTATTATTATTGATAATTTTGTTTTAATTTCTACTTCAACAATTAGTTCTACTGAAGACAACTTAATAGTCGATAAAGTTGAACAGATAACGATGGCAATTTTAAGGATAATAAAGATTAACAAAACCAGATGGACGTAATCAATAAAACCAAAACCAAATATCAAGGTGAAGACATGTTGAATCATAATTGACCAATAAATAATTTAATGGGATTATTAATTTCTTCCGTATAAAAGATGCGACTGTATTATTTAAACTCATTACGGTAGTTTTATAATTACTATAATCACTGAATAAATATTTGTTTAGCATTATCATAATTTTTATTACTCGAGTTGTTTAATTAATCCTTTTTGTTACACATCAAATAGTTGATAAGTTAATTTAATTTAATTCTTTGTACATTAAGTTTAATGGTTAAAGCAATAAACCTTTAAAAATTTAAAGAAAAACAAGATCTGGTATGACAGGAAACGCGACGAAACATGTAAATCACATTATTTTAACAGTTTTTTTTTGCAATCCTTTTACATTAAAAACGCTCAATGCTATCAACATTTTACACAAGTTCTACATTCACTCCAAAATTTTAATAAAAACCTCGCGTGCATATTCGATAACACCAAATCTTTTAATATTTATGATAGTAAAATATACATGGATTTCTTTTCTTTGTTATCTATTAGTATTTTATTAGATACTAAAACTGAATACAGTGTTGAAACCGCGGAAACTTCGAATATATTGTATATACTATGACCTTAATCATCGAACCACAAAATTGAATGAGCTGAATGGCCTGCATGCATCCTGTATTTCAAAAAAAAAAAATTGTTGTTTCGCATGGAACTAACGCGTCGAAAAACAGGTTGCATAATTCCTCCGGTACGACGTAGTTTATCGAGTGAAAATAAATAAATTCGCATCGTTCTTTCTCTTTCTATTAATAATTTACAGTGGAGAAAAAAACCTTTCTCCGGCTTTGATTACATAATGCATGATGATGTTCTTATGCACCGACAAAAGGCGTTTATTGAAATATAACGATGGGTAATTTACAGAAAATACAGTGTGAGAAAAATTATGAATTTTGTTAATTTTTTTTTAAATTGTGAATTGCTTTAAATCGTAAGTAATTGGAAAATAAACTACTGGATTTTTTTATTCAGCTCAGCTCCCAATTTATAACTATTATTTTTGTGTATTTGCTCCTTTAATTTTTTATCAGAGTTTTTAGATAACATGAAGATCGAAATTGACCTTGGACCTTTTTAAACAAATCCAGTCTGTCAAAATATATGACTCTACTCTACGAGATTCGTTTACTTTTTTTAACAACTTTTACCTTTAATTTTTTGCTTTCAACTGTTTTCAGCCATCTTGAATTATGTTTTCTTTCTATGTATTCTTACTTTTGAGTTATTCTGCATTTATTGCCTCTTAGTTAACCTCTTCTATTTTCTGCACTGATTATTATAATTTTCGCTCTTCAATATTTTCTGTTTTAAAAATACGAAAACATTTCGTGAATCTACAACAATGAGTCTTACTAAGACTACAAAACAAATTTGTTATTGTTGTAGATTCACGAAATGTTTTCGTATTTTTAAATTATTGTTTAATTTTCTACAATAAGGTAAAGGATTTTCTGTTTTGCTCCACTTTTTCGAGCATATCGACGAGATGCGTAAACAACCAAAACATGCGCCGTTGGAGTGGTGCCAATCCCAATGAACTTTATGAGAAACCACTTCATTGCGAACGTCTTACTGTGTAGTGTGCATTGTCGAGAATTGCGATAATTGGGCCTTACTTTTCGATGAAGAAGAACACACTGTTACTGTGTGCTACAGAGAAATGATTGAGGCATTTCTTCTCTCAAAACTTGAAGAAATGGATCTTGGGGACGTATGGTTCAAGCAGGATGGAGCCACGACACACACAGCGAGAATTTCAATTGAACTTTTGAGGGAACACTTCCACCAGCGCCTAATCTCCCGATTTGGCTTCCTGCGACTTCTTTTTATGTGGATATCTCAGATGCATTGTTTACTATGACAAACCACGAACCCTGCAAGACTTGAAGGACAACATTCGCCAAGCCATCGCCAACATTCCCGTCGATATGCTCGAAAGAGTGGAGCGAGACTTCAAAAAGCGGGTGGATCAGCGTATCGTTAATGAGGGTCGCTATTTGTCTGATGTCAATTTTAAAACCACTTGAAACAAAAAATTCAGGATGTGTACAAAACGATAAAAAAAGAATTAAATCGATATGTGAAATACTTTTTCTTTTATTGACCTTTCAAATCAGCAAGTTTCCCTGCCGCACCTTATATTATATTATTATTATAACGGATGTCCAACAATTATTGCAGTCCCGGGTGGCGTTGGAATTGAAAACGTAGGTCGATTCTTACATGTGCCAAATAAATGAACTGACATTTTTAATGCACATTTAGGTTATGTTTGACAATTAGTTCATTTATTTGACCTACGTTTTTGATTCCAACGCCACCCGGGACTGCAATAATTGTTGGACACCCGTTATTATAGTATTATTATATTTGTGGTTGAAACATAATAAATTTTTCAATTCAGCGTGAGCATGGTTTACCACGTAGTAACGGTCGCAACCATTCTCTTTATCGTTATTAGTCATATTTTATCTTTATTAATTATCTTCTTTCTGTAATCTGCTTCTTCTGTCTCTTTAATTTTATTTTTTGTCATATGATACCGATCAACAATATTTTACTTCTGTCTTACGTCAACTCTATTATATGACATTCCTACCTTGGCCTTTTATCTTGATTTTCCTATAATTAGTCTCTTATCTTGTATTGTCTTATTATATCTATAATTTGTTATCTTTTACTTATCTTAAGTTATTTATTATCTTTAATATGTCAATAATCATCTGACATCTATTGCATATTTCGCTATTATTTTCCATCTGATGGTCTGGATACTGGTAAAATGTCAACTACCATTTGATTTATTATTTCCTTTATATAATACCTGTTTATCATTTGCCATATGTCAATTATTATCTGTTATCTGTCAACTATTATCTGTATCTGTCATATATCATCATTATTTGTTATTGCCTTGAATGTTTTCAAAAATTGTAAACTGCTTGTAACAATATTATTATTACATCCTTTAATAGCTTTTAATTAATGTTTTCTTTAATTTTCTATCTGTCTATTATCTTTTATTTACCATTTCTAATTGTCAAATTTTGTCTTCTATTTTCTAACTGAAATTGTTCTCTTTTATTTTCTATCATAATTTTTCTACTATTTTCTTTATCTTTCAACATTGAAAACATTCCAGCTCTTCTTTTATCGTTTAAGGTTTTGTTGGCTTTTTGTTATTTTTCACCTTTCAACTGTTATTACTCATCTATTATGTATACTTTATTACATTAGCTTTGGTCGCCTATCTTATGTCAAATTTACACGTTAGGCTTCACCTTTTTTTAGAATGCCATTCATCAACTAGCATTTATCTTCTAATTTCTTCACTCTTTTCATAATCTTCTCTTTAATTTTCTAAATTTTTAATAAAGACAATGGTTGCGACCGTTACTACGTGGTAATCCATACTTACACTGAATTGTAAAATTCACTATATTTTAACCACAAATAATATTATTTATGGTTAAAAAATAGTGAATTTTTCAATTCAGTTCTGCATTTTTTATTTTGGATTTTGTTATTTGTTCTATTATATTTTATATGTCACCAGTCAATTAAGTTATTTTATTCCTGGTCTTTTATCTTTTATCTTTTGTCTGCTGTTTGATGCCTCCTGTAGTTTTTCTCTTGGATCATCTTTTATTGGTATTTAACTATGTTCTTTTATTTCTGGTCTTCTAGCTTTTATTTCCTCTTTAATGCCATTTCTTTTCTGCATATTTATTAATTATTGTTCTCTTATAATTTTTGAATAATAAGTCTTTCTCATGTCTTTTATACTTAGGGTTTATCTTTTTTGCTGTGTGATGTCTTCTGCTGTTTCTTTCTTTTCGAACATCTGTCAACTGTAATTTTTATCTGTTATTAGTCAACTACTGTTTGTCTACTATTTTCTGTATTTTCATTTCATCTTCTATTCAATTAATCAGCATTAATTTATCTGCTTTTATTTTTGTCTTGTAATCATTTTTCCGTCATCAGTCAACTACATCCTTTCCCTATATCTTTTAATGTTGGAGTTCTATCTTTTGTGTACTCCTTAATGACTCCTGCTTTCTGCATTCCTCTTCTATTTATTATTCGTCTTGTCATCTTTTATTTTTCCTTGGTCAACTATGCTCTTTCTTATGCCTTTTATTCTTAGACTTTTATGTTTTGTCTGCCGTTTAAAGGCTTCGCAGTTTATCTTTTGTCTTCGGCCATCTGTTATCCGTATCTCTTATCTGTTATTTGTCAAACATAATTCTGCATTTTCTCGTATTTCTTCTGTAATTTTTCTTCTCCTGTTTTATATCTTTTATCATTTAGGATCTGTTGCCTCTCATTTGCAATCCTTTATTTTTAATATATCATTAATCATTCGAAATCATATTTTTACGTCTCCGTACGTATCTTCCTTTTCTGAATTTTCATCTTTTTCTGTTGTTTGATGTTTATATTCTTCTGCCTTTTTTGTATTTGTTCTTCTTTCTCCTGTCTTTTTCTTTTTCTGTTTTATGTCTTTTATCTTTTATCATATACTATCTGTAATCTGTCATCTTTCATCTGTCATCAGCCATCCTAAATCATATCACCCTAATATGTATAATAAGTATGTTCCCACTCATATCTTCTTTTTTTATCTTATTCTATCGTTTTCTGCTGCTTTACGTTTATATTACTCTGCCTTTTGTCATTAAAATTTATTATCATTTTATATGATTATTTCTGCTATCTTCTGTATTATTTCTCATTTGTTCTGTCTATTTTCATCTTCTGTTTTATATATATTTTCTTTAATCCTAAGGAAGAAAATGGTTGCGACCGTTACTGCGTGGAAATCCATATATACACTAAATTGAAAAATTCACTATTTTATAATTATTTGTGGTTAACACATAGTCAATTCTTCAATTCTTTAATCTTATACTATCTGTTATTTATCTTTTTAAAACTGTCACTATCATCATCTTCTATCTTCAATATATAAAGCATCCGAAATAGTATTATCTTTTGTCTGTTGTTTGATGCTCTCTGCAATTTATCTTTTGGCTTCGGTTTCATCTGTTATTTGTAATTTTTTATCTGTTATAAGTCAACATAATTCTGTGAGCCATCTTATGTGTTTTTTTTCTTCCTGTATGTTTCTTTTTTATGTCTTTTATCTTTTATCATTTGTCATTAGTAATCATATTATTGTGAGTATATTCCCTTTTATACCTTTTTTCTCCGGTATTCTCTGATGTTCTTCTGCCTTTTGAATTTTATCTTTTCCTCCGGTCTTCTTTTTTCTATTGTTTGATGCTAATGTTCTTTTGCCTTTTGTTCATCCGTTTAATTATAATTTGGTGTAATTCAACATGATTATTTCCAGTATCTTCTGCACTGTATCTCCTTTTCCGTTTCTACAGTCCTTTTTTTCTTTTTATGTTTTATGTATATTATCTATAGACTTTCATTAATTGTTAGCTGTCTTTTTTAAGTCATCCTTTATCTTCAATACTTCATTAGCCAACCGAAATCGTTCTGTCTTACCATCTGTCATGTTTACCTTTTATATATAATGTCTGCAATTTTTATGTCCACTTTTATATCATTTGACATTTGTCATTTTTCAACCAGTATTTATCACAATTATTTTCTTTTTATCCATTATCTTTTTTTTATGTCTTCATATATCTTTGTTATTTGTCATCAATCAATTATTGTCTACCATTCTATTTTCTACTGTTTGTACGTTGTCTTCTTTTTACTGCCTTGTCATCTTTTTTCTGTTTTTTTTTTGGTATTTTATCTTCTATGTCTTCTTGTAAGAGTTGTTATCTTAATCTGTTATTAGTCAATTTTTTATCTGCTGATTTTTTTACGTCATTTATTTTTCGGTTGTCCATTTGTCATTTTTCAACTAACGAAAAACTTCTATCAACTATAGATTGTCACAATTACTTTCGTTCTCTTCACTGTCATCTTTTCTACGCCTTTATTATTTCTTCATCACTTGTCTTTTGTCATCAATCAATTATTTTCTTCCTTTCCATTTTCTAACGTTTGTTTGTTGTCCTCTATGTATAGTCTTCATTATTCTGTTTTTTCTATTTGTTTTATATCTTCTGTCATATTTAATAACAGTATCTTTAATCTGTTATAAGTCTGCTGCCTTCTTTTTTTAAATTTATATTATCTTTCTGCTTATTCTATTCAATCCATTTTACCTTCTACTATTTCATTTCATCTTTAAAGGGCGTCTTCATTTTTCTGTCTTACCTTTTGTCTTTTATCATTAATTATCTTCAATATTTACACCCAGGTAACAGACAAAAGATTATTGTCTGTTACCTTCTTTATGATTTCTTCTCTATTAATTCTATTTTATCTTCAGTTATCTGTGTTTTACCTTTTCTCTTAAGCTTTAAAATATTCGAACGATCATCTGTTATCTTTAATGTATCACAAACCATATGACCTTTACTGTTTGTAATGTTTTAGATGTCTTCTATCATCTGTTATCTGTAACATTGATTGCTTGTTAATTTTAGAATTATTTTGAAATGTTATTTTATCCTTTATCTTCTACTATCTGCAATTTTTCTAGGGTTTGTTTATTTCTCTATCTTTTGAATTTTATCTTTTGTCTTATATCATTAATTATCTTCAATTTTTCATAGTCAACAATCTTTTATCTGTTGCCTTCTTTATCTTTATTTGTTTTTAAGTATCTTTTTCTTTTAGTGTTAAAATACAGAGACTAAAAAAGTTAATTAAAAAGAAGAAAAGATAAAGAAGACAGAAGATTGTTATCGTTTGTCTTCTTAATCAGCTTTAAAATATCATCGATCATCTTGTATCTTTAATATGTCACAAAACACCTGACATCTATTGTTAGCAATGCGTTAAATGTCATCTATCATCTGTTAACTGTAATATTTATTGTTTGTTAATTTTATATTTTAGAAGTTTTAGAATATAGTAATAACAAGAAAATGTCATTTGCCATCCTTTGGCTCTCATCTCCCATATGTCATCTTAACAGATAAAAAATCATCAATCATTTGTCTACTAGTCTACTAGTAGACTAAATCAAGAAAAAATTGTGCCATATATCGTCTGCATCTGACGTTTGTATTCAGTTAACCGTTAACTGGAATTTATCTACTATCAAACTGTCATATGTCATCTGTCAAACGTTACAAGCGTTTTTCATGTGTCAATTAATTACGAATTTAGTAATATTAAAAAGCTTGAAACAGAATTTACCTGTCAACTGTTGTTTGTTATCATCTGTTAATTATAATCAGTTGATTGTAAAACGTCATCTGTCAACAGTTTTATGATCTGTTGATTTTCAACTTTTTTTAAAATATCGAATAAGCAAAAAATATTATCTGGCGTCTGGCGTTTGTTCTCTGTAATCGGTTGTCAGTTAACTGTAATTTATCTTCTATAAACTGTTGTATAGGATATGTCGACTGTTGCAATGTTTTAATTTTATACGAATTTTAAAATATCGAAAATGTTTAAAAAAAGTTATTTGCCATCCATCACTTATACGCCATCTGCCGTCTTTTGTTTCTTAAATGTCATCTGCTATCTGACAATAGCCTCATGTTACCAATCGTCTATTAATTTTAGACTTATTTTGAAAGATCTACAAATAGAAAAAATGTTCCATCTTTGGTTATCTTTTAACTGGCAGTTGAAATATGTTTTGATTATTAGCTGTCATCTGTCTTCAATCACCTATTAAGTTGTCAACTGCCGTTTATTATCTGTCAACCCTTTAAAACTTTTAATCGTGTTTTCTAGTAACAACTTGATTAAAACAATTAGAAACTTTTCTTCTGTCATCATCTGTCTGTTATCTTCATATTTCATCAGTTAATTATATCCTTTCTAATGTTCTCTATGTTATATTTGTTGTCTTTTACTTTTTGCCTTCTGGTTGTTTTCTGTTTTTTTGACTCTACACTCTTTTGTCTTCTATATCTTACTATTATCATTTGTATTTTATCATCTCTCATCAGTAATCTTCACGGTTTGATTTGAGTTGTGTGAAGTTATCACTATTAAATTAAAACACTTTGTAATTTCCTTCCTTCACATTTATTTTTATATGTCAGATGTACATTTCGAGTACCAGGAAAAGGAGAAGGAAATTACAAAGTGTTTTAATTTAATCTCATCAGTAAACAATATTATACTTTTTCCTTCTAACTTTTCCCTTTGATCTTCTATTTTATTCCAACTATCAAAACGTCAATTGTTTTAATGGTTTTATATTTTTTACCACATTTTTTGATTTGACTTTCTTTTCTTTTATTTTCGATGTTCTAATAATCTGTGTATGTCAATATGCAATGACAATATCTTTAGTTAATTTAAGATTGAAATGTTTTCTTGGTTTCTAATTGAAATGTTTTATTTTTTCAGGGTCAAAATGGTTTCGACGATCTACGGCGTTACGTTAAACAAGGCGGTGACTTTTGCAAAGAATTATCCACCATATTACAAGAAAGGTATGTACTCTCACATAATAAAAAAAACTGATTCAGAACAATTTTAGTTTAAATAAATGGAAGACTCAATCAATTTTAATTAAATACAACGGAATAGAGAACTTAGGAAGAGTTTTAGATAATTCGTTATTATAGTTTGTAGGCTTAGAAAGAACAAATCTAGTTTTTGAACTAAAATCATTTCTAGTTTGTTAGCTATAAGACACTTGAAAGTGAAACCTTTTCAATTATCTTCGTAAAAAATTGTGTAATTTTTAGGTTATGTAAAAAAATCATTCTTAATTGTTTATTTTTGTTTCACAACACTAGTTAGTTAATTATTGTAGTCAGCGATTTTTACTACGTTATTCAGAGCACTCTTGATTAAATGAAATTATAACATTAGGTAATGATAAAACGTGATTTAAAATTACCTAATGTTAACGATTTTTACCTTTGTAAAGGGATTACATGTTAGTGGGAAAATTATTCTTACATGTATTTTTAGATCGGAAGCGGAAACACAATACTCGAAGAGCTTGTCGAAGTTGAGCGTAAAGCTGTCACGAGCGTGCAGAGAGGGTGTGGGTGGACTGAACGAGGCGTGGAAGGTGGTGGCGGCGGAACTGGAGGCGAGGGCTGAGGCGCACAGGCAAATGGGGGTGATCCTGCTGGAGGAGACTGCGCGCCCCCTGCGCACGCTGACAGAAAACCAGCACCGGTCCAGAAAGCACGCCGAATCCGTGGTGGACAAGGCCGCAAGAGTCCTGGCCGATTGGAGGGCCGCCGAGGCCAAGAGCAAGAAGCACAGTCACGCGTGCGCGCGCGACAACGAAAAATTACAGGATGCCATGTTGGACAGCAGGTAAATTAATAATTTTATATTATAATTCGTTCATTTTTCCTCACATTTTAAATATATCTTGATATAGTGAATCTAAAGTTTCCTTTTAATATATAATTAATTTAAGTTTCCTGACATAAATAACAATAGTTTAAGACTCGAACTAGTTTTCTTTTAAAAGATAAATCATCTTGTCTATTATATAAATGCAATTTAAATATCAAAATGATTATCATTATTAATAGGTATAGAATTGATCAACAGTTGTTATGGGAAAATAGTCGAATAAATATAAGCAATGAGCAAAACGAAGTATTGATCAATTCTTTACCTAATGTTGATTGATGAGTTACGTGAAGATATATACAAACTGTGGAGAAAGTTATTACAAGTTATTATTATTTCATAATGTTTCACCAAGAGATAAGTGAGAAAATTATTCAAGAAAAATTATCATTATTATTTTCAGGTTATCACGAACAACAAGTCTAATACAACTGCCAAATATCCACAAAGCAAATTCGGATAAAGACAGCGCTAAGGTGAATTTTCATTATTTATATAACCCATTTTTCTTTAATTAGAGAAATTAATTATAATAATTATTAGTGTAATTAATAATTTCCTTCTTATAATATACACTTTAAACGTATTAATTTAAGCACACACGCTTTAATTTATAGCCAATGAATGACATAATTGCATTCAGGACCATAAAATTCATTAATCGCACATCTCTTCATTTCAGCTGGAAGGAAAGAAACGAAAGGCGGAAGACGCCGTGAAGAAAGCCGATATCGAGTACTACTCGCACTGCGTCCGTTCCGAAAGGGCAAGGTGATTACGTAATAATAATCGATCCGCAAAGGTTTACTCATTCCGACTCTTTTGTAGACTCGAGTGGGAGTCTGCCGTCCTGAGAGGAGCAGCGACGTTTCAGACCCTCGAGGAGGAGAGGCTGAACAATTTAAAGTCCATACTCACCTGCTATTTAAATCACAACGCAGCGCTAACCCCAAAATTGGATGAAGTAAGTGTAACGAAAATGTTTGAATTAAATTTGACCTTAAATATATCATCCATAGCCTTAAGAAAAAGAAAAACTTGTAACATATGTCTTTAATTTGCTTGGTAGTACTTAAATAATTCATTAAAACATTTTGTAGGCAACTGAAAAGATCCGATTGCCGATCGAAGACGGCGAACCCCAAAAAGACTTGACGACGTTCATCAGCTTGCGGCAGTCGTCGCAGCAGACCGCCGAACAGCTACTGCCAGATTTTTACTGCGAGCACATTACCCTGGCTATGAATAGAGAACGGCGAAAACAGGTATGCTATCTATTTAGAACGAATTAAATTGGTTGTTGTTGTTGACGAAAACGTTTTTGGAACTTATTTTCAGGCGCTGGTGAAACTGCTCCAACTCATCAAACAGGACATCGACCGCGAGAGGAAATCCAAAGACGGTTTGGAGAACCTGTCCAAGGCCATCAAGCAGACGCCGACGTTCGGATCGGAGGATTCACAGCAGACCGTCACGGAGAAGTTGTATCATGTAAATGAAGATTTATATAATTTAGAGTTTTTACGGATGTGACTTTAACTGGTTTTAATTTTGCAGATGAAATCAATGTTGACTTATCTAGAAGGAGCTAGGTATAAAGTACAAAGCGCGCTGGCAGAATTGGATTGTAGGCCGAGGAATGGTCATCCGTTAGCATCACACATCACGATTACTAGAGATAAAGCTGGTCTGCAACAGAGTGTACTTAAAGTAAGTTAAATTTTATTACAAATGAATCAATTAGTTGATGTACATAAATACGTATAAGTGAATAAATAAAAAGTTAAAGTTTATAATGTAATCTATATGTTGTTTAATCAATTGTTTTTTTAGGTACCTCAGTGGTTACGAGAGCAGTGGATCGAAACGGAAAAACCCGTATTGAACGAGAAACGCGAGGACGCAGAATCAGATGGTGACACAAACTGGATTGATCGTGGTATGGCCGATGGAAATTCAAACCAACCGGATTCAGACTTTGGTGAGAACAATGAAAAACAAACATTGATTAGTTTGTTAATTTAGTTCACTCGCCATTGCAGTGTTCCTGCGTATTAGGTTGCATATGTTACAATACTAAATATATTTATTGAGTTACGTGAAGATTATTACAGTAAAATTATATTGTATTGTTAGTGTTTCCAGTAAAATTTTATTACAATACTAAATCATACAATATATTTCAATTTACAAATAACACTTTCAATTTAAAATATTATAACTTTTTAATGCACAAAATGGCAGACAATGTCTAAAATCCGATAATTCATTTATTATTTACAATGTACGAATTAAGCATTTAATTATCCAATACAATTTTTCAGTCATTATTTTCAATATTGTTTTGATCTATTTAGACGAATTTTATTATGGAGTTTATTAATTATTATTATTATTTTTAGATGAATTTTCATCGCAAGGTAGCAGTATCTGCGAAGGCATCTGCAACACGGAGGAGACCCAAGTGCAACCGATAGCACAATGTAAAGTACTGTACACGTACACGCCCAACCTTCCCGACGAACTGGCCATCAGACCCGGGGACCTCGTCTCCGTGTACCGACAGCAGGAGGACGGCTGGTGGCTCGGCGAATGCAACGGTTCAGTCGGAATCTTCCCCGCCACATACGTAGAAACCATCTCAACATAATAGCGATATCATGCTGACGATGTTTACTCGCCCCGATTACGTCTATTATTAATTGGTAGAATATTTATTGTGATACTAAATAAAAAAGAAAACTGTATAACTCTACGTATGACCAACCATTTTTTTTCTATTATTATAACTGTATTTTATTTAATATTAATAAAGTTTTTTTTTATTTGTTATAAAGATAAAACTTCCGTTGCTACCCAAATCATTGATAAAACTTCTAAGCTACACATCAAGATGTTAGTGTTGTTCCATCGCTTCAATAGTAAACACGTAAATAAACATGTCGAGACCAGGACGTTGTATACCTGATAAAATCGACCCAGCCGCCCTACATCCAGTACCAAACTTCCAAAGACCCGTTCCTAATGAGTACACAGTGCATTCAACGCCAGAAGAAATAATCGAGGGATTCCGTAAAAATCCATCGCACCGACCAGTACCTTATCTACCTCAACCCGAAGACTATTTACCATTAAGTGTTAAGGAAATGAAAATGGGACCATTTGACGCGTGGGCGACCGGACGCCCTAATTACTCGGAAATTGCCGATCTGACCGGGATTCGACCCGTCGTCGATAGGTTTTCAATTACGAGATTCAACGAAGGTGAGTGGAGGAAGCACAATAAAGATTTACTCCTGGAATCGCACCAGAATCAGAATTATTCCGCGAAGGCCGAGTGGATGGCTTTGAATACTATCGATCACGTGAGGGAACAAACCGATAAGAACCAGGCGGATAATACTAGAAAGTTGAACTGGAGGGAACGCGAGGTGTTTCGTTATAAAGAAGAATTACGAGCCGCCATCATAGCAATGACTGAAGAGATCGAGATGCTGGAGGTGCAAAGGCAGAGGTTGAAGAAGGCGATGATGGTGGTTTTGATGCCTCATTCAATAGGTACTTTTTATTAACTCAAAATATTATTTACTTTTTAATAGTACCACTTTAATTGCTGTTTTCATTTACAGTTTTCATCCTAAATGGCATAATATAAAATTAATATATAAGTATATAAATAATTGTATATAGGATTGCATATGTTACAACATTAAATTATACAATAGTTACATAGAAGATATAGATATTATATATAAAGTCTGTTCGTTAGATCTTTCGTCGTACGTCACAAACTATCGCTTCAAAAAACGACGAAAGTTTTACAGTGCGTTCTTTTTCTAACGCATTTGGTTTAGTTTATCAGACTGAATGTTTTTGCGTCGTTTCTCGAAGCGATAATTTGTGACTTACGACGAAAGATCCAACGAACAGACTATAGTTCAAAATGTATTTATTAATCAGATGCAAAATGGGACAGAAATCATATTTTTTTCTTACAAGTAAACACGACTGCTTATTAGGTTGCATATGTTGAAATGTTAAATTACATATAATTTAAACACACTGTGTACTTCACTTTACTATAAAGTATGTTCAAACAAAGCAATTCTAAGATATACTACTAAGTTAACTCCCAAACTATTGATTAATTAAACTATATAGTACGAAGATAGAAAACAAGTTTTAGTATTTTAATTAAATTAAAACCTATTTTAAACTGTAATTATTTCATTACACTCATTATTTTTGATACTCTTGACTTACCCTAACAAACTATGCATTGATCTAGAGAACATACACGTTAATAAACAATAAATATTATTTAAAGTAGGATAGGTTATTGCGAAGTGTATTAGGGTAGGTTTAGAGTACGCTAGCTTAAGAAATGGTTTTTTAAGGTAGGTCAAGATTACGCTGATTTATTTGTTTCTTTAAAAAATGGTAGAAAACTGCGAATAAAAGAAAAACTAAAAAAAATTCTACCTTTAATACAAGTAATAAAACATTTCCCATGTTTGAAAATAATTTTAATAATTAACCATAAGGATTGTGGTGACCGTTACTACGTGTTAATTCATGATAAACACTTAACTAACGCACTTACTCTGTTTGACCACTAAAAGTTAAGTTAGTGGTTAAAACATAGTAAGTGCGTTAGTTAAGTGTTTAATAATTAACAAACAAAAATAACGAAAGATAATGTGAACTAAATCAGTATTTTCAATAATTAAAAAAAAGAAAATTTTACTATTTTTTTAACTTTTATAGAATTGATTTATTTGTTTTGAAAGTGTTTAGATTATAAATCAGCTGTGACGAATTACAGATGTATGATGACAAAACGGATGATAAATGACAATTATTAGAAGATAAATGAGGCAAATAACATATAAGGGATTACAGACAAATTACAGCTGAGAATTGACAGATGACAACCGATATTTAGATGACAGATGATATATCACAGTTGAGAGGAGCATATGATAGTTGATCGTTGATAAATGACAGTTAACAGTTGATAGATAACAGTCAACAGTTGACAGGGGGCAGATGATAGTTGACAGATGACAGTTGACAGATTACGAAAGTGTTTAGAAAGTGTTTTGCGAATAACAGATGTACATATGATGATAGACCGGATGGCAACAAATAATAGAACAGAAATTACAGATAGCATATAAGAAATGACAGATAAAATATTACAGATGATAGTTGACAGATAACAGTTGAAATATGATAAATGGTAGTTGAAAGGTGACCGTTGATAGTTCATAAATGATAGTTAATAGTTGATTGATAATTATAATAATAAAAATAATAATAACAATAATAATTTTATTTGACAGATTCTCCTGTCCAACAATAGAATTTGCATAATATTTATCAAAAATAGTGCGCAATGGTACTTAAATCTAGGTTTCCAACAGTAAACAGTTGATTGATGACAGTTAACAGTTGACAGATTAACAGAGTTGATAGTTGACAGATTACAATTGAGAGATCATAATTGACGGATAACTGTTGACAAATGATAGATGACATGTGACAGTTGACAGATTATATATGAATGTTGACTGATGACAGTTAATAGATGAGAAATGACAGTTAAAAGTTGACATATGACAGTTAACAGTTAATATTGGGTAAATAGTAACTCTTGTTTTGTTCCATATTGTTTTTATTTTCATTTATCTGACACGTGTTTCGGTCTTCGCAGACCATTATCAATTTTGATAATGGTCTGCGAAGACCGAAACACGTGTCAGATAAATGAAAATAAAAACAATATGGAACAAAACAAGAGTTACTATTTACCCAATATTAATATATGTTTCCATCAAGAGTGCAGCGCATCAAGTATTAACTTTATTAGTTAACAGTTTGTAGATAACAGTCAACAGTTGACAGATGGCAAATGCCAATTGACAGATTATGAAAGTGTTTAGATGACAGATAAGCTATTGCGAATAACAGATAATTAGTAATTAAACGAATGGCAAATAACAAATAATAGAAGATAAATAAGAGATAACATATAAAAGATGACAGACAGATTACAGCTAGCAATTGACAAATGTCAGCTGACATTTAGACAATGGATGACAGACGACAATTGACAGATGACATATGACAGTTGAGAGATGTAAATTGATAATTGATAAATGACAGTTAACAATTGACAGTCAACATTTGACAGATGCATGTTGACCGATTATAGTTGACAGTTGGTAGATGACAGTTAACAGTTGACAGATAACAGGTAACAGTTGATAGATGACAGTCAACAGTTGACAGATAACAGATGACAGTTGAGAGACGATAATTGACGTACGAGAGTTGACAGATGATAGATGATAGATAGTCAATAGTTCACAGATGTCAGATGCCAGTTTGCAAATTTTAAAAGTGTTTAAATGACCGGTAAACTATTGAGAATAACAGATGAATAGTCACACAAAGGAAAGAAAATATCAAATAATAGAAAATAAATTACACATAACAAATAAAAGATGAAAGACAGATTACAGCTGACAATTGACAGATGAAAGCTGACAGTTAGATGAAGGATTACAGACGACAGTTAATAGATGAAATATGACAGTTGCCAGATGACAATTGATAGTTGATAAATGACAATTAACAGTTAATAGTTGATAGATGGCAGTCTGCAGTTGACAGTTGACAGATGACAGTTGATTCGTTGACACTTAATAGTTGACAGATAACAGTTAACAGTTGACAGTTGATAGTTGTTAATTAACAGATAACTTTTAATAGTTGGTAGATGACAGTTAACAGTGGAGAGATGACAGTTGACAGATGATAAATGACAGTTGACAGATGATAAATGACAGTTAACATTTAACAGCTAGCAGATGACAGTTGATGGTTGACAAATGGCAGTTAAAAAAGTTGACAGATGACAGTTAACAGTTGATAGATGACAGTCAACAGCTGACAGATGAAAGATGCCAGTTGACAGATGACAATTTGCATATTATGAAAATGTTCAGATGACAGATAAGCTACTGCGAATAACATGAATGGCAAATAACAAATAATAAAGATAAATTACAGAAAACATATAAGAGATGACAGACCGATTACAGCTGACAATTGACACATGATGCTGACATTCAGATGAAGCATGACAGACGGCAGTTGGCAGATGGCATATGACAGTTGCCAGATGGCAATTGATAGTTGAAAAATGGCATTTAACAGTTGATAGATGACAGTTAACACTTGATAGATGACAAATGTCAGGTGACCGATGATAGTTGGCAGTTAATAGATGACAGTTAGCAGTTGACAATTGACAGATGACTGTTGATAGTTGACAGTTAATAGTTGACAGATAACTGTTAATAGTTGGTAGATAACAGTTAACAGTTGTTTGATGATAGACAACAGTTGGCAGATGACAGTAGCTAGTTGACAGATGACAGTTGATGGTTGACAAATGACAGCTAAGAGTTGATAGATGACAGTTAACAGTTGATAGATGATAGTCAACAGATGGCAAATGACAGATTGCGAATAACAGATGAATGGTGACAGAAGGGATGATGAATAACAAATAATAGTAGATAAATGAGAGATAATATATGAGATGACAAACAACAGATTACAGATGTCAATTGACTGATAATACTTAACAGTTAACAATTAACAGATGACGGTTGAGAGATGAAAGTTGACCGATGATAGATGACAGTTAACAGTTGACAGATGACAGTTAACAATTGATAGATGATAGTCAACAGTTGACAGATGACAGATGCCAGTTGACAGATGACCGTTTACAGATTATGAACGTGTTTAGATGAGAGATAAGCTATTGCGAATAACAGATGAATGTTTAAAGTACGACAGATGGTAGGTAACATTTAGACGAAGGATGACAGACGTTAGTTGACAGATGACATATAACAGTTGACAGTTAACAGATGGCAATTGATATTTGATAAATAATAGTTGATAGATTACAGTTAACAGTTGACAGATGATAGATGCCAGTTGAAAGATGCTAGTTGACAGTTGATAAATGACAATTAACAGTCGATAGTTGACAGTCAATAGTTGACAGATGGCAATTTATAGTTGATAAATGACAGTTAACAGCTGATAGATGACAGTTAATAGTTGATAGATGATAGTCAGCAGTTGACAGTTGACAGATGACAGTTGATGGTTGACAGTTAACAGTTGATACTAACTGTTAATAGTTGATAGATGATAATTAACTATTGACAGATAATAAATGACAGTTAACATTTGACAGATGACAGTAAATAGTTGATATATGATAGTCTACAATTGGCAAATAACAGATGCCAGTTGACAGATGACAATTGATAGCTGACAAATGACAGTTAAGTGTTGACAGACGACAGTTTACCGTTGATAAATGTCAGTCAACAGTTGGCAGATGATAGATGCCAAATGACAAATGACACTTGTCAGATTACGAAAGTGTCTAGATGACAAATAAGCTATCGCGAAATACAGATGATGAATAACTGAACGCATGATAAATAACAAATAATAGTATATAAATGACAGATAACATATAAGAGATGATAAACAACAGATCACAGATGACAGTTGACTGATAACAGTTAACAGTTAACAGATGACAGATGACAGGTAATATTTTAATGACAGTTAACAGTTGACAGACATCAGTTAATGGTTGATAGATGACAGTAAACAGTTGACAGTTTGAAGATGACAGTTAAGTAATGATATTGACGGATGATGAGGGTTCATAGATGATAGATGACATATGACAGTTGACAGATGACAATGGATAATTGACAAATGACAGTTAAGATTTGACAAATGATAATTAACAGTTTATAGATGACAGTCTACAGTTGACAGATCACAGAAGCCAATTGACCGATGGTAGAAAGAGAGCTATTGCGAAAAGCAGATGATTGGTGGCAGAACGGATGGCAAATAACAAATATTAGAAGATAAATTACAGATAACATATGAAAGATGACAGATAACAAATTACGATAACAGTTGATAGTTGATAAATGACAATTAACAGTTGATAGATGACAGTAAACCGTTGATAGATGACAGTTAATAGTAGATAGATAACAATTAACAGTTGATAGATGACAGTCAACAGTTAACAGCTGACAGATGACACATGACAGTTGAAAGATGATAATTGACAGATGAGAGTTAATAGTTGTCAAATGATAGGTAACAGTTGAAAGATGACAGTTAACACTTAATAGACGAGAGCCAACAGTTGACAGATGACATATGACAGTTGAGAGATGATAATTGACACATAATGATTGAGAGATGATAATTGACGGATGACAGTTAACAATTGACAGATGACAGTTAACACTTGAAAGATGAGAGCCAACAGTTGACATATGACAGTTAAGAGATGACAATTGACGGATGACAGTTAACAGTTAACAGTTGACAGTTTATGAAAGTGTTCAGATAACAGATAACCTAGTAGATATAACAGATCAATGATGACATAATGGATCACAAATAACAACTGACAGATAATAAATGACAGATAACATATTACAGATGTCAGTTGAGAGATAATAGTTAACAGTTGACAGATGATAAATGAAAGTTAACAATTGATAGATGACAGTTATTAGTTGACACATGACAGTTAGCAATTGACAGATGACCATTGACAGATGACAAATAACAGTTGACATATGACAGTTGACATAAGATAGTAGAGTAGTTTATTAATGTTATAAAATTGTCTTCAAGATCCATAATGGTGATTATATATTTAAAAAAAAAACAGATTGTAGATGATTGATGACACTTGACAGTTGTCAGTTGACAGTGGACAGATGACATAAGATAGTAGAGTATTTTTTTAATGTTGTACAATCCTCTTACACAGTTTAAGATCAATAATGATGACAATTTATAAAAAAAAATACATTAGAAACTTGATTAAAAGTCATAGAATGCAAATAAAACCAACATCGTACTATGGCAAGTATTAATACAATATGCAAAGAATTTTACGCATTAGAAAAATAAACATATCTTGTAAGTATTAAACAATAGATATATTGAAATAAAACAACACATTTGGGAGGGTTTCACATTTATTGTTGAACACTGCAACATGTTTCGCCACACAGTGGCTTCATCAGGCAGATGAATAATATTCATCCACTCCATAACAAATTGAAATAAAACAACACATTTGTGGCGAAACATGTTGCAGTGTTCAACAATAAATGTGAAACCCTCCCAAATGTGTTGTTTTATTTCAATTTGTTATGGAGTTTCATCATGTATCCGCCTCGTCAATTCAATAGATATATGGTGATAGATACAATAAATTTTAAATGTGTCCACTACGAAATATGACAAATGACATGGCAGATGATAGATTACAGATAATAGACTATAGATGACAGATATAACATTATTTGTAAAACACAATTCGTTTAAATAGATGTTTAATGACATTTTATAAATGACAGATTATTAATGACACAAACGACTAAAAATAGATAATAGATGATAAATAACAGATAACAACAGTTAAGAACTTATATTAATGTTTCAATGTATTTGTAGTGGTACATGTTAAACAAATATACAAATTGGACAAATTAGAAAATGACATATTTACGATGCTAGATTTCAAATAACAGATGACAAATTTTGTAAAGCATGTCCTTTCTCTATTAAATTATTTAGATTATGGTTGATAGATGACAGATTATTAATTACAGATGACAGATACCAAACGATATATAATAAGCGATAGATAATAAATGATGGATAACAAATGACAAATAAAAAATAATAGTTCACAAATATGACAGATGATATATGACATAAATGACATAAAACAAATGCGTTTATGCAAGTATTTAAATAAGAAATTATATAATAGATGGCATATTAATTATAACGGAATTAGAAATGATGCGCTTGATTTTAGTGTTTAAATCCACCAAAATTATTATTTAATTACATTTTCAACTCTTTTCGAAAATTTCTACCGCATTTAAAACACGATTTCCGCCTAATAACGCGTGCGTGCGTGCGTGTGCGTGATTACACACTGTTCGCAATAAAAACGAGATTCGGTACGCGATAAATCATTTTCTGAATCATTAGACTTTCTCCGTTTCATTTGAAATTCAAACGAAGCAACAGCCTTCTTCCTACGCCACGACCATTATAAATCAGTGTGCTTCCTAGAATAAGAATACAAATGCCCAAAAAAAAAAAAAAAATAGTCCTCCAAATTTATTCACGCAAACCACTTTCTTCACAAATTTTTCAAAATACCATATAATATTTCTGGTCATCACACACATCACATTTCAAAATTACGATAACAAAATATATGTTTATAGAAAATATATATAAAATAATTGATAATTAAATTTTGGATTGAGTAATATGAAGTGTTTCTAGTACTCGAAATGTACATCTGGTATTAATAAAATAATAAGTGAAGTAAAGAATTTTATTTCGTTCATCAAAATAATATTTGTTTGTTTTTTGGGTTTCTTCACACTTTATTTTTTATGTTACAATAACTGTAGTGTTTTCAACAATAAATCTGTATAACTCAAAATGAACAAAGTATATAAAATAATATAAATATAATAATCTAAATAAAAACGCTGAGACCTACCGTTGATAGCCATGAAGAAAAAGAAAAAGAAGAAGACGAAGAATCACAAAAATTGTTACAATTATATGTAACTACTATCTTCAATAAAGATGTTTTCTCTCTATATACGTATAATAATAATAATTTTAGGTGTGTACACTTATTAATTTCAAAAATATTTTTTTTAAAGGAGTGCATGTGAATGACATCACCGAATATAACGAATGACGTGCAAATTACTATCTACCAACTACAATTAATTTAATCTCGGAATTGTAAAGGTTGTATACATTAACGCAGTTTTTGGAATTGTATTGTTGTATTCGATTGGGTTTTAGGAATCGTATTGTTCTTCTTCCTGTTGCAGCCGGTGAATGTTTGGACAGGAGGACGGGCCGTTTAGACATTGAATTGGTGCGAGATCACGTCGAAGACGAGCTGACTAAAGAATTGGGCCTGTCGTCCGAAATCCGATGTCTTTTGGAGAAGACCTTGAGGGAGGTCGACAGTCAATTGATCGCCAATCGATCGGCGAAACAGCGACTCGAATACGATTACGGAGATAAGACCAGGGCGCACGAATTGGTTTCGACCAACTGCTCGTTGAACAATAGGTCCAACAAGATTCTGTTTCATCCCGGCGCCGTCACATTCCAAAGCGAGTAGGTCAGAGATTGTTAATCGCCGGTATAATTTAATGTTGCTATTATGTCGCAGCCAGTCGCCGATGGACCTGTGGAATCGGTTCGTTGACAACATTTTGGAGGAGTCGGAGAGGATCAGGATTAAGTCGGAAGGACTGAGGAGGACCTTGGACGCAATTCTGATGAACAGCGCTAGGGATCTTCGCACCCAAGCGGATACCGTCGAACTGGTTCTGGCCAAACGGATCGCCGCCACTGAGGCGATTAAGCAACAGATCGAAATTGAGATGAGAAAGGTAAAATGTTTAGAATGATGATGATAAAAATAATTGTATTTGTTTATTTCAGGTGATGAAAAGAATGGTGGATGCTGAAAATATGATGCCGAGGTTGAAGGAATCAATTCATCGACTTGATATGCCAATGAAAGTCGCTCAAACTAGATTGTATAATAAGACCTATCGTCCTAGAGTTGAATTATGTAGGGATCCACCACAATATGGGTGAGTTTGATAGTCTAAAAATTTTAAATTGTAGGTATACGTTATGGGATAAACAATTATAAACAATATGGTACGGATAGTTATAAATTAAATAGGTTTATTATTATTATTATTATGAACATCAATTAAATCTAGAATTTACGATTTAAACATTCTCACATCCATCACACGATTCCGAGCATAATCCGTAATTCAAAAGGCATAATGGTGAAAGCCGGATCAAATTGTTTGAAATTTCAGCGGCGAGCGCGTAAATATTATTATCGTGTGAGTTGCTGGGTTTGACGGAATAAGAACGATGATAAAATCAACATCTTCTATTTGCATTCACACGTCCGGTCGCGGAGAAAGTGATGAATACGCTATTAAATTATACACATTTTCCATACTCGTATGACAATGGGCAAAAGGGGAAATCCGGCATTAAAATTGTTCAAAGAGAAGGAGGAGAATAAAAACTGGTAGTTTTTTTTTTACGTACACCAGGAAGTAACACTAATATGTTGCCTTTTCTATTAGATTGTATGTGCGATAATGAAGGTTGATTATTATTTAAAGTGCTGGAACGTTGATGGAATTTCGTTCAAAAAGATATTGCATAATAGACAATTAACAATAAAACAATTGGTAAAAATAATTTGTTAATTTCACTTATATTTTTATTTAATTTAAAAAGATAAACAAGATTTTCAGTAAATTAAATTTAATCAATTAATTAATCACGTTAGAATTAAAATTCATCGTATAGTATTCATTTATTTTAATAACTAGGTCAAAGCCAAAACAATTAATCCCTTTTATAAACCCATCTTTATTTAAAAAATGTATTTTTATTTATGTTTATATTTGTTGTTAATAAATTAAGACACACCCTTAAAAACGGTGAACGTATACACACATAAAATAACCTTGCGACATATTTTAAACCTTCACTAATTACATTTCCTCGTGTTTTTTAATTATTATTGCGGTTTAAAATTCGTAGAATTTAATCAATCGATCTACATTAATGTTTCAGTTTAATCGACGAAGTGAAAACAATAAACGAGGGCGCATCTCAGCTGGAGGGACAATTGAAACACATCAACGAGAGCCACGACAAACTATTGATGACGAGGAGCCACTTAGAAAGGGACTACCTGCTCAAACAGAAGACCCTGGAGATTGACAGGGAAATCCTTCGAGAAGTGCGATCTCATTATCCTTCAGCTAACGCCCTATCCGGCTACGTTGATTAAAAATCTATCACAATAGCGTGACATTGATTGGATCACAAGACCAACCTTTCGATTCAGCACATTCGTAACCAGGATATTGACATTCGACACGTATTTATCCGATAACACTTTTTTACAGCCCCCGACATTCGTTTGAAATTTATCGACCGCAAGGTGGAAACCCGGATTAATAAATTACACAATTAAGTAGCGTTTAATTAAGGTTTTAGCGTTATTTTAATTAAACCGTTGGTCGTTTCAAGGATCCGCACGCGCTCGTAGGAGTATGGAAAGTACGTTTTGTGTACCGGTGTGTACTTAATAATTAAATATTTCGAATTGTAAATACGCAAGGTGAAATAAGGATCGGCGTTTTGATTGATTGATTATAATTATTTATATTGAAGCAAGGATGGTTGCGCAATACTTGATGTTTGCGTGTGCGTTGACTTAATATAGCAACCGGTACAATTTTTCATTATTATTATTATTATTATTAGGCGTAGGCGTAATTTGTGTTAACATTTGAAGACTTTGCACCTTGAATGCTCGATTGCAATATTTATCGAATATGCAAATAAGTCGATGTCGGTGCATTGAACTTGAACGTTAACAATGCGCGTTAAAATAATCTATATCGATGATGCAGTTGTTTTTTTAATAATAAATTTATAAGTTGTTCTTGTATTTAAAGTATTTGCTTATATTATACAATTAAGTGACGATTTAATTAATCACATCTAGTGAAATAAAAATTAATTGCGATTAAAATGTTTCATTATTTCAAATAATTGCACATTTTTGGAATAATTCTAATAATTACTTTCTTAAATTGGGAATATTTTCTTAGAGGATTTTATAACTTTTGAGCAATCTGCCTTCCAAATTACGAAAATTATTTTCAAGGCTTCTATATTTTTTTCCTTCAGATTTCTAGAATTTTTGGCAAATTTTCTTATTTTAAAGAATTCCAGCAATTTTTTTATTTCAGAATTATTTTTTAATATTTTTAAATTTGCCTGAAATCTAAATGTCTTGACAATTTCTCATTCAATTATTTTTTGAGTATCTGATAATTTGTAAAATTCTAAAACCCATAGAAAATCTAGAAATTTGAAAGAGATAACTTAATCAGAATTATAGGTATCTAGAACATTCTAATTTCTAAAACTCAGAATAAATGTAGAAATTTCTGAACAATTCTAAAATCCTCGATAATAATTCTAGTGTTAAAAACCGAAAAGAAAGAAATACAACAGATAATTCTAAACATTTAAGAAATTCTGGAAATCATCGAAAATTTTAAATTGTAATAAAAAGAATTTGTTGAAATCTGGGAGAAACATTTCTGATAATTTTTAAAACCTAATTTTGAGAATTATTTAGAATTTTCCAATAAATTCTCTACTAAATCGCGAAAAATTTCTTTGAATTATTTGGAAATTTCTCTTTAAATAACGAGAAAAATTTGGGGCTTCCAAAATATCTAAATCTTTTCGATAGTCTTCCAACTGCAACAAATTTCTTCCTAGAATCGTAAAATTTTATTAATTTTGAGAATTATTTTCGATGGTTCTAAAATTCCAAAGATTTTTTTCTGATCATTTCCATTTCTAATTTGTAGAATCTTAAAATGTTGGATTTTTTTTCAAATTTCGAAAATCATTCATTATCATTCTAAAATTTCCATAAATATTTCTTCTCCCTTTTCTAAATTGCTAAAATCTTCTTTAAAGGCTCTAGAATTTTCTAAAAATTAATAACGAGAAAAATTTGAGACTTCCAAAATATCTAGATCTTCGATAGTCTTCCAACTGCTACAAATTTCTTCGAGAATCTTAATATTTGATTAATTTTGAGAATTATTTTCGATCATTCTAAAATTCTCCATTTTTTTTCTGATAATTTCCCTTTCTAATTTGTAGAATTTTCTACAAGGGTTCTAGGACGTTGGAATGTTTTTCATATTTCTAGCATTATTCATTAGCGTTCTAAAATGTCAAAAAAAATCTCTTTTTTTTTAGCAATTTCTGCTAAAATCTTCTTTAAAGGTCCTAGAATTTTCTAACAACTTATAACGAGAAAAATTTGAGGCTTCCAAAATATCCAACTGCAAAAAATTCCTTCGAGAATCCTAAAATTTTATTAATTTTGAGAATTATTTTCGATGGTTCTAAAATTATCCAAAGATAATTTTTTCTGATCATTTCTATTTCTAATTTCTACAATTTTCTACAAAAATCCTAGAATGTTAGATTTTTTTCAAATTTCGATAATCATTCATTAGCATTCTAAAATTTCCAAAAATATTTCTTCAAGATTTCTAAACTTTTTTTTAGCAATTTCTCTTCCAAATTGCTAAATCTTTAAAGAAATTAGAATTTTCTAACAACTAATAACGAGAAAAATTTGAGGCTTCCAAAATATCCAACTGCAAAATTTTGAGAATTATTTTCCATGTTTAAAACCATCTCCAGAAATTGTTTTTCTGATCATTCGTTAGTATTCTAAAATTTCCAAAAAATTTCTTCAAGATTTCTAGGCTTTTTCAGCATATTCTCTTCCAAATTGTTAAAATCTTCTTTAAAGACCCTAGAATTTTCTAACAACTAATAATGAGAAAAATTTGAGGCCTACAAAATATCTAGATCTTTTCGATAGTCTTCCAACTGCAACAAATTTCTTAGAGACTCCTAAAATTTTATTAATTTTGTAAATTATTTTCGATGGTTCTAAAATTCTCCAGATTTTTTTTTTCTGATCATTTCTATTTCTAATTTGTAGAATTTTCTACAAGGATCCTAGAATGTTAGATTTTTTTTCAAAAGTCTGGCATCATTTATTAGCGTTCTAAAATTTTCAAAAAATTTCTTTAAGATTTCTAGACTAATTCAGCAATTTCTCTTCCAAATTTCTAAAATCTTCTTTAAAGATCATAGAATTTTCTTACAACGAATAACGAGAAAAATTTGAGGCTTTCAAATTGAAAATTAGTTTCGATGGTTCTAAAATTCTCCAGATTTTTTTCATCATCAAGATTTCTACTTTTTTTAACAATTTCCTTCCAAATTCTTCTAGAATTATCTGGCGATTTCTCAAATTGCTAAAATAAAATATTAAAATTTTTAGCCATTTTTTTTCAAATTTTCAAATGGTCATTTTCAAAAAACCTCTCATCCTAAAATTGCTAAAATCATCTTTAAAGGTCCTAGAATTTTCTAGCAATTAATAACGAGAAAAATTTGAGACCTCCAAAATATCTAGACCTTCTCTATAGTCTTCCAACTGTAACAAATTTCTTCGAGAGTTTTATTAATTTTGAGAATTATTTTATGGTTCTAAAATTCTCCAGATTTTTTTTTCTGATAATTTCTATTTCTAATTTGTAGAATTTTCTACAAGGATCCTAGAATGTTAGATTTTTTTTAAATGTCTGGCATCATGTATTAGCGTTCTAAAATTTTCAAAAAATTTCTTTAAGATTTCTAGACCAATTCAGCACTTTCTCTTCCAAATTGCTAAAACCTTCTTTAAAGATCCTAGAATTTTCTTACAACGAATAACGAGAAAAATTTGAGGCTTTCAAATTGAAAATTATTTTCGATGGTTCTAAAATTCTCCAGATTTTTTTCATAATCAAGATTTATACTTTTTTTTAGCAATTTCCTTCCAAATTCTTCTAGAATTTTCTGGCGATTTCTCTTTCAAATTGCTAAAATCTTCTTTAAGGATCCTAGAATTTTCTTACAACGAATAACGAGAAAAATTTGAGGCTGCCAAAACATCCAACTGCAAAAAAATTTCTTTGAGAATCCTAAAATTATTAATTTTGAAAATTATTTTCGATGGTTCTTAAATTTTTTTCATCATCAAGATTTATACTTTTTTTTAGAAATTTCCTTCCAATTTCTTCTAGAATTTTATGGCGATTTCTCTTTCAAAATGCTAAAATTTTCTTCAAGACATAAAATATTAAAATTTTTAGCAATTTTTTTTCAAATTTCCAAATGGTTATTTTCAAAAAACCTCTCATCATAAAATTGCTAAAATCATCTTTAAAGGTCCTAGAATTTTCTAGCAATTAATAACGAGAAAAATTTGAGACCTCCAAAATATCTAGACCTTCTCTATAGTCTTCCAACTGTAATAAATTTCTTCGAGAGTTTTATTAATTTTGAGAATTATTTTCGATAGTTCTAAAATTCTCCAGAATTTTTTTTTCTGATCATTTCCTTTTCTAATTTATAGAATTTTCTACAAGGGTCCAAGAATATTAGATTTTTTTCCAAAGTCTGGCATCATTTATTAGCGTTCTAAAATTTTCAAAAAATTTCTTCAAGATTTCTAGACCAATTCAGCAATTCTCTCTCAAATTGCTAAAATCTTCTTTAAAGATCATAGAATTTTCTAACAACTAATAACGAGAAAAATTTGAGGCTGCCAAAACATCCAACTGCAAAAAAATTTCTTTGAGAATCCTAAAATTATTAATTTTGAAAATTATTTTCGATGGTTCTAAAATTTTTTTCATCATCAAGATTTATACTTTTTTAAGAAATTTCGTTCCAAATTCTTCTAGAATTTTCTGGCGATTTCTCTTTCAAATTGCTAAAATTTTCTTCAAGACTTATAAAATATTAAAATTTTTGGCAATTTTTTTTCAAATTTCCAAATGGTCATTTTCAAAAAACCTCTCATCCTAAAATTGCTAAAATCATCTTTAAAGGTCCTAGAATTTTCTAGCAATTAATAACGAGAAAAATTTGAGACCTCCAAAATATCTAGACCTTCTCTATAGTCTTCCAACTGTAACACATTTCTTTTTTATTAATTTTGAGAATTATTTTCGATGCTTCTAAAATTCTCGAGATTTTTTTTTTCTGATCATTTCCTTTTCTAATTTGCAGAATTTTCTACAAGGGTCCTAGAATGTTAGAATTTTTTTCAAATTTCGATAATCATTCATTAGCATAATTTTAAGAATTATTTTCGATGGTTCTAAAATTCTCCAGAATTTTTTTTCTGATCATTTTCATTTCAAATTTGTAGAATTTTCTACAAGGGTCCTAGAATGTTAGATTTTTTTTCAAATTTCGATAATCATTCTAAAATTTCCAAAAGCATTTCTTCAAGATTTCTAAACTTTTTCAATTTCTCTTCCAAATTGCTAAAATCTTCTTTAAAGGTCCTCGAATTTTCACAACAATTAATCTTTCAAATTTTGATGAAAATGATGATGGCGACCGTTACTATCTGGTAATAATTTCGAGATTCATTCATGAGCGTTCTAAAATTTGAAGAAAAAAAAAACATCAAGATTTCTACTTTATTTAATAATTTCCTTCCTGATTTCAAAAATTTTCTGGCGATTTCTCTTTGAAATTGCTAAAATCTTCTTCAAGAGTTAAAATATTAAAATTTTTAGCATTTTTTTTTCAAATTTCCATATGGTCAATTTTCAAAAAATCTCTCATCCTAAAATTTCTAAAATCTTCTTTAAATTTTTAAGAAGATAGCGATGGCAACCGTTACTATCTGATAGTAATTTCCAGAAACATTCATGAGCGTTCCAAAATGTGAAGAAGAAAAAAATCAGTACAATTTCTAAACTGTTTTTAGCAATTTCTCTTCCAAATTGCTGAAATCTTCTTTTTTAACAATTAATCTACCAAATTATGATGAAGATGATGGTGGCGACCGTTAATATCTGGTAGTACATTTTTGAGAGTAAATAAAATACTTCAGACCTTTTATTCTCTACCAAATTTTAAGAATTATTACTAATTTCCCAACAAGTTCTCTTCCAAGTTATAAGAAAGAGGGTCTTTAATTTCTTAGCAATTTCGATTCTAAATTCAGAGAATAGTTTTTGAGATTTCTAGACCTTCTTGATAATTCCTCTTTCAATTTGTAAGAAAAATCTCTTCAAGAATCCTACAATATTTTAGAAATTTCTCTTCGAAAATTCGATTACTATTTTCAAGAAAATTTTCTCTCAGATTTCCAAATTATTTTAGTTATTTTCTTTAAAAATTGCTACAAGTTTCTTCAAGATTCCTACAAAATAATTTTTGTAATTCTCGAAGGTTCTAAAATGTTTTTGTGGATTTATAAACTTTTTTAGTAAATATTTTCAAAAGAACTAATATTTCCAAAAATGTTTCTTTTAATAATAATAATTTTCTCTTCGAATTCTAAAAAGTTCTCTTTTTTTCTCTCTTCTAAATTTCGAGAATTTTTTTCAAAAGTTTCTACAATTTTCTATCAAATTCTCTTCAAATTTGGGAAATAATTTTTAAGAGTGCTAAAAAGATTGTTTTTTCCAGATTTATCTAGAAATTTCTTGGGAGATCCTTCAATTTTCTAGCAATTTCTCTCCAAAATTTCAAAAATCATTTTCAACGGTTCAAAAGTTTTCTACATATTTTTTGTAGATTTGTAAACTTTTTTTGTAATTATTTCCAAAAGATCTAATATTTTCAAATAATATTTCTTTTAGACTCCTAAAATGTTATATTTGAAGGCTTTTTTAGTAATTATTTTCAAAAGATCTAAAAATTTTCCAAAATATTTTCTCTTCGATTTCTAAAATGTTCTGTTTTTTTCTCTTTTAAATTTCGAGAATTTTCTTCAAAAGTTTTACAACTTTCTAACAAATTCTCTTCAAATTTCGGAAATAATTTTCAAGAGTGCTAAAATATTCCAGAATTTTTTTCCCAGACTTATCTAGACTTTCCCTAACAAACTGCTTGAACTTTCTTGGAGGATTTTTTAATTTTCTAGCAATTTCTCTTCAAAATTTCAAAAATTATTTTATTATAAATTTGTATACATTTTTAATCTAGATTATTATTCATTTCGAATGATTTCTGTTCCAAATAGAGAGAATTTTCGTATTTTCTATTCCAAATTTTGAGGATAATTTTCTTTCATTACCTAGAAGTTTTTACTAAATTCTTTTCCAAATTTCGAGAACTTTCTTGGGTAATCTTAAAATTTTCTAGCAATATCTTTTCCAAATTTCGAAAATAATTATTTTTTGCTCTTCCAAATTGTCAAATTATTCTTTAGAATTTAGAACTTTTTAAAACTGTATCTTCTAAATTAGAGAATTATCTAAAATTTTCCAAATTATTAGAATTTTATCCATAGTTTAACAATATACCTTCTAAATTTAGAGAATTAATTAAAAATTCTCTTCTGAAGAATTAATTAAAAATTCTCGTCTGAATTTCGAAAATTATTTTCTAGAGGTTTGTAATTTTCCAGAAAATGTTCTCCCTGATTTCTAGAACTTTCTTGCGATTTCTCTCTCAAATTGCTAAAATTTTCTTCAACAGTTATAAAATATTTAAATATTTTAGTTTTTTTTTTCAAATTTTAAGGATTTTGATTCCTTTTTCGATTTCTAAACTTTATTTTCTTCTAGTGTCCTAACAATTTCTCTTTCAAAATGTGAAAATTTTATTTGAGAAGCCTGGAACATTTATCTACACTTCTCCGGTAATGTTTCTTACAAATTGTGATTCTTTTTCAATAAGTTCTTTTCCGAATTAAGAGAAATTTCTTCTAGTATCCTGGAGTTTCTCAACAGTTTCGCTTTCAACATGCGAAAATTTTATTTCAGTGTCCTAGAATATTTGTCTACTATTTTAGTAACAACATTTTCTTGAGGGTCAAAGATTTTATTCTCTCCATAAAATCAAATTTAAAAAAAAAAAATCTTCCATAATTTACGGATTTTTCAGTGATTTCTGTGAACTTCTCTACCAAATTGCGAAAATTTATAGTCCTACAATTTTCTAGTAATGTTTCTTCTAGATTTTTAGAATTTTCCAGCATTTGATCTTACAATAATATTTATTGGGACACATTTACAATACATAATAACATTTAACATACAAATAAATAAATGGTGTTAGTCCGTTTGGGCTATAGACCTGAGGTCTTTCTGCCCTCTTATATATATTTTCTTAGAAATTTCAAGAAATTTCTTTTTAATTTTCTAAAATTATTTATAAAATATTCTAAAAATTTTTCTTTCTGGGTTTTCTTTCCCAAATTACGAGAATTTTGTTTAAGGGTCCTTTTCTAGCAATTTCTTTTCCAAAATATTCCAGAAAATTACTTTCAGACTTCTACAATTAGAAATTGGAGAAATTACTGGAAAATTCTCAGAATCTAAAAGAAAATAGTCTACGAAATTATGACAAAAATATTTCTCTTGGAGGTCTATTTTTACTAATAAAACACGATTTGATTTCCTTTCTTCACTAATTTCTATTTTTGTCAATTACGTAGAATATTTAGAGATCTAAAATAATAATTTTAAAACTCTTGAAAATGGGTCTTAAAATTTTAAAGAAATTAAACAAAATTCAGAACACGTATGGATAACTTTTGTAATTTGAAACAGTGACCAGAAAATTGTAGAAATCTTAATTAAAAAGTTTTCTGATAAATTATTCAAAATTTGAAAGAGAAATTTAAGTATTTTTTAAGAAAATTCTAATCTTTTGGAAAGGAGATTACTGGAAAAGTCAACTAATTCAGGAGAAACATTTCAGGAAAACTCTAGGACCATATAAAATAATTCTCGAAATTTAGAATGGAAATTGTCATAATGATTTGAAGCTTTTACACTTTAAAAAAGAATTTATTCATTTTTTACCCCGAAAATTCACCGTAAAAATGAAGAAATATTAAAGAAAACTTTCTACAAAATTTTAGAATTTACGAAATAAATTTTTAAAATTTCGAAAATTCAAGAGAAATAGGAATTTAAATGAAACTTTATTGGAAAAGTTTATTTATATGAAAAACAAAACCTTTGAATTCTCGAAATTACTAATAGAAATTTAAAAAAAATATCACAAATTAAGAGGAAATTGAATTCAAATGAAAGTTCCAGAATATTTGAAAGTATTCAAAATTCAATCAGCTTTAATTTAGAAATCTGTAGAAAATAATTCTAGAATGTTTTATAAATAATTCTGGAAAATTGGAAACGAAATTTCTAGAAAATTCTAAAAAAATGATGTAATTTGTAGGAAAATTATTTAAAAAAATAAAAGAATATTTTCTAAAAAATTTAAGAATCCTGAAAACGAAAAACATTTCAACAATTTGGAAGTTATTCGAAAATTCTAGAAGAATAATTTCTAGAAAAGTTTAGGACGAGAACGTTTTCGCAATTTGGAAGAGAAATTTCTGCAAGAGAAACAATTTTGGCAAAAATATACTTTGATATTAGGAAGAGAAGTTGTTAATAAAAAAAGTGTAGATAATAAGTGTAGAGAAGAAATTAAAAGTGGGAAATCGAACATTTTAGAAATCTAGAAGATTTAAAAAAAGTAATTACTACGATATGTACAAATTTACAAAAAAATTTTAGAACCTTCAAAAATTGAAATTGAAATTTTGAAGAGTAATTACTAGAAAATCCTAAAATTTTAGGATTCTTGAAGAAAATGTTAATTTGGAAGGAAAATCACCATAAATGTTTCATCGGAAAAAAAAATTCTCTTGAATTTTCTAGAAAAGCCTTCGAGGAAATTATTTACAAATTTAAATAGAAATTATCAGAAAATAAATGATTCTCCGAATTTAGGATAGAAACTGCTAGAAAATTCAATAATCCTCTAAGAAAAAACTCGAAATTTTAAAGAAAACTTATTGAAAAATTCTTAAAATTTGTAAGGTTAATTATTAGAATATTCTAGAACCTCTACAGAAGATTTTAGCAACTTGGTGTAGCCTAGAAATCTGGAAGAATTTTTTTCAGGTATTTTAAAACTCTTAATAATTGTTTTCGAATTTTGAATTTAAATTTAAAATTGAAATTGCTATAAAATTCCAATGTTCTGAAAAAATTTTTAGGACCCTCGAAAATAATTCTTAAAATCAATAAAATTCTAGGATTATCCAAGAGTTGGAAGACTGTGAAGAATTTTAGAACCCTTAAAATAGCAAAAGGGATTGCTGAAGAATTCGAAAACTATTTAAGAAATTTCTAGCAGTTTTAAAAATAATTTATTGGAAAATTTTGATTCTCAAAATTTAAAAGTTACTTGAAAAATATTTGTAAGATAATTTAGATGGAAAATTTCATGTTTTAAAAATAACTAACCTCGATAATGATCCGTAAGGACCGAAACACGTAACAGTTAGCTCAGAATGAAGAAATGGAGCATAAAAGAAGTTTTACTTCAATTTATGTTTCAAATTTCAAAAATTTCTCAGAGTTTCTTGAATATTTCTACAATTTTCTGGCGAATTCTCTTCTGGACATTTTCTAACAATTTTTATTTCTAATTTAGAGAATTATTTTCAAAGGTTCTAGAATTTTCCAGAAATGTTTTTATCTAGATTTTTTCCAGAATTTTTTCTGATCATATTTGAATTTTGAGAATTTTCTGGTCTTTCAAACTACTGTTCCTAAATTGCGAGAATTTTCTTCGAGGCTCCTCGAATTTTCTAGCAATTCTATCAAAGTTCTAGAATTACTAAAAATTGTGTAAATTTTAATAAGTACCTCTTCAGGATTTCTACAATATTCTTGTTTAATTTTATAATTTCAGCATATTCACATAGTATATAGTTGGTGACGTTAACTTCGGTGCTGCTGTTTTCATTTAAATCTCTCGGAATACGATAATATTTATCCTCTTACAAGTGATTAATCAGAAATATTTAATTAGTTGTCTATATAGTGCATGTTTTCCTGTGCAGATTGGCTCGGTAAGCGATAATTGATTTATCATAACCACAATTTTTATGACCGAGTACGACATCTTTCGATTCACGTGGTCCTTCGCACAGAAATCGCGACGTTGTCACGTCTACTGTTTTCTCCTAAGTATCACGCGATTTCGTCGTAGTTACATGTTACATTATTAATCGTAGTAATAATTACTTTCAATATTCGCCATTCCCTTTGTTTTCTTCTGTGTTCCCATCCGCTGCCTAGTTTTGTGTGTTTATTGAGTTAGTCACCGCTACGGGCACGGCTGGTGTGAAGTGTTGTATCCCTGTCGTATCCTAATATACTCGACATTTATTTTCAATATCTAAATAAGTCGCTATGGTTAACTACTGCGGAACCTGTAATAAAGCGGTTACACCGGCTACGCCGTACTTGAGATGCACGGGAGCGTGCAATAAAGATATACATATTAAATGCACTAATTTAAAATTGAATGAATTACCTTCCTCAGAAGATGGGTGGGTGTGTAGTCGTTGCATTTCAGTTACCTCAAATGTGTCGATTTCAACATTGACCCAAATAATTGTAAATGAAATTAATAAAGCGAAGCTAGAGATTATTCAATCAATTAATTCAAAATTGGAAGAAGTTGAAATTAGGTTGCAGAAACTAGAGGCACAAGAATGTTCAAATAAAAAAGAAATTGATTTATTAAAATCTAGATTATCTAATGGTCCTATAGAGTCTGTTATTCAGGAAATGGAAGAGCGACAATTAAGAAAGAATAATTTAATTTTATACAATGTTCCGGAATCACAGGCTACTGTTGCTAATGCTCGAATTTCACATGACACAGAGGAAGTTCATAAATTATTTAATTCTCTAAACCTATCCATAAGGCCAAATAAAATACTAAGAGTGGGTATGAAGAAACATGATACCACTAGACCTATAAAAATGATTTTTGGTGACGAATCGGCAGTCAAGGAGGTATTAGCTTCTAATATAAGGAACAAGAATCCAAGCACACGCTTCCGGAGGGATAAAACACTCAGCCAACGTCAATACTTTAAAAAAATAAAAGAAGAGCTAACTACGAGAGTGGAGAATGGGGAATCGGATCTTAGTATTCGATACCGGAATGACATTCCTTACATTTCCAAGAGCAAGTCCCAAAGTGAAAGCTCCGGCGTCTCTTCAAAAAACTGATGATTTATTATCAAAACGTAGGCGGCATGCGTACTAAACTATTAGATATAATGTTAACTGTTAATAGTAACGATTTTGATGTAATTATTTTGGTTGAAACGTGGTTGTATTCTGATATGTCAAATTCAATGTTGCGCTTTGACAATTACCAAATATATAGATCCGATAGGTCTGAAACGGGTGAAATTCGGGGTGGCGGGGTTTTGATCGCAATCAAGAAGTGTTTTCCTTCTTGCCTAATTTTACGGGATAATTTAATTGAACATCTGTTTGTCTCGGCAAAGATTGGTTTAACTCATTATATGTTTGGTGCTGTCTATATCCCTCCCAGTGCCTTGCCTCAAATTTATAGTGATCACTGCTCAATTTTAGAAAACTTAGTATATGATCATGATAATCACAAGTATCTTATATGTGGAGACTATAATATTCCAAACTTAAAATGGGACGTAAACGGTATTGTTTATAACTCTCTGAAATCTTCTGATACTATTGCTAATATAGTACTGGAATCTTATTGTTTTCTCAATCTGAAACAGAGTAACATCTTACCGAATGCTCGTAATGTGTTTCTGGATCTAGTATTTAGCAATATAACTGGGTTAACAATATCCAAAGACAACGATCCCTTTTCCAAGACTACAGACCACCATTTTGCTTACAATATTATTATTGACAGTATTAGATATCATCCTCTAAAGACCTATACTAAGAAATTTTTGTTTCATATGTCAGATTTTTCAGATTTAAATATGTTTTTGAGTTCTGTCGATTGGAACGTCCTTCGTGAACTTGAGTTAGAGGTGGCTACGGCCCTATTCTATGATATTGTTCATACGGGCATAAATAGATTCATACCATTCAAATATGTTCCAGTTAAATATGATAACTTTCCTAGATGGGTGAACAAAGAACTTAAAGCATTAATAAGAAAGAAAAAGGAGGCGCATATAAAATACAAAACGAGCAGAAGTTTTGAGGATTATCAGACTTTCAGTCAACTTAGATCAAATTGTAAACAACTGAATTCTCTACTTTATCATCGTTACCTCACTAAGGTAGAATCAGCAATAAGTGAAAATCCAAAAAAATTTTGGTCTTATGTGCATGAATTCAAAAATGAAGACGAGCTTCCCAGTGTGATGTACTACAACGATGAGGTGGCTCGTGATGGAAGCAGTATTTCGGAACTATTTGCCAAGTACTTCTCATCGGTCTATGCTCCTCCTAGGACTTGCAAGGATAATACATCTACTAGTAACAACGAACAAGCACATTATATTAGATTCCATATTGACCGAGAATGGTTACTGACCGCACTTTTAAGGCAAAATAATGCTACGGGCCCGGATGATCTCCCTAGCTGTATTCTAAAGAAATGTGCTTTTACTCTGGTGAACCCAATTTATATATTATTTTCAAGGTCTATTGATGAAGGGATTGTACCTGATATGTGGAAGAGAAGTTTCATCCGTCCTATCTTTAAGACGGGGGACCGGAAACTAATTAATAGCTATAGGGGAGTATGCTTGCAGTCCATTATTCCAAAGCTTCTAGATGAAACCATTGCTCAGCAGCTTCTTTGGATGTCCAAGATTTTAATCACGGATAGACAACACGGTTTCCTGACTGGAAGGTCCACAATAACAAACTTATTAATATACCGCGATTTTCTGTCGAATGCCTTAGATAAGAAACTTCAAGTAGACGTCATATATACTGATTTTGCTAAAGCATTCGATAGGGTAAATCATTCGGTGCTATTACGGAAGTTGGAAGAGCTTGGCTTTCATCCAAGTGTAATTAAATGGATAAATTCTTTTCTAACGAATCGCGTTCAGTGTGTTAAAGTAAATAATTTTATATCCCAATTTTTCAATGTTACATCTGGTGTGCCGCAAGGGTCGCATAGCGGACCTATTCTCTTTTTGTTATTCATTAACGATATTGTGAAAGTGATACATGGATCGGAGTGCCTCCTGTATGCGGATGATCTCAAGTTATTTAAAATTATTAGTAGCCTAGATGATTGTTTTGTCCTTCAGGATGACATTGACAGGATTAACAAGTGGTGTTATGATAACGATTTATTTCTAAATAAAGACAAATGTCAATCTATATCATTCTGTAGATCGAATAGGCATATAGATTTTGCATATCAACTTGAGGCATCTTTTTTGCAACGCGTAAATGAAATAAAGGATTTAGGAGTCATTTTTGACATACAACTTACATTTAAAACTCATATAAATAAAATAGTCTTAAAAGCTTGTCGTATATGGGGGTTTGTCTGGTACATTGGACGTAAGTTGAGTCAGGCGTGTGTGGCTACTTTGTATTTTTCGCTGGTGAGATGTCAGTTAGAATATGCTAGTTGCATATGGTTTCCGCATACCCAATCGAGCATTGCTTCCATTGAGAATGTGCAAAAAAAATTCCTGCGATGTATGGAGTTCAGAATGGGTATTAATCATATAAAGGGTGAATATGGCTGGATTATGAACAACTTAAATGTACAATCACTGGAAGTCAGAAGAAAGATCCTGGACATGTGTTTACTTTTTAAATTAATCAATGGTCATATTTACTGCCCCTTAATACTGGAGAGGTTAGATTTCATACTGTATTTAAATGATAGATCTAGAAGAATTACACCTCTTTTTCGGCTAAGGGTACACCGCACAAATTTTTCAACTAACAACACTATAGACCGTTTAATGCGTCTGGGGAATGAATTTAATCGGGAACAAGTTGACCTGTTTGGTTCGTCATTTTCACAATTTAAAATGAGTTTGTTCCGTGTCATTACGTAATTTATCTCTTTTGTAGGGCTTGCTGTCGATTGGATTTTCCTAGCTGCTTGAATGTGCTATGTCAAACTAATTATGGGATTCATCATTACAAACTGTTATTGTTGCGCCGAATTGTAATTATGTCTTAATTTTAAACAATATACATTAAGAATATTTTTTTTTATATAGAATAGATTCATTTATATAATATTATTAGTTTAAGTATTATATATTATATTTAAGTATTTTTTATTTAGAAATTGTAATTGTTGTAAAAAGGGGGTACCCGTTAATAATAATAAACTAAACTAAACTAAACTAAACTAAACATTTCTTCAAACATACTCCAACAATTCTTGGGTCGTTGATATGCCTTTTTCCTTGTAGTGCTACACTGACCCTCTGTAGTAAAACATTTTTCTTATATTTAGCTAAATCAAGGCCAAATATTTAACATATTTCTTATAGATAAGGAGAGAATATTATTACTGATTGTATTAAAAGTTGATAATTTGAAATAACCAGAATTGTTGTATTCAACGGATTATGTCAGAACGACAGGATATCAAACGAGTATTCCCTATTTGCATATTGAAATCCAAAAATTCCCCGAAAACTACACCGACCGTTTAATTAGCAAACTAGAGATTAAGGCAGCAATTAAAATTTACAGGATGTGAAATGGTTCAAAACGAGATCGCACGCATTTAATGGGCCAAAATCTTGGGTTTTCCCTGCAATTTGTTCGCAGGAAATAAAAGTTTTGCATAATTAAATTCGCATTACTGAAAGACGCAACGCGAACTGAGGAAATGTGAATCGCGCACAATTCCACCCCCCTTGCGAAATTCATTGACGGGCGCACATTAACACATTAATTCCGGCCCTGACCTTAACTACCCAACACAAAACCGCCAGACGTGTGCGGCATTTTAGGTTCGCTTTCTAAAACCGAGTCGGTGGCACCAACCAGCCAAGCACGAGATGGGATATATTCATAAGTGTAATACCCATTCACTCACCTGCCAGTAGGTCGTTCTATGAACCGCGGAGTCGAACCCCCACCGCCGACACTACAAGATATTGTGGCTATTGTGCGCTGATACGCGTTCACACACGAAAACCGTGTTGGTAATGTAACATGTGCGAAAGAACGGCCGGTTTCGCTTAGAGGACATGTCCTACGCGCGTGTCTAGTGTTTGTTGTTTGTTTTTTTTTAATTTATTTATTTTCTGCCTTTTTTCATCTATGAAAAATATGGGATTATTCAGATTACTACAGGTATGTATTAAATTATGTAATTGCTATTGGTTTTATTTAACACTAAGAAATTTTTGAATGATCAAGCTTGCTTGATTACTTTTTTTATCAATTTTAGATTTCATTAGGGTAAATGTAATCATATTTACTTCGCGTCACCAATGTACTGTCAAAAACTTCAGCATCAAACTTTGGAAATGTGCCTTCGGTCATCCAACCAGAGTTTGAAATCATAATCAACGATTTTTTTTTGTTAATTTCTAAATTAACGTGGATTTTTTTGTTTTTTTTTTACTAACGACTTAATTTTGTGTGTACCTCTAGTATTACTCCATATTAGAAAGGGTATGCGTTGTTCTTATGGAGCAAATTTTTATGTCATGCAGGTAAAAAGATAAAAGGTTTCAAAACAAAACATCTAAAAAATTCTGGAAATTCTTAGAAACTTGAAACCATCAAAATCTTGGAAAACAATTTACTAAAAACATAATAAAACTACTCGGGCTAGATAATTTAAAATATGATAACGTATGAAAAATCAAAACAGAAAGTTTAAAATCGAAAAATTCTTTCCAATTTCTCTTCTAAAATTTTAAATCAGCTAAAAAATTTCAAAAATTCTTAGAAACCTAAATTCGTCGATATCTTGAAAATCATTTAAATACTAAAACTAATAAAAGAATAAATAAAACACTACTTTCTTATATTAAAAACATTAAGAATTGGAGAAAATATTAAGCAATAAATTGTTAGGGTTAAAAAAATAATTAACGAAGTTCTAAAATCAGCTATAAAGAATATTTTTTAAAATTACACAAATAATCCTTACGAATTTCCTAGAAATTTCAAAATTTCAAAGGTTTTTGTTTTAGAATTTCTATATGGAATTTTATTGTACTATATTTTAATACGATGGTTTTTGAATTTGTTAAATCAAATCACATTTTTTTTAAATATGGTACAATAAAATTTGTAAGATATATTGGAAATTCTAAAATAGTGTTTTGTAAATTATGAACATTTTTGAAAACATTCTTAAAAATATTATTATTTTAGAAAATGTACCAGTAAAAATGTAGAAACCCATATAGAACCTTCTGCAAATAAAAATTCTACAAATATTGAAGAAAATTTTAGAAATTTGTAAAAAGATTGCTGAAAAATTCTAAAATCCTTTATAATAATTTTCAAAATTAAGAAACGAGATTAGTTAAGATGTAACGAGAAAGAAAAAAAGTTAGTCTACAGAAAAGTTTCGAACTACTCTCGAAATAAATCCAAGAAGTTAGAGTGTCTGTTAGTTACCATTTGGATGTGCGGCGAAAAGATTATTTTGCGATCAAGCAATATTCCCAGATCTTTTATTTCATCCACCACATCTGAATCAACCCCACAAATACTGAATTTCACATTAGAAATTCTATTATTTCTGTCGAACAACATTATTTTACATTTAATGACAGATGTCAGACAGATGACAGATGACAAATGTTAGACAGACAACAGACAGAAGACAGACGATCGACAAACGATAGGCAGATAGACAGATGACAAATTAGATTGATTTATTGATGTTAAGTAAATCATGTTTGATACACCCATACATCATCAGTATCTATGACTTTAAATATCTATAAGTCATTAGCATTAAATAATATATTTAACTGTTTAATTATATTTCAGACGTCATTTATAAAGTTTATTATTAAATAATATTGAGCCAATATGAGAGCCTTGGGGCACCACCAAGATAACTGAAATTTTTTTGGAGATGGAATTACCAATCTTGACGTATTGCTTGCGATTAGACAAATAGCTATAAATCTAATTAATTACAAAGTTATTACAACCCAAGCAATCAAAACTTTTGTAACAAAGTTTGATAGGCGACTATCAAACGCCTTGGAGAAGTCAGTGTTAACATCATCGACACGCTTATCATTCTCCAATACATCTAACAAATACTCACCATAAGAAATTAAATTGATAGTAGTCGAACGACCTTTAGAAACCCATGCCGCTCATCTACAATGATGGATCTAAATAATCACTGTAACTGATCTGCCAAGATAACATACAATAATTTATGAAATGCTGATTATAAACACAATCTTCTCTTAAATTTCTACAATTTTATAGAAACTCTCCTTCCTATTTCTAAAATTTTCTTTAAAGCTTCTAGAATTTTCCAGCAATATCCTTTTGAGGATTTTATATATGTTACAGCATATTTTCTTCTATTTTTTAATGCTGCTTTATATCATCAAATGTTCTTGCTCTCTCATAAATTTTCCAGAAAAATCGCTACCCAAGAGCAGAAAGACCGATGGTCGATAGCCCAAATGGACAGACTAACACATTATAAATCATCTGTAAATGTTTTTAATTCTGTATTTATTCATGTTCGAATAAAGATGTTATTCTCTCTCTCGCTACCCAATTATAGGAATTGTATTTAAGGACTTTTGAATTTTCTAACTATCTCTTTACTAAATATTTACAATTTTCCAACAACTTTCTTTCATGTTTCTAAATTTTTTTTCGAAACTTCAAGAATTTTCTAGAAAGAGTTAGATAGAAGAACCAGAAGAGTTTTTGCTACTTTATTTTGTTAGATTATTTTAGTGATTTTTATTATTTTTTTGATATTTCCATTGTGATGAAAATTTTATAGATTTTTTTTGGAAATATAGCAAAACAAATAATTAAAAAATATTACAAAAAAAATAGTAAAATCGTTAAAAAACAATAGTAAAATAGTAAATTTACTTTAAAAACTATCTGTGAAAGGCATCCTAAAACTTTTAAACATTTTAAATTAAAAAAATTGTAACAAATTGACCTAAAATAGTAATTTTATTTTATCAAAAATAATTTTGGTAAAAATAGATCAAAACTAAATAAATTAAAATTGTTGGAAATACAGGAAATCAAATGAAAAGAAAAGAAAATTTATTTAAAAAAAAATGTCCTAAGAGTTTCTTACTTTCCTCTTAAAAAACAAAAAATCGACAGTGGAAAACAATACAAAATTTGCCTAAATCGGTTATATCTGCTTTTTTTAAACAGTTGAAACAGTCAACTGGCATAGTAAAAATAATTATTAAAATAATCTAACTTCCTAGAAAATTCGAAAAATTTACTTTATGGAAAAAAAAGAGAAAAACAAATTCGTCACAGGAGTTTCTAGAAAGCTGAAAACAAAATTGATTTCACCAAAAACAATTGAAATTCAACCAACTTTAAAAAATTTTTCATCTTCAAATTTTGATAATGGTAAGTTTAATCTTACTTTGCTAAATGGAAATAATCGGCAGTTGAGAACAATTAAAAATGTTCCTAAATCACTTCTCTTTTCTGCTTCTCTAAAAAATAATTGAAAAAAAAGTTGATTATTAATACAATTTAATTTCAAAGGTTTTCCCAAAAAACTACTTTATGGAAAGAAGGAATTCAAAATTTGAAAAAGTTGAAAGAAAAAATTTATTTTACCAAAAAACAAGTTTAATCATTTTAAATCTTTCGAAATACTTTTTACCTTCAAGTTTTAATAATTCCTTAAGTTTACGTAATTTTAAGTAATTCAACTTAAAATTATAGTAAAAAATTAGAATTTTGATTTTGCTTAAAGTTGAAAGCTATTGTTTTGGTAAAAAATATTTATATTTACTCAAAAAAGGAAATTAATTTAAAAATAAAAGTAATTACTTTCTGTTTTCAAACAAGCAAAAACATGAATGAATTTGGCTGAAAATATAGCTAAACAAAAATTGATTTAAAAAATCTATCGAAAATTTTTTATAAGGCAATTAATGAATTATGAAAATTAAGCTTCTAAAATAGTTAGTTTATTTGAAAAAAATATAAATTGAAAATTTGCAATAGTTGATAACTTAAAATTAATAAACAAACCTTTTAATAATTATTACAAGAAAAACAGTAAATATAAATAAAAATATTTTAATGTGAAAACAATTGATTTCTTTAATTTATGAAACGAGCAAATAAAAATTTCCTAAAAGAGTGGACATCTTTGAAAAGAGGGTCTGAAGTTTATAGTTAAAAGAAATACTTCAAAATTTGCCGAAGTCATGTTTTTATTTCATCAAAAACAATTAAAATATTGTGAATCAATTGAAAAGTTTTATATATAATTCAAAATTTGTTTTTTTTTTCAGGCCATTGACAAATTTTCGATAATTAAAGACGAATTGTGACAAATAAATTTAAATCAGATCATTTATTATTGCGATAACTCTCAAAAACAATGAAAACCAATTGAAAGCCATATTTTTGTTGTTAACACCATTAATAAATATTTCACATTTAGAATCAAATAGTGAAGGAATTTTCAAAATCCATCCGTTTATTAAAAAGTTATCGCAAAAACAATCAAAAACAATTGAAGATCGAAATTTCGTGTTTTATAATATTATTTATTATGGCACAAAAAACATTTAAAAAGTTATTGCAAAAACAATAAAAAACAATTGAAGATCTAAATTTAGTTTTTTACACTATTATTAAATTTTTGACAATTGAAATCGAATTGTGAAGAATTTTGTGAAGTCCCTACCTTTATTAAGGAATTATCCCAAAAACAATGATGATTTTAAATCAAATAATTTTCAAAATCCATCCATTTATTAATAAAGTTATTACAAAAACAATCGAAAGCAATTAGATCAAAATATAGTTTTTTTTTTACACCAATATTAAGTTTTTGATAATTGAAATCCAATCGTGAAGGAATTATTGAAATCCGTTTATTTATCAAGGAGTTATCGTAAAAACTATAAAAAAACAATTGATGGTCGAATTTTTGCTTTTAATGCTATTAATAAATGTTTGATATTTAGAATCAAATAGTGAAAAAATCGACCGGTTTATTAATAAGTTATTGCCAAAAAAAAAGGAAAATCGAAATTTATTTTTTACACTAATATTAAGTTTTTGATAATTCAAATCCAATTGTGTAGGAATTTTTGAAATCCGTTTATTTATCAAGGAGTTATCGCAAAAACAATTGATGATCGAATTTTTTTTCAATGCCATTAATAAATGTTTGATATTTACAATCAAATAGAGAAAGAATTTTCTAAATCCATCCGTTTATTAAAAAGTTATTGTCAAAACAATGAAAAACAATTGAAGATCGAAATTTAATTTTCTACACTACTACTTAGTTATTGATAATTGAAATCCAATCGTGAAGGAATTTTTGAAATCCGTTTATTTATCAAAGAGTTATCGTAAAAATAATGAAAAACAATTGATGATCGAAATTTTGTTTTTAATGCCATTAATAAATATTTGATATTTATAATCAAATAGTGAATGAATTTTCAAAATCCATCCGTTTAATAAGAAGTTATCGCAAAAACAATCAAAAACAATTGAAGATCAAAATTTAAGTTTTTACACTATTATATTGTTATTAATAATTGAAATTCAAATGTGTGGGAATTTTTGAAATCTGTTAATTTATTAAGCAGTTATCGCAAAAACAATTGATGGTGGAATTTTTGCTTTTAATGCCATTAATAAATGTTTGATATTTAAAATAAAATAGTGAAAGAATTTTCAAAATCCATCCGTTTAATAAAAAGTTATCGCAAAAACAATTGAAGGTCGAAATTTAGTTACACTATTATTTAGTTATTGATAATTGAAATCCAATCGTGAAGGAATTATTGAAATCCATTTATTTATCAAGGAATTATCGTAAAAACAATGAAAAACAATTGATGATCGAAATTTTGTTCTTAACGCCATTAATAAATGTTTGATATTTATAATCAAATAGTGAAAGAATTTTCAAAATCCATCCGTTTAATAAAAAGTTATCGCAAAAAACAATTCAAAAACAATTGAAGGTCGAAATTTCGTTTTTTACACTATTATTTAGTTATTGATAACTGAGATCCAATCGTGAAGGAATTTTTGAAATCCGTTTATTTATCAAGGAATTATCGCAAAAACAAAGAAAAACAATTGAAGATCGAAATTTAATTTTTTACATTTACATTGTTGAATTAAATTTTGATTATTTTTTTCAGAATTTTTGGTGATATTATAAACGTTTAAAGTATAATATTATGTTTTTTTTTTATTTTTTTGTGTAAAATTTTGATTATTTTAAGTAAATTTTCAAATTTTTTATACAAAATTTGAAACAATGTATTTGTTTTAAGTGAAATATGAAATTTTACAGTTGTTTTATTACAGAATTCAATAGATATTTTTTGAAAAAATTTAGTTGGCTAAAGTGAAATATCAATTTTTTAATGTAAAATTTCATTTGTTTTATGTAAACTTTTATGTTTTTTATATAGTAGTATTTGTTTTCGTAATATTTTGTTTTCAGTTTTCAAATGTTTTATTACAGATATTAGTTTTATTTTCAGTTTTTTCTACCGTAAAATTTCAAATGTTTTTTTTTTAATTTAAAAATGTTTTAATTGTTGCTTTTTCATAAAATGTTTATTGTTTTTCTTCCAAAAAATTTGAAGTATAATGAAGTTTTTAATTTTATTTGTTTTTAAATGTTTCTTTTAAATTTACAAATGTTTTCATTTAAAAACTGTAGAAAATTTAAAACTACTTAGAAAAATTAAATTGTTTTTTTGTAAAGTTTGAATTAATTGTTTTAAGTGAAATATTCAATTAATTTCTTTTTTTTTGTGTAGAATTTAAATTTTTAAATGTTCTTTTAGAAAATGTAGAATTTTTAATGTTTCTTTTAAATATACAAACGCTTTAATTTAAAAACTGTAGAAAATTTAGTAGTGATTAGAATTTTTGGATTTTTTTTGTAAAATTTTAATTGTTTTAAGAGGAAAATCAAATTAACTTAAAGAATTTAAATTTTTAAATGTTCTTTTGGAAAATTTAGAATTTTTTTATTACAGTTTTTTTAACTGTTTTTTTTTTAATTCCAAATGTTTAAAGAAAATTTACAATTGTTTACAAAAAAACAATTGTAATTTTTTTGTTTAATTTTTTTAGTTTGTCTTCGTAAAACAATTAAAAGTTTCAAATATTTTTTTAAAATTTACTTTCACTTTTTTACGTGCTTTGAAGTAAACATTATTTTGTTAGAGAATTTACTTTTTTTGTGTCATATGTTTGATTTTATTTTAAAATGTTTTAATTTAAGAAAATTTACAGCTGTTTTTATTTTTTTAAATGTTTTTGTTAAAAGACCTTTATTTCCGAGAAAACTGATTATTTTTTGTTACTTTCGCTTTTTACACTTTTTCTTATAAATTTTAAATTGGTTTTGATTTCCAATGGTTATTTTTAATAAATGATTTCTTTGAGAAATTTTCTATTCTCTTTTATTGTGAAATTTTGTTGTTAAATTTCAAACATATTAAACAAATTTTAAAATTTACAACTGATTTTTTAACAAAGTTCTTTTAATTTAAGTATAAAAACGTTTTGTACAGCAATATTTTCAAAAGTTAAAAAAACAATGAAAAACAATTGATGATCGAATTTTTTAATGCTATTAATGAATGTTTGATATTTAGAATCAAATAGTGAAAGAATTTCCAAATGTATATTCGTTTAGAAAAATGTTAGGAATTTTTCAATTCAGTTCTTCAATTTTAATAATTATTTATGTTTTTTTTTTGTTTTACTAACGGGTGTCCAACAATTATTGCAGTCCCGGGTGGCGTTGGAATCAAAAACGTAGGTCAATTCTTTCATGTGCCAAATAAATGAACTGACATGTTAATTGTCAAACATATCCTAAATGTGCATTAAAAATGTCAGTTCATTTATTTGCAACATGTAAGAATCGACCTACGTTTGTTATTCCAACGCCACCCGGGACTGCAATAATTGTTGGACACCCGTTAGTTTAATTGCTGCCAACTGCTTCTGACCACATTATCAGTTTTTTAAATAATTTTGGTTTTATTTACAGTTTAATAATTTGATATGCATTTAGAACCAATGTCCAAAGTGTATAAAATAAACATATTTATTAGCTAACACTCTTGTTTCTTTTAATTTTAAAATAATAACAAACAGTATCCGTAATTTTTTTTTATGTAGGGTGGGTGGGTGGCCACTATCCCACCCTCCAATCATTTTATTATTAACGAGAGTTTTAAATAAAAGTTTCTTGTCAAATAAATAAAATATATATGTAGATGTTAACAATATTTTATTAATTTAATAAGGATTTTGCGCAAGTGACGACCCTTGCGGAACACCTTGTTGTGGAGGAAATAATGGAAAAAGTGATGTTTTACTTGAGCAGATATTAGTGATTTAAAATGATTAGGTAGAAAATATTTGTAAGATAGCTCTCAGTGCACAGCGAAAGAAACATTTCTCTAACATTCGAAAATACAATGGTTTTCGAAATGCTTTGTTGGGATGTTAGATGTGAGGATAGTATGAGGTATATAGTTGTTTTTTTTTTTCATATTAGAAAACCGAATTGATAGTTGAACATCAATGAAGATTTTATGTTTTATTGGCAAAGTATGATTGGGAATTTTAAAAATAAATTATTGGATAGTATCTGAAAGATATTTTGAGGATGCAGAGGAGATAATAAATGTAACAATCGATTGTATTCATTCTTAGATAATGTTTATGTTAATGTATTTTAAAGTCATATTTCTTATTTTATTATTAATTATTATTAGGAAGTTACGTAACAACTATTACTTATTTACGACCGTTTTACAGGCTCCATTTTGCAATTTGCAATCGTTAATTTCTGCAAGAGAGAAACAGATTTTTGTTTACGGCGTATGCACTTGATTAATAACGCAAGATGTCTTGAAAGCTACGACCTAATAATTTACTGCTCGTGGATAATAGTATTATTTATTGCACCGAGTGCAGTGAAGAGTTTGTTTAAGTGTATGTCTTATGACGGTGTGCACATTTACCTTTTGTATATGTTTAAAACGACTTAAATAAATTTTATAGATGCCAGTTTTGCTGTTGGTAATTATTTTCCCTTGATAAAAATTAATAAATACGTAATTTAATGAGGAATATTTCTGTGAATAATTTTCCCTTGATTAAATTAATAAATACGTAATTTAATGGGAAATATTCCGGTAAATAACGCATCGTATTAATCATAAGTTTCCACAGTGTTAAAATTGGTATTTATTGTAAGTGATTGACACCAGGAAAGTAAAAAAAAATGTCGTTAACCTTTAAACCGTAAACCTGTATTCCAAATTCTACGGCAATAAAATTAACATTCCTTAATTTAAGCCTCTGAACGTCTAAGTTTTGATAATTGAGGTTAATGGTAAACAATTGATAGCGATTGTTGGTTTAATACAATTTCACACAGAATAGGATTTGGTGTTGTTTAATATGCAAATCATTTGTTATGCGTGATGAGATTTTAATCTAGCTCTTTAACCAATTGGGTTATTAGTACGTCGACACTAATCCCCAACTGTGTCTGTAGGACCCAGTAGGTAGAGCATTGAAATCCACTTGATTTTATTTCACTATTATTATTTTTCCCTCCAACTAATTTTGATAGTTGGTTCTTCTCAAGGAGATATAGAAATCCAAAAATGTACCAAAGGTAGGAATACAGTCTATAAGCGCTTTTATTATTTAAAACATAATGCTGATTGGAAAATCTAGTGTAATACATATGAAATTATATATCTTAATTGTATGAAATTATCATAACTTTAAATTAATGGATATTAACGGAGTTATTTTGTGGAAAGGAAGGAAATATTTTAACATTTTACGATTTTTATACCGCTTTGATTTGGTACAAGTTTATTTAAGCATCTTAAAAGAATAATGTGGGCGTACTCTATATTTGCAACTCAATCTTTTATGCTAATAATTACGCACGTGTAAAAAATAATACACCAGGAAGTAACATAAATTAGATTGACAATGATAAATAGTTCATTAAATATATTAATCGTGATATACGATAACGTGCTCCTTATTTAGATCACGACATGATTTGTTTGTCGGTTTGATTGGCATTGGAATTGTTAGAACCTCGTTTACATTATTCAAAACAATCTCTTATCTTAAATCACTCTCTTGCCTCAAGAATATTGTTTATGCCAGCGTGGAGGTGTTTAATTTGTCACTGTCCTCAATGACGCAAAATTAAACTCAATTTATTAGTTCGAAAATGACAAGTTGAAATTATCTATAACTATAGTCACTAAATGAAGTTCAGTTATACAAATAAATAAGTTGAAAAGTGCTTCATTTGATAATTTATTAGTTCCAATTCATCATTAGCAACATTTTTAATATTGTTATTAATGAGAAAGCTATTGGCAATTATGATATAAAATTCTTTATTAATTGGCACAGTTTTCAGGTTTCGACTAATAAATTTCACCCACTAGCAAAAAAGAAAAAAATGTATTTCACATCCTGTTCGAAAATATGTAAAATACCATTGTCTGAGACATCCCAGAGTGGTTTCTTTTATTTAAAACAGGCCCACCGGAAGACTATGAATTTTTCTTTCTTTCCTCAATACGAGCGCTTTCAAAAAAGTAAAACATGTCACGCTGTTTTGGCATTCCCTAGATGTAATTTCGTCAACGCATTATCCGTTCTTCTTTTTTTTTTTCTGGCGTAGATGAAAGTAAGAGCGGTCGTTAGTAGAAATTGTGAGTTTTGCGCCTGAATTATTTATGGATGGGTTAGAAACTGGTGGTCACGTTCGACGTGGACGTCACGTAGTGGACTTCATCGTCTTTTCTGTTGCAGGTGTTCTTGATTTCGTGTTGCTTGAAAGGGTGCGTGCTCTGTATATGCTCGACGACGTACGGGGCCAAGCCGTGCCCCTACGTGCCCTCGCCTCCTGGGGAGACTCCGCCGTGCGCCCGACCCGGTATGACTTTCTGTGAATACCCTACACATTATCCAAGGTAAGTTTAATAAAAATGAAGATGTAATATTTACTAGAGATAACATTAACAAACATAGTAAGTAAGAAATAATATGCGGATTTTTTTTTAAACAATAGAACAATTGAAATCGTCTAAATACTTACTTCTTTACATTCCCTGAAAATTTCTCAATGGAATTATTTGCATTTTTGAAGAAAAATAAAAAATGCGTTTTTGTACTCAAGAGCCGTTTAAGATTTTAAACTCATATTTTTTGTAAGTGTGATTTAATTTGGAAAATTCTTTCCCACTATTTTTTTTAAATAATTTCCCATTCATTCATAATGATGGTTGCGACCGTTACTATGTGGTAATTCATAATGAACACTAAAAACATAGTAAGTGTTTTATTCAGTGTTCAATTTCCCGTTCCTTTCGTTACTCATTTTTTTGTACAAATTTTATTAACCGTCAATTGTTTATTCTTTAGAAATTTTCAACAAAATCAATTATTCTCTGTAACGTCTTTCAATTTCATGTTTTTAACAATATAAAGTGGTTTTTAAAATCATTTTTAGTTATTTTTATTTATCCGGATAATTATTTTTCCACTGAAACGATTTTATTAATTATCGTTTTTTGTTTCATTCATCAAGTTTTGCCAACAAACTTATTTGATCGATTGTCCATTGTTTCATTTTTTAATTCATTTGTTTTCTGGAGTGGCATCCAATTATTTAAAAAAATTGACAACTTCAATTGTTTTTCAATAATAGGTAAAGAATTGTTAAACACTTGATTTGTTTCACTGGTTTTGTATATTTACTCAACTTCAGTGAAATAAACCAAGTGTTTAACAATACAATTCTTTGCCTATTGTTTCATAATATTTCAACAAGAGATATGTGAGAAAATTATTCAAGAAAAGCTTTTTAATAGTTTTTCAATACTTTTCAATTTCACAATCGTTTTCTGTTTTTATTTGATACAATTATATCTCACTGTTATTTTAAAATAATTTTTAATTATTTTCATTCTTCAAGTTTTTTCGACAATATACAACTGATTTTATAGATTGTCAATTGTTTCTCATTTGACGTTTAATGCTCCAACATTTTTAGTGTTTTTAATTGCGTTTTACAAACTTCAATTGATTTCTGTAGAAATATTCAATTGTTTTAGCACTTCTTAAAATTTTTTAAAATATTTTTATTATTTGCCAATATTCAAATGCGATTAGTTTTAAAAAATCCATAAATTGTCATTCAATTTTGAAAACGCTTTTTCACTATTTTTTAATTCCTTTCGTTCGTAATTTTTGTTGATTTCAGAATTTTATTAATTTAAAATCATTTTTTATTGTTCCAGATAATTTTTTTAATTTAACTATTTTGTAAATTTTCATTTGTTTTTTTTTCGTTAAGTTTTTTGCCAATAAACTATTTGATCTATTGTCTCTTTTTTAGAAACAACTATTTTCTGTTAGCGTGAGTGACATTTAATTATTGGACTTATTTTAGACAACTACAACTGTTTTTTTAAGTTTTTAATAATGTACGCTTGTTTTTGTTGTCAATTGTGTTTTTTTTTCTCTGTTTCAACTGTTTTTTCTTTAAATAAATTTTATTTGTTTTCGATTTTCAAATTTCTTTGTCAATATTCAACAAATTTTATCGATTGTCAATTGTTTCTACTCTTTGCAAAAATCTATCAATTTCAATTGATTTCTCAATTGTTTTGATTTAGTTATCAATTGTTTTTTTAAATAAATTTTACTAGTTTTCGTTTTTTAATTTTCTTCATCACTATTCAACTGAAAAAATAAAAACAATTGAAATTGAAAAACGCTAAAAAATTAATATATCTAGAGGAAACAATTAAAATTTGATCAAAACAATTGAGAAATCAATTAGAATTCATAGATTTTTACAAAAAAGAAAAAAACGATAGTCAATTGTTTTTCAATTTGAATTGTTTTTTTTTTTCGTTAAATATTCTAATAAATACCCAACTGTTTTTTTTTTCGATGACAATTTTAAAATATTTTAAATGGTTTTAATTATTATGTGAATCCAATTAAATAGTTTTTAAATAATTATTTTTTCGTCAATTTAAACGCAAAATTGATTGTTAATTGTTATTTTGCGAATTAAAAAAAATAATTTTCAAAAGTGTCTTTCAATTTTGAAAACGTTTTTTAGGTAATTTTTTAAAAATATTTTTCAGTTCATTTCTTCTTCATTTCGGATTTTTTTTTGTCAATCTAAGTTTTATCGATTTTCAGCTTTTTGTTCTTTATAAATTTCCAACAATTTCAATTAATGTCTGAAATGATGTTCAATTAATTTAACAACTTTTAACTGGAACTATTTAACTATTAAGTTTCATTTGTTTTTTGTCGTCTTTATTTGATTTATTGTCGATTGTTTCTCTTTTTAGATCAATTGTTTTGTGGAGTGACAATTAATTATTTAATTTTTTGACAATTGCAACTGTTTTTAATAATTTTCGCTTATTAGCTGTTAATTGTTTTTATTTTTGCAATTATCTAACAATTTCACTAAATAATAATTAATTGAGGACAGTTTATTTATTCAGTTACACCAACTTCACATAACTCACAAATACATATTAATTCTAGCAGTTTTAAGTTTTTTGTCATTATTCAACTGATTTTATCGATTGTCAATTGTTTCCTATTTTTGCAAACATCTATGCATTTTAATTAATTTCTCATGAGACGTTGAATTGTTATAGCGGTTTTAATGTTTTCAATTGTTTAATTTTTACAAATTTCATTTGTTTCTATTTCTGTTTTCTATAATCCAAATGCTATCTACAGTCAATTGTTTATTCTCTATTAAGTTACCAACAAATTCAATTATTTTCTGGAATGTTGTTCAATTATTTTCGTTCTTTTGACAATTTCAGGTGTAAATAAAAACACTTTGTAACTTTGTTTGTATAACACTATTTATTTTTTCTTGACCATAGTTTCGGCCACTCAACGTGCCATTATCAAAACTTAGAAGCCGCAAAAATCAATAATAATTTCAAGTGTTCTTAAAATAATTCTTAATTGCGTTTATTTATCCAAACAAATTTTTGTTTTCAATTTTATCAATAATCGTTGCTTTTGTCTAATTCCTAACAATTTCAAATTGTTACTTTTTAAAATTCAATAGTTTCCTGCTATAATATCTAATTATTTCAATATTTTTTGACAACAAACTATTTTTTAATAGCTTTCGATATTATTAGCTGTCAAATGTTTTTATTTTCGCAATTATCTAATAGTTTTACAACTGTGGCACTTCTCTCAGTTTTTTTATCGATTGTCAATTTCTAAGAATTTCAATTGTTTTTTGAACTAGCATTTAATGTTTTACATACAGTAACTAATTATTAAAAACAATGATTTTCTATATCAATTTTTTTGTCAATAAACTGATTACATCGATTGTCGACTGTTTCTGTTTTAAATTCAATTGTTTTCTGTAGTGACATTAAATTGTTTTAACATTTTTTTTTGACAACTAGGACTGTTTCTAATAGTTTTAATAATTCGCTTATATGAATTGTTAAATTGTTTTAATTTTGAAAAGAGGTTAACAATGTTTTTTAAATAATTTTTAATTGATATTATCGATTGTCAATTGATTTTTTTAAACATTTATGAATTTTAATTGATATTTCAAGTGACGTTTAATTCTTTTAGCATTTTTTAATTGTTTTTTTAATGTTTAATTGTAGAGACGTTTATTTTGTGATACATATTCAATATAATGAAGAAGAAGACACGACGATTTGGTTTTACCACTTTATTTAAAATTACACGTGATTGACAGCTAGTCATTATTTACAGTCATCGTGTTTTTCATTGTTTTTTTTTACAAATTTCAATTGTTTCTATTTTCTGTAGTCTAAATTTTATTGACAGTCAATTTTTTATTATTTGCAAATTTTCAACTATTTCGATTTTTTCTGGAATTACATTCCATTATTTTCATGCTTTTAACAATTTCAAGTGTTCATAAAATATGTTTTAATTATATTCCATTTTCTATGCAACTTTTTTTCCACTAGAATTATTTTGATAATTTTCATTTGTTTTCATCGATGTTTTTGTCAATAAACTAATTTTATCAAATATTGTTGTTTTTTTAAATTCCTAACAGTTTCAGTTTAAATTTACTAGAGTAGTATTCAATTTTTTAAATCTGAATTTGAATTTATTTACAAAATTATCTACAAATTTCAACTGTATTTTTTTTCTATTTTGGCACGTTTCTCAGTGTTTACTGTTTTTATTTTAATAATTTTTAATTGTTTTCGTTCTTCAAGTTTTTCGCCAATATTCAACTAATTTTATCTATTATTATTTGTTTTTCTATAAATTCCAATTCTCATATTGCATTTAATTGTTTTAGAGTTTTTAACGTTATTTATTGTTTAAAAAAATTTGTTTTAGCCTTGTTTTTTTTAAAATTTTAATTGTTATTATAAAATTCGCAATTGTTTTCTTTTATTCAATTTTGGTCTCAATATTCAATTGATTTAATTCATAACATTTTTTTTTTGTTGAGTTTGGTTCTCGTTTATCACGTGGTGAAACATTTTTAATATTAAGGGTGGTTTACAATGAATAATTTGTAAAAAAAATTGTCAAACCAAACAAGTGCCTCATTGTAAACAACCTTTATCAATTTAATTTCATATTTGGAGATAATATACTCAGTTGTTATTATTTTGTTAATTGTTTTTTTCTGAAGTGTGTTCCAATTTGAAAAAACTTTTTTATTATTAAAAAAAAATTCATTTGTTTTCGTTCTTTAATTTTTTTGTCCAATTTCCAACTACTTTTATCCATTATTTTCAATTGTTTTCGTTTATCCAGACAAACATTTTTTTCCAAATAAAATTATTTTATATTTAATTGTTTTCATTCGTCAAGTTCTTTGCCAATAATTTGATTTTATTAATTGTCAATTGTTTCTTTTAAACTATTTATTAAAATAATTTTTAACGGTTTTTCTTATCGATGGTCAATTGTTTTTTTTTTTTAGTTTTAACTGTTTTTTTAATAATAATTGTTTTCGTCAATCTTCAACTGATTTTATCGCTTATTGATAGAAAATTCTAGGAATTTCAATTGTTTTTTCCAGTGACTATTAAGTCTTAACGATTCTGTCAATTGGAAATATTTTGAATAATTTTTAACTGCATTCGTTCGTCAAGTTTTTACGTCATCCTTCAAATACTCAATAATTGTTTTGTAAAATAACGGGTGTCCAACAATTATTGCAGTCCCGGGTGGCGTTGGAATCAAAAACGTAGGTCAATTCTTTCATGTTAATTGTCAAACATAACCTAAATGTGCATTAAAAATGTCAGTTTATTTATTTGCAACATGTAAGAATCGACATACGTTTTTTATTCCAACGCCACCCGGGACTGCAATAATTGTTGGACACCCGTTAGTAAAAATAGTGGTTGACGTAGTGATGCAATTGTTTTATCATGTTTGTTAATTTCAATTATAATAAAAAAAATCACTTATTAATTGTTTTTTTAAAATTTTTAATATGTTTACTTGAGTTATTTTTAATAATTTTCATTTTGTTCGTCAATATTCAAATGTTTTTATCGATTGTTATTTTTTTATATATTTTTTTTTTAAATTCCAATTGCTTTTGAAATAACATTCAATTTTTAAATTTATAAACAATTTTCTGCATTTGTTAAGCTTTAATTGATTGTCACTTTTATAATTCTAGTAATTTTAACTGTTTTGTGTTGAGACATTCAATTGTTTTAGCGTACTGTCAAGTTCAAGTATTTTCTCGTTACTTTAGGTATTGTAATAATCGTTATTCTTAACTATAATAAACATAATATAACCTTAAAAACTTGTACTAGCGTACTCTTGACCTACCACAACAAACAATGCAATGACCTCTCGTACTCCTTACCTGCCCAAATACATTATATGTTGAGGTAGGTCAAGAGTACGCTAGTTCAAGCGAGGAAATACGTCAATGCATAGTTTATTGAGGTAGGTCAAGAGTACGCTCGGTTAATATATAATTTAATTGTTGCAGAGTAGATGTATGTTATTGTATTTTTGTGTTTCTATATTTTTATTAATATTAATCTGTTTTCTTAACAACATTTACCTCTTGAATGACTTTCTCACTTGGTGAAACATTTTGAACCATTACTGATACAGGTTTAAATTAAAATAACCAGTCGACTGAAACAAACCAAGTGTAATTTAATTTAAACCTCCAGCAGTAATAACATTTATTTCTATTCTTGGTCTTATTAATTTTTCAGCAATTGTATCTTTTATTTGATAATTTCACAATTTTTATAAATGAGACTTTATAGGATTGAAATATTTTTGGAAATTTTCAGCTATTTAAGTATTGTAATAGTGATTTTTTTCGAATCCGAAATTATAACGGAAATGTTTCCTTTGAGGTCTTCCGAGTCCAAATCAAAAATCGTCAAAGATTTTGAAGAGAAACTAAGCTTTCATTTTATATCGGTAGATATATCAAATGATCTTTTTGTGGACTTTCTTATGAAAAAATATATACTTATTATTTCATTACTTTGTATAGGAAAAGTAAAAAATCGCAGAAACACACCTCCGGATGATTAAAACTAAACTAGCAAGTCACCAAACAATGATGCAATCAATTTGAAGGTAAGTTCATTGAATGCGCATCACTCTTATCCCAATCGCATTCATTAATGGTCGATTAAACGCAATTTCAATGGTACCTCATCGGCGAGCGATCGACGATGACTCGCCCATTAAATCGTTTCGAAATCCTTCGAGTGCGTCATGTTAAAATTACACGAGAGCGACATTTCGGTCCCTATCTATCTGGTCGGTTTTCCATCGTGATTCTAGAACGAATTCGAAATTTTTCTTTCGGACAGTGAATACATTTCACAACTGGTTAAATACGGCGCCGAGGATGATGAGGAAACGAGGAAATTATGCCACGATAATGGTGGATTAAAATTAAAAAAAATTATGGCGCGGAAAGTGAGTGCATTAAATGAATAATATTGTACTTTCACAAGGTGCTAATTGTGATTTCTATTAGATAAAAGAGTAGCGTTTGGAAATGTTTAAAATCCTTTTATGTAAAAAAAGTCTAGTAAAATAAAGCAAGATTTATTTTTCTGGAATATTCTAAAACAATAGAATTAAACTTTCGTGATTGTGTAATTATTTATAGAGGAAATAAATAATGTAATGTAGTTATACAATGATGTTTTTTTCTTTTTAGAGAATTAGTCCAACACCTTCTCGAAACCTGGAAGTACGACCACGCAACGCTACTCCTGGATGAGTCCAGATACGACCTCAGCAACTACTTTGTAACCAGTGATACCAAATACGGAGTCAACACCTACGGCCCACCACAAAATAACATCCACAACGAATATTATCCCGACAACAATAACAATAATTACGGAGGAAGTACCTTCCAAGGGTACCCGTCCAACACCTATATTCCTGTACCACGCAACAACACCTACAACCAGTACAGACCCGTCTATCCCACCAATCAGATACACAGCTATAAGCACGGGAATAAAGTTCAGCACGCACACAGTTCATTCCAAAGGTACAACCATCCGCAGTACTATAAAAGTGTTGGGACTCCCGAGGTGATACCGCAGAACGTAAATCCTTGGGCGAAATGGTAAGAAGTTTGTTATAATTTTTGGGTTGAAATGTATAATAAAATATTTGTTTATATTAAAGGGGTGGAAGAAGTGATAAATATTATATGAGGAGGAAACGTGATCTGAGTCGTATGAGGAGGTGGACGCAAAGCAATAACAGTACTGAAAGTGTAAGAAGAAACAAAAGGCAGAGCAACGGAGGGCAAACGCTCTGCCAATCGAGGTCCAATTACATAATGCCCAGGGCTGCACTGAACAATAAAGGCAACTGGATGTACATCGTCAACGTTCCAGAAGTTGACAACAGGTTCACGCAATTAGTCAAAAGTGAAACATGTGTGTAAGTATTAAGTTTTAAAGTTTATATAGTAGGCGTGTGAAACTCTGGCCTATAAAAATTAACATTTAATAGCCTACCTATTATCGCGATAATGACGGGCAGTTTGAGTACATAATTGCATTCCAGCGGATAACGATCGCGCTGTACCGAATTGACCGGTAATTTGCTCGCCGTTCGTTTATTATTTCCAAGCTACATTAGGAGTGAAACTATGGGGGCAATAAGTTCCATGCTAATGCCGACACGAGCGCCAGAAAAGATGCAGAGGTCACACTTTCTTTTTAATTGAAAGATCATTACCATAAACTCTTTGGAAACACTTTGGGAATTCGCAACAATTACATAATGAAGGAAATGAAATGTATCTTCCTTCTTTCTGCAGAATCCAACTGCTACAGTTATTATTAGTAAAAAAACAATGTTTAAACTTGTCAACTAAAATTACTAATTAAGAGTGGGTTTACATTACATATCGGTAATATTTTTTAACCTAAATCGCATTCATAGCAATTCTAGATTTTGTGTTTGTTTAGAAATAAAGTTTCCCTTGACGTTTACAACATGGCGTGAAAGTGGTGATCATTAGGAATGCAAATATTTAATGAAATGCCTGAATGTTTTGTAAGTACCCAACAAATTAGATGGTGATAATTGCGAAATTATGGTTGTAGGGGACAGAGTACGAAATTGGCATTTAGCTTTTCATTAATATGCAGTTCATAGAACTCGTTATTGATATCCAATATTTTGAAACTTTACAAGAACTCGAAATTGATTCCAATACAAAAAAGAACATTAAAAATTCAATTGATCTTTTTAAATTTAGTTATCTGTCACATTAGAGTGACGGGAAGCGATCAATTAAAGTAACAAGCTCATTTAGACACAAACAAGGACTACGTGGTCGATATCTAAACACTACTACTACTCAAAGGAGTTAATATGTGCTACCTTACTGTTACTTTTTTTCATTTCAGGTCCCAGCAGTGCAGTGGTTTATGCGGCCTGCCCAACGGTTACACCTCGAGGTGTGAACAGAAGTATGTACAAAAAAGACTCGTCGCCGTGGAAGCGGGCGGTGATCAACTTTACTCGGACGTTTTTTGGTTTCCCAGTTGCTGTATATGTACAATTAATAATAATTAATCGCTTTAAATTATTCGACTATTTAAATACATGTAATTTTACACTTTTATACTAATAAATGTAAATATTTGTTAATTTATTCGTTATGAGGTTGATTGAAATATTGTATTATACAATATTTCAATCAACGGTTATTATTAATAACGCGTTCTCTGTTATCTTAACTTACAAACTATAATCCTGTGCTTATAGGTAAAGCAGACTTATTTTCTTCCTTTGTAATTATTTATAATCCTGTCAAAATTGGCATTTCCCCATATTGCATTGCTGCAAACATTAGCGATTTATAACATTTCCATCCAACCAAATCGCCAGTGCTCTACAAAATTATTTATCTATTAAAATCTTCAACTATCTATAAATATTAACCACTATCTTGAGAAGTACTTATGTTAAATAAAATTTAAATTATTACTTATCCTACAAACAATCTATACAATTACCATTTCTTTACACATGATTTTAAAACACAAAGGATTAAATTTGGAACATTGGGGGCGTTTTTTTTAATGCATTTAAAAGTATTATAAAAAGGAAAATGATCACCACTTAAAATAAAAAATCGTGTGTCTTATTTATAATGCATAATGTTGAAAGGGAACAATGAAGTTTATTTTTTTTTTATTAAAAAAACAATAGTGCCTTTAATTTATTCCCTTACATCAATAAGATCACACATAAAGTTTGATTCACTATATAAAAATATAGCGTAATACACTTAATATAGTTACTATAATTGTACAGTGATTGTACACACATGGTGCCGCTTTAATCAGTCATTTTACTTCGACCAACCGTTTTCGGCATTTTCTTATTCGTCGAATCCTCCAGTTCCTTCTGTTTGTAATAATGTGGCGCCACCTCTAACAACCACTTGCTTTGAATCTCGATAACGGACCTCATGAATTCCTTTGTCGTGAAAACCAGCTCGTGGTATAGTATCCACCTCGGCAACTCCTCGAATAGCGCACTGTTGGGATGTATGGTTACACTCTAAAAAATAATACATAATCTAGGCAACCCATTATACATCGCTGCAATTTAATTTATTTCTAAGTACTTTTTAATGCTACTGATGACCTTTAATATTTTTTAAAGTAATAATCTAGGCAACCCATTATACATCGCGCAAATTTAATTTATTGCTAAATACTTTTTAATGCGACTGATCTCCTTTAACATTTTTTCCGTTACCCATATTTCTTTTAAAAAATATATATAGAAGGCATGCCAGTTCAATCATCTAACCTATGATGTGTTAAATATACAATTTTCGAAAGTACCATTAAATTAAAAATGTAGAGTTATATAGGCAATAATTAGACAAACCCGTTACTTACTTGATTATGTTTAACAGTTTTATAACTTCCCCCTTTTGATAGCCTGGCCACATGATAGAAATACCCAGCTGTTATCGCCTTTCGTATATTATCGGTTTCAGTGACATCGGACAACATTTCTATCTCAACCCGCTGCATTAGGCCTACCAATTGCTCTCGAACATCCCTCGCGCGTTTCATCGACCTAAAGAGTATGCAACTTAATATACAACTATTTATTAATATGGCAAAATTATAATTAAAGAGAATTTCTCCATAAACTGTGGAGAAAGTAATTACACGTTATTTCATAACTAGTGTTGCTTTGATAGGCTTGCTATTTGTAACACGCAAATTAATTTTTGTATCATTCAATGTCTGTCGAGGTATTAGCCAGAGAAGTAGTTGCTTCAAAAGTGATTTGTTTTGTAGTCTTAATAAGACTCATTTGTTATAGATTTACGAAATGTTTTTGTGTTCTTTCTAATTATTATTTTTTATAGATTGTAACTAATTGATAAAATTAATAATTCGCTTCGATAGATTCACAACATAGAGGGCGCTGTTCTCGCATTCCTGAGCCGCTTTTACAGTAAAGGTTTAGCGATTTCTTCTCATTTCTTAGGTGAAATAATATGATTATCATTACCTATATTGAATGAAGTTCTCGTAACACCATTGCGTGGAAAAATCTGTGTCTCTCCACTGGTTGTAGACATTCAGTAAACTCAAATGATCACCGCCTACATGATTGAAATTCTTCCTGGCGGTGTCAGCGTGAATAATTTTGTCTTTGGGCCGATAGAATATAGCTCCATTTACAGACAGCATGGCTGCGATTGTTACAACTTCCTCAGCACATTTATACCTAAAAAGAAACAAAAATAATCGTAAAATTAAATGATTATAAAAAAAAAATGCTTTAAAAATAATTTGGTTAAAGGTTATATAAGAAGTCCTTTGTGGTTGAAGGAATCTTAAAACATGACTGTATCAACAAAACGTTAAAAATCATGTAATTAAATAAAATCAGGATTTTATTTCACAAATAATTTAAAAGCTAAGACTAGGTATGTCATCATTCAATTTTGATGTAACAGTCTTATTTGAAATGACATTTAAAATGTTACATCGTAATTCTTGAAACAATGTTGCCAACAGTATTGTATTAGTTAAGGCCGTAAATTATCCGTATTGTATTAGTTAAGACTTTTTTTTTTAAGGAAGGATGTTGGGTGGAATTGCGAGTTGGGGTGGTGAATGATATAGGGAAATTAGCTTAAACTACTAGGCTATTCAGCCATGACCGATTTTATTAGTTAAGACCTTAAATTTATCAAGATAATTAAGGTATTAGACCTTAAATAATTTTTTTATCTTGCTAAATTGTATAATATTAAATAATTACTATATTTATATTTTACTTACTTTTCTGATGCTAATAACATTTTTGCCATCATAGGATCAACGGGAAACTCGGCCATCCTCCTCCCCAACTTGGTCAATTCCCCGTGATGATTCAGGGCACCCAACGCGTACAACTGTTCCAAGGCCAGCACTAAAGTTTCATGCGGTGGCGGATCCAAGAAATCAAAATGTACAAGGTCGTTAATCCCCAGGGCCTTCAACATCAGCACCGCGTTACCCAAATTAATCCTCTGAATCTCGGGCACTGTATTATCCTCCAATTCGTGTTTATACGACCAGGCAGTGTACAATCTGAAGCATTTACCGGGAGCAACACGCCCCGCCCTTCCCGCTCTTTGATTGGCCGAAGCTTTCGATACGGGAACAACCATTAAACTCTCCATTCCGGTGCGTGAATTGAAATGGTTTTGTTTCGCGAATCCGGGATCGATTACATAAATAATATTATCGATCGTTAACGACGTTTCAGCTATATTTGTAGCCAGCACAACTTTTCTAGCACCAGGTGGTGTCGGATCGAATATTTTCGCTTGCATATCACTAGGAAGGTTAGCGTACACTGGCAGAATGATCAGTTCCTTCAATTTCGAACCTAACCTCCGCACTCTATCTTGCAATAATTCCTGGCAGGTTTCAATTTCGTCCTGGCCCGTTAAGAAAACCAAGATATCACCCAAGGGTTGCGTCGCGTGGATTTGTAAAACGGATACTACGCATGCGTCAACGTAGTCAGCTTCGGGTGCTTTGGTGTAATAAATATCGACTGGAAATCTACGGCCGGGTATACGGAAAATCGGAGCTTCGTCGAAGAACTCGGAAAATTTCTGTGCGTCAAGTGTAGCGCTTGAAATCAACAATTTTAAATCTGGTCTGAACCTAGCTATATCTTTCACCAATCCGAATAAAATATCGGTGTGGAGAGTCCTCTCGTGGGCTTCGTCGATAATCATCACGCTGTAAGATTGCAAATCGGGTTCTGATAAAAATTCTCGGTGTAGAGTGCCGTCCGTCATGTATTTTATTATCGTGCGTTCTGATGTGCAATCCTCGAAACGTATCGCGTAACCGACTTCGTTTCCAAGCTTTACGTTCATTTCTTGGGCAACGCGGGCTGCCACGGACATCGCAGCCACTCTCCTCGGTTGGGTACAACCAATTTTTTTCCCTGTAATAAGCGATTATTTTAATAAATCATGTGATAATTTAATTGATTGTAATTACCTCCATCCGTAAATCCGTTCTCGTGCAAATACTGAGGGATTTGTGTGGTTTTTCCGGAGCCCGTTTCTCCTTCAATTATCAATACTTGGTGGTCTCTAACGGCCTGGACTAAATCGTCGCGGAATGGGTATACCGGTAAACTTATTTTCGTTTCTTGTATGTCCAGCTTTTTCCTCTCGCTTTCTGTTAGTACTGGTTTCTTATCTTTTTCTTTGGAACCTATAAAAAATATTTAAAAAAATGTAGCAATATATTTATTCTTAAAACATTTTCTAAACCTCAAAATTCTTAAATATAAGAAACTTTTTACTTCTTTATGATTTATTTAAAGATGGAAAATACACGTTCAGGATGGTGAATGATATAGAAAATTGACTAAAAGTCATCATTAAATGTGTGTCGTTATGATTATTAAATATTATTATTAAAATCTTCAATATTACCTGGCATTTGTAGGGCTTGAATAAATTCAATCTGATCTGCCAGTAGCAGTTCGTACTCCTCCTGTTTGGCCTTTTCTTTAGCGCCAAAGGAGAAAACGGCCGAAGCCATTTGTTCCTTTTCCCATTTCTTCTGCTCGGATTGCGGCACCTTCTCCAGTTCGTCCACCTCCACATAGTCCGCCGTCGATCCCTTCCCTAGGTCCCTCGGCATGTGGTACCTCTGCACCCTTTCCAGTTCCCTAGCTTTCTCATGTTCCTGGGCCAGCCTGAGCAACTCTTTCTTGTGCTCCCTTTCCTTACGTTCCCTTTCTGTTAAACTAGAAACGAAAATATAAACTAGTATGAAAAATAATATTCATAGTTAGATTTTTAATAGCATAAAAGTGATTTTAAAGTAGGAACAATTTACTACTAACTTTAGCAATGAAATAAGTAAAAAAATAAGCTTTTTTACGATATTACCATAAACCCGGAGGCTTAAATTCTTCAAAGTAAATTTTGATTCCCTGTCTCCAACTGCGCTACGCTGATGAGATCCAAAATAGATCGCGTCCGTGGCTGTTGTTGACAGGGGACAATAATTATTTTTTTTTTATTTGAAGTAAAAAATGCACCACGAAGTGATTTTGGTTAAATAATTATCAAAAATACTATCATTATTAGAACTTACACGTCTTCTTCAAATAAGAACTCATCGTCTATAATATCGGCCTCCAACTCTTGCAATTTGTCGTCTTTCCTCTTCTCCAGGTATTTCCTCCGGGACGCGACCCTGAGCATCGGGACCATTTTTTCACGGTCCTCTGTTTCCAGCTTAAGTCTTTTGGCCGCCTCCTCATAGGCCTTCTTGTCGGAGGCGTGCACGATGTTTCGCGTCCTTTCAGCATCGCGCTTCTTGAGGCGATCGGCGAACTCGTCCCTCTCCTTCAGATCTTTGCGCACCGCCTCCTCGGCGCTGTCTTGGTCGTCCGAACTGTCCTCGTACCGCTTCCTGCGCTTCTTTTCTCGTTTGTCATCTTTGCTCATTTTTATATCTGCAAATAAAACAAAAATAATTAAACATGAGGAAAATGTTTATTACTTAATTAATCGGTAAAGTAAATACGTTAATTTCGCATTCAACTTCACATTTAAGTCACAAAAGATAAAATTTCCGATAAATTAATATGAATACAGTTAAATACTTTTAAGAAAGCAGATAAATATTACTAAACATATAGAAACACTATAGCTACAAAAAGACTAACGACACAATAAATTATATATTAGCCGAGCGTACTTTTGACCTACATCAATAAAATGTGCGTTAACCTAGCGCCTTGAACTAGCGTACTCTTGACCTACCTCAATGTATACCTTATTTGGGCGGGTTAGGAGTACGATAGGTCATTGGATTGTTTATTGTGGTAGGTCAAGAATACGCTAGTTCAAAGGTTTATTTAGTCTTCATTTTAAACTATTTATAATATTTTCCTTAAGAAAATAAAAGGGATGGAACAAAACTAAATAAAGCTTAACACAAACTTTCAGTGCCCACAAATTTTTACCTTCATATTATTTTTTGTAAGCCCTGTATTCTATGCAAAAATAATATTCCTTATAAATTGCATCAGTTTTTAAATTTCTATTTTGTCATTAATTGCATCATAAATTGTTTTTAATGACTAATAAAAAAAGATAGAACGTTTATTACAATAAGAAGAGGCCACACTTCAATTATTAATTACATTAATTAACGTTTGGCCAGATATTACTTGAAAAAAAATTAAATTCAGATAACAATAAATTGTATTCACTCTAATCATGGTGACATTGAAGAAGTGCAAGAATTTAATCAATCATTAATTAATGATTTTATTATTTTATTATTGGGAATAGAGTATATGAAATTAACAAGATGTCATATTACATTAATTCCTTTAACTGCATAATAATTAAAAATGATTTAAAATCTTTCATCCAAACTAGAACAAAATAGGTATTACGATGAATTAAATTAAATTCTCACTTAATCCATGGTGAAGCATTTTTATATCTCCTTGAGAATGACCAACTGTTAAAACTAGTTGGAGAAATATATAAAAATTGTTCGCTAATTAAAATCAATATTAAATTATTTATTAGTATCACAAAGATTTATTTATAATTTTAAACGTATCACCAAGTAGATGCCTTCATTATTATTATTATTAGTTATCAGATGTCAAAATTAAAAATAATTTAAAATAAACTTTCTTCTTTTATAATTAAAATTTTATATGTTTCTGGCTAGGTGCCACATTTTTCAGACTATAAGACGCACTGGATGATAACGCACCTCAAATTTAGAGACGATTTATTGAAAAGAATATTTAGTTACAGTTACCTTTGGACCATAAGACGCATCCAAAATTTGAGTCCATTTTTCGATGTAAAAAGGTGCGTCTTATAGTCCAAAAAATATGGTAGCTTGAAATATAATAACATTTCTTGAAAAGGCAAATATTTGTTCGCTATTGTACACTTTTTAATTCGATCTACTTTTGATTAAACTTATATTCCATGTTTAAAAGATATCCTTCGTAATAGTTGTACAATTTCAACATTTTTATTGATATTTTAAATATTCAATTAATTATTATAATTGATTTTGCATTAAACAATCCAAGAAATATTCAACAGATACTTTAAAATTAATTATCTACTTTTATCTAATTATTCTGATTGAACTGGTTTTATATGTCAAGTACCGATTGATTGTAAATTTTTATCTCTCACGATAAGAAATACGTCATTTACTTCAATTTTAATATACCTAAAAAAACTAAAATTATAAGATTTATTTTATTTTAGATTACAAGATTCATAGCTACGATTTAAATAATATTCGTAATATGTGTAACAAATTTATAATTGTAAATTGTAAATAAACTGTCTACAAAGATTAATTTATTGACTATATACATGAAAACATCTGTATTTTAAAACTATCACAAATTGGTAGTGTATTTATGTAATTTTATATGTATTATTTAATAAATATTAACTTACATTCAAAACGAATCCAATTCGTAAACAAACCACATCCACTAACATAACCACACTTTTTTACATTAACCTTAAAATCGTACTTTTTAATAATACCATTTAATTTCTCAAAAAAAATATTAAAAAATGTAAATAATTACGCATGTTAAAATTAAAAATGATTTAACCACTAAACGTAAACACGAATTCAATGAAAATAAATCAACAATAGTTACGACCTCAATGTTAAAAACTTTCACGTCGGTGTTTCAGTTCAAGAGGCCGTTTTATGTATCGAGAATGGCCAAGAGTAAATTCGAATACGTTAAAAACTTCGAGGTGGAGGACAAAATCCTCCCCAACTGTTGGATAGTGGTGCGTGTAGACGGGCAACACTTTCACAAATTTTCCTCGAAGCACGCTTTTGAAAAACCTAACGATCTCAGGGCGCTGCGGCTAATGAACAAAGCCGCCATTCGTGTGATGTGCGAGTTTAAGGACGTGTTAATTTCCTACGGACAGAGTGATGAGTATTCGTTCGTGTTGAGAAAGGATACGCTGTTGTATAACCGTAGGGGTTCGAAGATTATGACTTACATAAACAGTTTGTTCACTTCGAGTTACGTGTACCATTGGAAGGATTATTTCGGCGAGCAGAAGCTGTTGTATCCTCCGTGCTTCGACTCGAGGGTCGTGTTATATCCGAGCGATGAAAACTTGAGGGATTATTTGAGTTGGAGGCAAGCCGATTGTCACATTAATAATTTGTATAACACGACATTTTGGACTCTGATACAGAAGGGTGGTTTAACAAATACGGAAGTACGTAATATAAATAATGTATTATTGTATTTAATTAATTTAATTCTTTTTTAAATTAAAGGCTGAACAGCGTTTATCAGGAACATTATCGGGTGATAAAAACGAAATCCTGTTCAGTGATTTTGGTATCAATTACAATAACGAGCCGGAGATGTACAAGAAAGGTACCATATTGTTCAGGAAGAAGATTAAGAATCCTAAGACGGAGAAGATGCGCCAAGTTGTTTTACCCCTACACGTCGATATGATTGGAGATGGTTTTTGGAGAGAAAATGATGAACTTTTGTCTATTAAACCTTGCGGTGTTTACGAATGGCCTGATGATACGGAATTACCTGTGGAGGTGTTAATTCAGTTACATATTTATGATAATGTGATAGAGGATAAACAAGAAAGTGTGAATTAAAAGTGTAATTTTTAAATTGGTGTTTTTTTGAAATTGATGATTTCAGTAAACTCTACCCACTCTTTATAGTAACACTTCCAGCCTAAATTTCCTAAAAATAAAACTTAGTAAAACTTAATGATGCACTGTGGCAGTCGCAATAAGATCTATATTTCAAGATTTGCATTTTGACTTATGCGCAATTGAACTTCCCCAACAAATGATGAGCAATGAAAGGAGGTTTTGCTGAACCATATCGGACTTCCAGCTTAATAATAATAAAAAACGTCCTTTTTTGCTCACAAAATTGGGCGAAGTTTAGCCAATAAAGCCATGTTATAATGACATAATTTTTATACTTATTTATTTAAATATTTTATTAAGAATAACGAAAACACTTTTACTTTTCTATGCCACTTCAAACTTTATTTTACAGTGACTAGTTTCGACTACACAGTAATTATTATCAAACAAAACTGTAAAGTCACTGTAAAAAGTGATATAAAAAAGTAAAAGTGTTTTCCTTATTCTTAATATCGAAATTTAGCACGAAGTTAATGTCTTTAAGATCCAAGAATTAAATATTTTATATTTTCAGTAAAACTTTCTATGTATTGATAAGATTGTAAAGTAAAACAGTGAATATTCACCCACCCATAGAAACTATACTTACCTGGCCACCCTACATATATATTTATATTTAATTTTACACGCTAAACCAAAACAAAGAGATTAACTGTCCACCCATCCTAAATAATAATTTTAAAGACAATAAATTATAAATATAAGTAAGGTACCATTTTTTGTTATAGTTTAATTGTTAGTATCCAATAAACAATTCAATTTTATCGCAAAAATGTGAAAATTCGATTGGGACGGCAACGCAGCGCGTTTTATCGCCGAAAGCATGCGCTATCTCGAATAGCCGTCGCGTATATATAATTGGCGCTATTTTCGTAGTCTCACTTTTAGTGGCCGGCGTATCTCAACAGGCACCGTACGAAAATCGCAGAAAAACATCCCCAAAATGCCGAAACCACAATACAAAGTTGGTGAGTAACGATACTTACATGATTACGTTGATAAACAAACAGGAACTGCACTAAACATTCGGGAATACTGCTATAATTAACCGCACGTGCACATTGAGGTTATCGAAAGCATTTTTATCTTGGGATACCTATAGTTATGAATACAGATAGTGTTAAGTTAATTTGCGTTGTTATTTAATCGATTATGATTATTAGATTATTATGTTGTGGATTTTGAAAGGTGTCAGTTTTTGTTTTGTTTCATTAGCCAATTTGATTTTTTCTTGACAATTATTTAAACATCTGATGCTCGATTGAAAAATAACATAATGGCGACTTTTCTTGAGTGGATCCATCCAGAATTTAATTGTTTGGATTATTTTTAATTACCCTGTAAATGTTGGAACTAAACGAAGGGTGAGTTTTTCTTTAAATAATATTAATACTTCTTGTTGCAACCAACAATTACATGAATTAAGAAATAGTGTTGTTTAAATAATTTTCTTGTATGTTTACATAAATTTTATTTCATGTGAGTGTAGTGAAATTCATTTAAAATCTAATAACTATTAATTATGTACTTAATTTTTTATTAGAATTGATTAAAAACTTACCATTAATATTAGTGTAATTCACTCCAATTTTTGTTGATGAAAAAATTGTTTGTTAGCACTTGTTTATGCAAATAAATATGCTATCAAGGCCATCTTAGAATATTGAAAAATCATAGTGTGTGTGATTTAATTGATTTAACATTATGTTTTCTCTTGTAAGTGTTCAATTTTATTGAATTTCATAAGATTTAGACATTTTAATTGTGTTTATTTATTATAGCCGATATCAAATTGGCCGATTGGGGCCGCAAGGAGATCACCCTGGCTGAAAACGAGATGCCCGGTTTGATGAGCCTTCGCACGAAGTACGGTGCCCAACAACCGCTGAAAGGAGCTCGCATCGCCGGATGTCTGCACATGACTGTTCAAACCGCCGTACTTATCGAAACCTTATTAGAGTTAGGTGCAGAGGTATGTATTTTTTTTTACACACTTATACACTATTGAAGTTTTTCGACTAATAAAATAAAATAACGTTGCGTTTATTCCTTACTTCACTTATTATAAGTGTATTTTTCTTACTATTACCATTATGTTTTTGTAAAATTGTCAAAAATAGTCTTATCTGGCACATAATGGTTGTTATGCAAATAACGACTCCATTCATTTTTGTCTTTTATGTAAAATGTGTTTTCGAACATGCAGTTTATTACACAACTGGCAGATAACCTTTTCTGAACTCTGTTACTCAAGGGAACGATAAAAATGTATTTTTTACAGATCACCTTGACGTAACTTATTATAAAGTTTAAAGTAATAATTAGAATGTGAATATTAATTATAATAATAATTCAGCAATATATTATGATTTTGTTATTCAGAGTATTAGTTATAATTGTAGTACAAACAAGGTTAAAACATTTAACATTTTATTACATAATTATCGTAATGAAAGATCTGTAGCTCACTTTAGAACCATGCTTGAATAATAAATTATTGAATTCCTTTACACGGCTATTAATAGTTAATAATCTTAAAATCCAAAACTTCTTGTACTGATAAATCTATAAATCAGATTATTAATAAGTAAGACTACAAAAATAATCATTTATTGAAAAAATTACTTCTCTGCCTAATACCATGCCGTATTACGAATTATACAAAAATAATTTGTGTTACTACAAATAGTACAACCATCGAATAGTTTTCAACCAAACTTTCAAGTGAATGTTTATTTATTTATTTAGATTTTTAGGCTTCTGTTTAAAAAATACATATAAAAAAAATTTATTGTGATATGTAAAATTTTGAATGGAAGAAGCACAATTACAAATCATATTCTTCCACTCAAATCCATTTTGCACCATGATGTTGAGCTACATCTGGAAACTTATATTTTCTTTTATATCATGTTAAAAGAATCTTTTCAGCAGTTTATGATAGCATGACATAAAAATATAAAATATATATAAACATGAATTACAGTAATAAAAAACTACACAGAAAGTAATTATAATGACCATTATTTAATTTTTATTTTGTTATTATAGGTCCAGTGGTCGAGTTGTAACATTTTCTCAACGCAAGATCACGCCGCCGCCGCCATTGCCAAACGTGGTGTTCCCGTCTACGCCTGGAAGGGAGAAACCGACGAGGAATACATCTGGTGCATCGAACAAACTCTGGTGTTCCCAGACGGAAAACCGTTCAATCTCATCTTGGACGATGGTGGTGATTTGACCAATTTGGTACACGAGAAGTATCCACAGTACTTAAAGGACTGCAAGGGGATCAGTGAGGAAACCACCACTGGTGTTCACAATTTGTACAAAATGTTCAAGGAGGGTAAACTGAAAGTTCCGGCTATTAACGTTAACGATTCAGTCACTAAGGTATTAATTTTTAATGGTATAATAATAATTACACAAGAATATAAAAGTAACACAGCTAAAATATTTCATATATCTTTTGGAGTAGGTGTGTGAACTTTCAATTTTAAAATTTAAATTTCATTTATTTTTCCTTTATAATATCCTGTTAATATTGGGTATAAGAAAATCTTCAAAATATATATAGAAATATTACACCAATTTAGCTCACAGTATGCTATGTGTTTTTCCACTCAGTCTCTTTTCTGTTTCAAGTGATGAAATTGTCTATCGACATAGCCTTTTCATCATTTGGCAATATTTTAACCATTACAGACATATTTACGTCCATTTTACATGGAACTATTTTAATAACATTTGATTGTCATATTGTTATATTGTGGCATTTGTAAGATCAATGCCACTAGAACCAGACATGCCCATAGTGTTCAATTAATCTTGCTCAGATTTTGTTTCAAACTAATGGTATTAATGAAAGAAAAGTGTTATCGTATTTCATTTATGAAAATTTACCAAAGTGATTAGAATATGAACTTTCAACAACTAACAGCCTCAACTATTCAGTTAACATTTTGATATGCATAGAGAAGAAAATATGATCAATCTTTAGTTATCCACTAAATTAAGGAAATCTAGTTTATTTTGACGAATAAAGCACTAATAACCTTTCTTCACAATTTTATTTATTTTACAATAAAGTTGTGAGGAAAGATTATTAGTGCTTTATTCGTCAAATTAATTTGATCTTCACGTACCTCAATCAACCAATTTAAACCTACTTTAATATTTTATACAATAGATGTCACTTTTTGTGTGTTGTTTTTAAACTAAACTTTTTTTTAGAGCAAATTCGATAATCTCTACGGCTGCAGAGAATCCCTAATCGACGGCATTAAGCGCGCGACTGACGTGATGTTGGCCGGTAAGGTTTGCATCGTGGCAGGATATGGTGATGTAGGAAAAGGCTGTGCACAGTCCCTTCGTGCATTCGGCGGACGCGTTATCATCACGGAAATCGACCCGATCAACGCCCTTCAAGCCGCGATGGAAGGCTACGAAGTCACCACCATGGATGAGGCCAGTAAAGAGGGACAAATTTTCGTCACGACCACCGGCTGCAAGGACATCATCCAGGGCCAGCACTTTATGAACATGCGCAACGACAGCATCGTCTGCAACATCGGCCATTTCGATTGCGAAATCGACGTCAGCTGGCTGGAGAAGAACGCCAAGTCCAAGACCAACATCAAACCACAAGTCGACAGATACTTACTTAGCACCGGTAATCACGTTATCGTCTTGGCCGAGGGTCGTCTGGTGAATTTGGGATGTGCCATGGGACATCCGTCCTTTGTAATGTCGAATTCGTTTACAAATCAAGTTCTCGCACAGCTGGAGCTGTGGATGAAGCCTGGACAGTATGCAGTTGGTGTACATATGTTGCCCAAACAGTTGGACGAGGAAGTGGCGCGTCTGCATTTGGATCATCTTGGTGTTAAGCTGACTAAATTGAGCACTGAACAGGCTAAATACCTTGGCATTCCCGTGGAAGGTCCTTATAAGCCAGATCACTATCGGTATTAAATATTTTATTATATACCTTATTTTCCAATTAAAAAAAATAATAAACTTTAAGGTACCTACATTTTTTATCCCAATACCTTAAAAAATTTAGGTAACATAATTTTAAAATCTGTGAATTGAAAACCAAAGATATACAACTTTTCCTTCTATCACTTATTCCAAATCCAAAACTCACCTTCTAAACTTAATTAAATTTTTCACTGCCAAATGAATAGGTTATACTTTTTTTTATGGTATTAAGCAATTACAAATTTTGTTTATGCATTTTCTATAGTAAAGTAACAGACTAAATTAATTATCTGACGTTTTTAAATACGATAGAAAACTAGATACATTAAATTTTTTACTTTAAAAGTACTAAAACGGTGCAATAAACAATATTTTGGCGTTTTCTGTAAAAACGAGAAGACTTAACACTTAAGATTTAAATACCATTCGATAGGTAATTAAAACGTGCATTTTCTGATAAATTAATAAATATAGCGTTCCATCTAAATAAATGAAGTTATAGTCATTTAAAGTTCTCATTTGTTTAATTCCAATTTTTTTACACCCGGCATAAGATGTCAAGTTTATTATACTTGGAAAATAAAATATGATCTATTGTTACACTTCAGTGTAAATTTGGTATGCATAACTTAATTATTTTTTAAGTATTTGAAACATGAAAATTAGGTTACATTTTTACAAAATTCAAATTAATTCAAAAACCTTAAGGTTTATGTAATAAAAACCTTATTAAAACACATACTTATTTTTATAGACGGATCCAAAAATGCAATAAAATACAGGGTGTTTCATTAAAAAAAAAAACAACTTTGATACTTTTAGGGTTTTTGGGACACCCTATATATTATGAAAATAATTTTAAAAAGTAGCCCTAATAGACCCCCATATATCCCCAACGTGAAACTTTTTGAAAGTCACGTATTTTGGCCACAATATTCCGTGCCGTATAGCGTGAATAACCCTGTATACATATATCAAGGACATAAGTTTATAAAATTTGATATAAACTAAAAACACCCTGAAGTTTATTGAAATGTTTTAATTGTTTTGATGATTTAAACTTGAACATTCTCAATGCCCATGAGAAATAGTTTAATTAGGGCATTTCAATTTACATTTGAAAACAGTAACACGTGTTATTCTATTAATTGAAATACTGAGTTTGCTTCGCAAAATTTATCAATCACAAATGTACAATTCTGTTATGATATGACCATTTTCAATGGTAAACTCATTAAAAATATTTCATTTATTAGTGTAGTGCATCTCGAAAATCATTAAAGTAAAACGTGTTATTTAAAGAATTATTACACTTAAATTTTAATTATTTCTGGAATCCTAAAAATTAAATATTTTATTGTATTATACCGAATGTTTTAGATGAATATCAAGATAGGAAGTACCAGTTACAGTTGCTTCTGCAAACAAAAAAAATCACTTTCACAAGATATAGCATAAAAACATTTAATTTAAGGGAGCCTGATTGCAGTTGTACTAGTGAGGATTATTTGAGCCCCAGATCCGCACATTATGAGTATTTACATAAGTATATTTATTTTCTATGGTTCACATGTCTATTTTCTGTTCACTAGATGCCATTTTTGCTACTAGCGCCCTCTATCACATGCGCCTACCAACAAACAGAAATGTTTGAGTTGTTTTTTAATTTTATGTATGAATTATGATTTTAAGTTTTACGTAATAAGCACCACAAAGGGTTAAAACCCCGATATTTATTTAGAAACACCAGGTATATATAAACACTGTCTGGTTTCGATTTATTTTGAATTTTTAAAATTAATATGGTTTCATTATATTACTAGAGTTTTCTAGAATTCAAACACCCGTGAGGAGGATATATTCATAAACTTGAGGTGATATATATTGCCTGAGCATTACATTAATTAAAGGAAACTGTCAATATTGTGTATTGAAATATTTAAATCAACGGTATTATTCATCATTATTCTGTACCCAGAATATATAAATCATTTGACTGATATTTTAAATTTATAATCTGTTTTTTTTAATTCATCAGATTTTTTGACAAATTGTGTATTGTATTCAGTTTTCCAATTGTTTTCGTATTAATTAGCATTTATATGTCAATGTTAGATTGTTTTTACATAATTCTGTTTTTTATATTAATTTGTCTTATAATTTTCAGTTTTTAGTTCTTTGATTTTATATATTTTCCTGGTAATTTTCAATTGATTTTTGATAATTGTTTTCAGAATTTCAAACTGTTATATGATTTATAACATTCTGATATTTTCTGATGTTTTATTTTTCTTAATAATATGTCTAATGTTCTTTGCAATAATATGAATTACTGTATTGCCAATATAAATTGTTTTCTCACATTTTCTTAAGACGTTCTAGCAAATTTTTCAACTGTTATTAGTATTTTTCAATTATTTTCACGTTTTTAACCAATTTTTGAAACATAGTCTTTCATAATTTTATTATTATAGATGGTTTCCGTTAAAAAAAAATGTATGTTTGCGTCATATCTCGGAAAATAATGACGCTAATAATTTTCTGAATATATTTTATTAATCTACGTAAAATTATCTACAACTTTGCCCTTTGCCAGTTTTCGTTTTCTCTAATACAATTTTTAAACGACCACCATTTTGTTTCCAGATGAAATATTGCAATTGTTATGACTATATTAAGAACACATCTTTTCTAAAGCTATCCAGAAATTTTGATGTAAATTCTTAATGTGGTTACTTATTGAAAAATGTTTAAAGCATGAAATGCAAATTTCGTATCCTTTAATTAATTTTTTAAACAATCACGATTTTATTTTCAGATGAAATATTGCAAATATTTTGACTTTATACCAAAAACACATCTTTTCTAAATCTATTCGGGAATTTTGAAGTAAATTCTTAGTGTGGTTACTTTTTGAAAATTGATTAAACCACGAAATGCAAATTTCGTTTTCTTCAATTTAATTTTTAAACGATCCCCATTTTGTTTCCAGATGAAATATTGCAATTATCCTGACTTTGTATTAAAAACACATCTTTTCTAAAGCTATTCAGACATTACAATGTTAATTCTTTATGTGGTTACTTTTTGAGAATTTTTTAAACCATAAAATGCAAATTTAGTTTCCTACAATTTAATTTTTAAAATAGCGATTTTGTTTCCAAATGAAATATTGCAATTATTTTCACTTTATATCAAAACACATCTTTTCTAATACTAATTAGAAATTATGAAGTAAATTCTTCGCGTGGTTACTTTTTCATAATTGTTTAAAACATAAAATGCAAATTTCGTTTCCTCCAATTTGATTTTTAAGCAATCGCCATTTTGTTTCCAGATGAAATATTGCAATTATTTTCACTTTATATCAAAAAGACACCTTTTCTAAAGTTATTCAGAAATTTTGAAATAAATTTTCAGTGTGGTTACTTTTTTAAAAATGTTTAAACCATAAAATGCAAATTTCGTTTCTTCCAATTTAAATTTTAAACCATCGCCATTTTGTTTCCAGATGAAATATTACAATTGTTTTGACTTTATATTAAAAACACATCTTTTCTATAGATATTCAGAAGTTAGAAAATAAATTCTTCGTGTGGTTACTTTTTTATAATGTTTAAACCATAAAATGCAAATTTCGTTTTCTCCAATTTGATTTTTAATCAATCGCCATTTTGTTTCTAGATGAAATATTGCAATTATTTTTCTGTCATCATAACCGCGATATATTGATTTGAAAAAAAATTTACAGTTTCTACTTTTTTCAAAATATCTAGTTACTCTTGACTTTTTTAAAACTTTGAAAGCGGAATTTTATTCGTCTCGTAAATCTACACTTCTTTTCCCATTTAACCATTTTTCTGTCTCTTATAGTTTCCGAGATCCCCATAGAGAACATCTAAAAAAACTCACCCTGTATAAATACTTACCTTTTTCTTTTAATGATTTTAAGTTGTATTTTTAAGACATTTGAATGTCACCAAAAGACAATTAAAAGTTTTGAACTGCAGAAAAAATAATTGAACAGTACAAAAACATCTAATTTTTCAAAAAAATCATTAATATTATTGGTTATTTGTTTTAAAATGTTATTAATATTTTCACTATTTAAGAAAAACATTTGGCGTTTCACAACCACCTAGTATAATTTTTATTTAGCAATTTATATCAAAGTCATGACTTTACCTAGAATAATTTTTATTTACCACAATCAAATTTATATTGACCTAGCGTACTCTTGACCTACCGTAATAATTAACGCATTAACCCAGGTCAGGAGTACGCTAGGGGTCGATGCACGATTTGTTATCGTAGGTCAGGGATACGCTAGGTTAATGTATAGTATGTTGTGGTAGGTCAAGAGTACGCTAGCTCAAATAAAGTTAAGAATATAAATATAAGTACCTCAATAAGCCATTAGTTAATTGTTAGTTTAACAAAATAAAATCAAATGAAATAAACAAAAAAAGAACTTAAAAAAGAACAATATTTTGAATTTTACAAAAAAATACTATTTTTATTTTTCTCAGAAAGAACAGTAGAAAATTTCTGATGATCAAATGTTTCAGTAGGAACTGTCATCTGTTGAAAACTTTCTCAAAACGTATTTAAAAATTTTCTTAAAACAGTTGAAATTAAACTTTAAAAATTCGAAAAAATTAAAAAAAAAACATTGATTAATGGTTGAGGGGTTAACTTTGTGATACATCTTTTGAAAGTTAAACAAAAAGGTTTACTTTGTTGATATCACAAAGTAAACGTTTTTGTGCAATTTGCAATTGCAAATCTGTTAAAAACAGTTAAATACATGTTTAAATATTCTGAAGTTGTATATTAGTTTTACTTAAATAATTGAAAATTTGCTTAGAAGAAAGAAATATTTGGTAACTTTCAAATGGCTGGAGCAAAAATTAAAAACAAAAGACAACTGAAAAAACTGTAAAAATACATTTTCTAATTTCATTAAAACAGTTGAAATAGATAAAAGCAATTGACATTCAAAAAAGCAATCGTAATTTATTAAAAATAAATATTTTAAAATTACCAATGAATGTTGCCTAGAGGGAAAAAACAGCTGTAAACTTTAAATATTTGAAAAAATTAAAAAAATAACAATTGCACATCTGTCAAAAACAGTTAAATACCTGTTTAAATAAACTTAGAATAAATGAAATTAAAAAAATACTATTAATATTTGATATGAAAAAAAAAATGGAAGAAACAATTCATTTTGTTTTTAAAATATTGAAATATTCGGAAATTGTATATGAGTTTTACTTAAATAATTAATTTTTGCTTAGAAGAAAGAATTATTTGAAAAGTTTCAAATTGCTGGGGCAAAAATAAAAAACAAAAAGACTATTGAAAAAACTTTATAACAAAACTATAAATAAAACTTTCTATAAGTGCACTTGTACTTAAAACAGTTTTTGAAAAAAACAAACAAAAGAAATTGATATTAAAAGAAAATGCATTTGTAAAAAAAACAGTTAAACTATTTTAAAACTACGTGTGATTTTTCTTAAATAATTGAAATTTGCCTAGAGAAAAAAAAAACAGCTGTAAACTTTAAAAATTTGAAAAAATATAATAAAATATATAAGTCCTTTACGTTGTAGAAAATAAATAAAGGACTTATATATTTTATTATCAAATTATGCTCTTAGTGGGTATTGTCCTTAATCCCGAACGTAATTATTTCCGTAGAATTCAGTAATCCACCTCAGGTATAAATTCAGACCTTCAGTCGGTTATATTTCATTATTGTGTCAGTTGCCGTACATATCTGAGTAAGTTATTTATATTTCATTATATTTATTTTAGTAAACGTTTTTATTTATATTTGAAATCAATTTTATAATAAAGCTGTACTGAAGAGATCGAGAGATCGAAACACGTGTCTGCAGATGGTTATAAATTGAGTATTGAATTATTTAATTGCTTTTGCTAATTTATTTTTAATTACACCAACCTAAAGTAATTTCTTGTTCCAAATTTATCATAATATAGTCAGTCACAAATTATTTAACGTACATTCAATCATTTTTATTACTTTGCCTATATACGAAGTATATATAGGGGAAGTATTGTTTTCGTGTATGTAAATGTCTGTGGGCGCTGTATCTCAAAAACGAATGATCCTATTGAGATGAAACTTTAAACTTAAAGTTTTATCGTTAAAAACTGGAACTGAAAAGCTTTTGGTACACATTCATAAACCGGAAGTGGATGTTTACTCGAGGCTTTTTTTTATTTTTCTCAATATTTTTCCAAACAAAGGTTAAAGGGAATGAGAAACTGAAGTTTTATTAAGACATGTTTTTCGTAAAATTCTTAACTTGTGAGAAAAAAAAAATTCAGAAAAATGTTTCTTTAAAGGTTCTTGAAATTTCAGTAATTTCTCCTTCACACTTTCAGTTTTTATTGCAACTTCCTTTCCAAAGAATTTTCATCGAGAATTCTACAAATTTTTACAAGTTTAGCAAAGATTTTATTCAAGAGTTTCAAAATTTTTCAGAAAGTCATTATATTTATTTATAGAAATTTCTTTGTGTTTTTGTACAATATTTTGTTTAACTTTTTCTATAATTTTCTCAGATGATCCATAGATTTAATTTTAGATTTATAAAACTTTTTTGAGTATTCTAGAAGTCTACAGTAATTTCGTTTTCTTATCTAATAAATAAATAAATAGATATTTCCAGATTTTTAGCAAATATTTTATTAGAGAGTTCTAGATTTTTCAGAAAGTACTTTCAAGATTTTGTTTAATTTTATAATTTATTAGGAATATTTTTTCTAAATTTCTAGAACATACTTAGCGGCTTCTAGAAGTTTCGGGAATTTCTTCTCCATATTAAAAGTTTTTTGCATCTTCCTTTCCAAAGAATTTTGATCGAGGATTCTAGAATTTTTCACAAGTTTTCCTTATAGGTTTCTAGAACGTTTTTGGAGGATTCTGAAAGTTTACAGTAATTTCTTCTTCATATTTCCAGAATTTTTAGCAAAGGTCTTATTCGGGAGTTTTTTAGAAAGTTCGCTTTAATATTTATAGAATTTTCTTTGAGGCTGTTTCCAGTAATTTCTCTTCCAGATTTTAATATTGTCGTATAAATTGCAATGATTTTTTCCAGAACTTTAGACTTTTCTCGAGAGTTCAGAAATTTCCACTAACTTTTATTCAGATTAGAGGCTATAGATTTTTCTAGAAAATCTGTTCCTAGAAATCTAGACTCTTTTCATTCATTTCTCTTCCAGATATCAAGATTTTTTCAAGCTGTCATTTAAATTGCGGTGTTTTTAGAATTTTCAAAAAAAAATTTTTTTTTTAATTGAGAAAATGTCTAGTAAATTGCTAAGATTTAAATTAAGGCTTTTTTAGAAAATTTGTTTTTAAAAACTAGACTATTTTTGAGAGAAAAATTTTTAGTAATTTCTTCTCTACATTTCAAGATTATTTCAACTAGTCTTCTAAATCGTAAAGATTTTCTTTGAGGCTCTAGAATTTTTAAAATTTTCTTCTAGAAATCTAGATTATTTTCTCGAGGGTTCAGAAAATTTGTAGCAATTTATTCTCTAGAGTTCGAGATTTTTTTTGAAGTCGTCTTTTAAATTGCAAAGATTTTCTTTGAATGCCTAGTATTTTCTAGAATTTTTTTTCTAAAACTTCTTAACAAAAATTATTTTTTTTAACTATTCTTATAAATTGCGAAAAAATTTTTCAGTCTCTAAATATTTTTTAATTCGTCTGCTTTTCGAGAATTCAGATAAATTTCAGTAATTGCTTCTCTAGAATTCAACATTTTGTTTCAACTAGAGGCTATAAACTTATTTAGAAAGTTCTAAATTGCAGAATTTTTCTTAGAGGGTCTAGATTTGTTTAGAAAATTTCCCCTAGAAATCTTTTCTTATTTTAGAGAAAGTTTAAAGAATTTTCAGTAATTTCTCTTATATATTTTCAACTGGTCTTCTAAATTTCTAGGAGGCTGTAGAATTTTTAGAAAATTTTAATTTAGAAATCTAGACTTTTTTTCAAGGGTTCAAGAAATTTCCAGATTTCTCCTCCAGAATTCAAGGTTATCTTCTTATCTTCTAAATAACAAAAAATTTCTTGGAGGCTATAGAATTTTTTTTGTAGAAATCTAGGTTTTTCTTGAGTGTTCAGGAATTTTTCAGTAATTTCTCTTTTTTGAGGCCCTAGATTTTTGGGAATGTTCGTTCTAAAATCTAAACTCACTTTTTCAAGAATTCAAGAAATTTCCATTAATTTCTTCTCTAGGTTTCAAGATGTAACTGTAAAATTTTAATAAAAGATTCGTTTAGAAATTTAAAAAAATTCTAACCCACCCTAAAATCAGTAAAACATAAGCGAGGGTTTTAATTAAAAGTTGTAAAACGTAAATAAACATAATATTATTGCAAAATTTAATAGATTAAACAAAACGTTAAAGTAAAGTTAAAGTTTTATTGAAACATGTTTTTGTTCTTAATTTAAAAATTTTGAATTTTTTTTCTTATTGTAAAAAATATAACATTAAACTTTAAATTTTTGAAACAGAAACTTTCTACATGTATTCTGAATATATTTAGAAAGTTTCAAGTCGATGGCAATTGTTTTAATTTTTTTTTTCAGACCATCAAAATTATGATTTTTTTAACGTCACAAATTTGACGTGAAGTTATTTAAAAAAAATCTAAAATCAATTTGAATTTTTTAAGCAGTAATATTCCTACATGTAATCTCAATATATTTAGAATGTTTCAAGTCGATAGCAATTGTTTTTATTTTTTTTTCAGGCCGTCAAAATTATGGTTGAAATTTTCTCAACATCTCTTTCATTTCACGTGAAATGATTGAAAAATCTAAAACCAAACTTTCGAATTTTTTTAAGCAACAACATTCCTACATGTATTCTGTATATATTTAGAAAGTTTCAAGTCGATAGCAATCGTTTTTAAATTTTTTTCACACTGTCAAATATATGATTGCAATTTTATTAACGTCGATTTCTATTGACGTAAAATTTGAAAAATCTAAAACCAAACTTTTGACTTTTTAAGCATTAACATTTTTACATTTATTTTGAATGTACTTAGAAAGTTTCAAGTCGGTAGCAATTGTTTTTATACTTTTTCAGGCCGTGAAAGTTACGATTGCAATTTTAGATCGTCTCTTTCATTTGACCTAAAATTATTTAAAAATCTAAAATCAACTTTTGATTTTTTCAAGCAGCAACATTTGTACATGTATTCTGAATATATTTAGAAAATTTTAAAACAAATGGCAATTGTTTTTATATTTTTTTCAGACCATCAAAATTATGATTGTAATTTTCTTAACGTCTCTTTCATTTGACGTAAAAATAATGAAAAAACTAAAGAGAAACCTTTGATTTTTTAGGCAGCAACTTTTGTAGATGTATTTTGAATATACTTAGATAGTTTCAAGTCGATAGCAATTGTTTATATATTTTTTTCAGACCTTCAAAATTATAATTGCAATTTTGTTAACTGCTCTTTCATTTGATGTAAAATTATTAAAAAATCTAAAATCAAACTATTGATTCTTTTAAGCAGCAATATTCCCAAATGTATTATGAATATATTCAGAAAGTTTCAAGTCGATGGCAATTTTTTTAATATTTTTTTAACACTGTCAAATATATGATTGCAATTTTCTTAACGTCTTTTTAATTTGACGTAAAATGATTAAAAGATCTAAAAGCAAACTTTTGATTTTTTAAGCAGCAACATTCTGAATACATTTAGAAAGTTTCAAGTCGATAGCAATTGTTTTTATAATTTTTTCACACCGCCAAAATGATGATTGCATTGAATTGCCACTTAAACTTGTTGATAGTTTTTCTTTTCATTATTTAAAAACTAATAATAAACTATAGGAGCTAATAGAAATTTATATAAGAAGTGAATATAAATAATTTGAAATTATGCAAATAATTAAGAATAACCTCACCATTTGTTCATTTTACAGAAAGAAATACGTTCAAACTAGTGTTGCCTTGATAGCCTTGCTATTTTGTAACACGCAAATTACTTTTGTATTATTCAATGTCTGTCGAAGTATTAGCTAGAGAAGTAGTTGTTTCAAAAGTGGTTTGTTCTTGTAGTCTTAATAAGACTCAATTGTTGTAGATTTTACGAAGTATTTTCGTGTTTTTTCTAATTATTAGTTAATTTTCTACAACGTAAAGGACTTATATATTTTATTATCAAATAAAAGTTGCTTAGAATAAAGAATTATGTAAAACTTTGAAATGGCTGGACCAGAAATAGAAACAAAAGACAGCTCTAAAAATACATTTTCTAATTTCATTAAAACAGTTTAATTAAATAAAAGCAATTGACATTCGAAAAAGCAATCCTAATTTGTTAAAAATAAATATTTTAAAATTGCCAATGAATGTAACTAAAATAATTGAAGACGAATGGAAAAAAATTATAATAAAAAATTGAAGAATATAGAATGTTTCTAAAATTTGCTAAAAAATAAAATATATACAATTACAAAGAATTAAATTATATAAAATATAAAAATATATAAATTTTGCTCAAAACAAAAACAGTTAGAAAATAGAGAATAAGAATAAAAACAATTTAATTTTTGTTTAAAAAAAATGGCCGAAAACTATACAAGTTTTCTATTGTAATCTATGGTTTTTCGTTATTTTCTAGAGGGAGTTTTTGTAAATTCTTTCTTATTTTTGTAATCAAAGTGTTGTGTGCTTTATACTATTGGGTTATAATTAATGACACTTTAAAGTGGCGGGGTGATTCTTTAAAGTAAGAGCTTACTTATCACATATAATTACGCAAATAACACGGTGGAAGGGCCACGTGGTCTATAGCCAATATTATTACTATTAGTCTCTGTTCAGCAGTTTTGTTTAATGTATTTGTGGATTTGTAAATGAAAGACTTGTTTTGCTCTATAATTAATTTATCATTTTCCTGACATATGTTTATTAATTAATTATGGAACAAAACAAGTCTTTTATTTACAAATCCTCCCCTGTAATTATGTTCCATCAAGAATGTAATGTATTTGTTTTTAGAGTTTATAGGATTGCTTATATATTTCTTTATAGAATGTTTGTAAATTGTTATTTTGGAATGTTTCAGGTTTCAATTTCCAAAAAAAAAATTCGGCAAGGAAAAATAGTTTACAATAATTCAGAGGACATTTGTAATCGATAGAATATTTAATCAAATTAAAACACTTGGTTTTGACCAAAACAGAAAATAAAAAAAAGTGAAGCAAAACCAAGTGTTTTAATCAATCAATATAATGTTTCACCACGAGTTAAGTGAGAAATTAATGAATCATATGCAATACAAATTAAATTAATTTAATTCAGTTTTCAGCGTAATAAAATATAGAACACGTGGCAACGACCTAGGTCAATATTTAAGAACGGGACGCAGACGGACGTGCGCAAATAAATTAAACCGACCTGGACTCGTGGCGAAAACTTGTCTAGAAGTGTGGAAATAATCGGGAATACCGGCGGGTTTTCGTGGAACACTTGGCCGTTTCGTCCACATTCCGCAGAGCCGCGACACGTTCCTTTTACCCGGCTAATAATGCTTTGCGACATGCTAATTTTACACGTTATTACCATTAACATCTCGTGTGCGTGCGTCGTGAATTTTAATGCACGCGGATCCTTTCAGAATTTCACGATAAGAAAAAGGGCTCGGGCCGAACGAAGCGGAGAAATTCGCGCCGCTCGTCTTCAACGGTCAATAACCCAATCAGTCACTCAGTGGACTAAACACAAGAGGAATCTCGTTAGAAATAAAAAGTCTAACGCTTTGTTCAGTGTCGTACATTGGTTCAATCAATACGTAATAATAACAATTTGTTACATTGTAAATGATTAAAATTTATACATGTAGAAACACGAGTTTCAAAGGTTTACATCTCATCAGTACAGTTTTATAATTAACTTGATTTTAAAAACAAGCAAAACAAGTATTTAAATTTGTATAATAAAACAGGAATAACATAATAATGAAATCTTAGGGAGAGGTCGAGTAAAATCACTGTAAATTCATTTTTTCTGTTTTATATACCGAATGTACTCAAAAACTTTTCAACATAAATTAAAATTCTTGAAGTTTATTTAATAGAAATGCATACATTCCAACTAGTTTTATTTTTATAGCTCTTTGCAACACAAGAAAATTACTTTTGTATATTATTAAAAACACGACTACATTTTCTAATGTGACACACTTTTAATATTAATTGTGACTATAGTGATAGAGTGCGATATTGAAAAAAAAAGTATTCGTGTTTTTAATAATCTATAATGTATCACAAAATAGAAGTTTTCACAATTACTTATTTACTTTTGTATAATTCAATATTTGGCGTGATATTAGCTAAGGATTTATTTTCTAGTCTTATCATTATAGCTTTATCATTTTGTATTTTTAAATGATTAATTTTATTCACTAGTGCTTAATAGTAACAATGATGAATAATTATGTACCTGAAGAGGCAATCATCTAGTTACGCCTATGCATAAAGGCGTCCAGCCAAAAGATGTCAATAGGTGAAGAACTCGCGAGACGTCTACTATTTCTATTTTTCAGATTTGCTCGATTCAGTCCGCTATTTCAGGACGATAGTGCGACGTTGAGTATTTTAATTGCGCTCCTTGTTTATATCCTGTTTATATTTGTATTTGTACTAGAAGTTCATTTACACCACACGGTTGAAGTGTATTTCTATCGCTGACCAATTCATCCGATTGATTGGGAAATACTGATTAATGACATCTTAAAATTTTTATACATTCAGAGAAAAACAAAATTTATTAAAAATACCTTTTTTAATATCACACGTCATTAAAAAAAAGGTTCTCTTGTCTTTAATAATATATAATGTATCACAAAGTAGAATCTTTCACAATTACTTGTTTTGTTTTTAGTAGAGTACCTTCCCTGTACTTTGCAGTAATATTGGAACAAATAATGTTATACCCAACAATATATAAAAAGCAACTGAAAATTCGTCTCAAGTATAAATTCCAACCTTTTGTCCAAAAGGATTTCATTATTATGTCATTACCAAACATGTCTCAGTAGGTTTTTTAAATTTTTTATTATATTTATTTTAATTACCCCTTATGATAACATTATTTTAACATGACTTAAGTACACGAAAATGATAACGCCGTCTATAATAGTAATTGCACTACTAATACACATCCATTCACGATCAAATTAGCTAATAAATCAAGAGCAGCACCAATGATAACCGTCCCGAACGTAAATAAATCATAAACCATGTCATCTCTTTAAACTTCATGTTGGTAAAATGGCTCATTTTCGCGCACGATCGCTCCCTGTAATTGCGACCAATTGCTCGGATCCGATCCGCCGTCGAGTGCATTTATTAATCTGCCCGAGCCGAGGATGTGCATTCGAAAAAAAAAACGAAGCGAAAATAAATCATAATCTGATATCAATCCTATCATCCTTAAATACCCATTACACTACTTTAATGTCCGTTTAGCGGCCGGCCGGCGTCCTTTCTGGTGCAACGAGGTTTTATTACTGTAATTACCAAAAGAATTAATCAGTTTCCGCGCGGCACGATTTCTTTTTGATGGGCCGATCAGAGGTGTATCAGTGTGTGTGTGTGTGTGTGTAATTACAGTTGTTTTTTTAAGGATGCTATATGGGAACGTTGAAAGGATTTTCTTGGAAATCTTCGGATTGTAGGGTAAATATGTCCGCCGGGGGCGTTTTTGTATAATTTATGAAATCAATTTTGCCTTAATATCAAATCAACACTTATCCAAGAATATACAAGTTTTATGCATTTTATACCTTTTTTAACTTTTGCATTTTGCAGTTATTTTTCAATTAGGATGGTTGCGAATGTTACTACGTGATAATAAGTGTTAATCAAGTCTGCCTAACGAAAATAATGCTATCCAATGGTTACTACAGGTCATTAAAGACATTAAACGACCATCCAAGGTTATTTAAGGCCATCCATTCAACGCTATTTAAAATGTGTAACGATCTTTCTAGCCCATCCTTTCAAAATCATCTAAACGACTCCTGAAATTCAAGTTTTTCGACCGGTCATGTAAAATTATTTAAGGTCATCAAAAACTCATTCAAGGACTTCTATCAGAAAATTTCATCCAATAGATTATTTAAGATTATCAGACGAACCTTTAAGATAATTAAAGTTTATCTGAATATTTATGTTCATTGTTTAATCGTTTGGCGATTTTCAGTTGCTGTAACGATCATTCCAAATAATCCAAGTCCCTCAAGGTTATTTACGTTTTTTCAATTATTAATCAAAGTCCTCCAAGGTGATTTAATGATTAATTTAAGCAAATCAAGGTCATTTGAATTACAAATTTAAATAATTATTTTCTTTCTTCTCTCCATATCGATAGGACAATTATTTGCGTAGTTCCTTAAACGGTCTCTAAAGATTATTCATCATCATGAATCATTTAAGGTCACCCAAACAACATTTAAAAGTCTTCTATGGCTATGGCAAAAAAAGCCATTTAAGATTTCAGACTAACAAACAAGACGATTTAATTTATCCAATGGTTATTAAAGATCATAAGAAGTCTTTAAGGATCGTTAAAAGGTCATTCAAGAAAACCAGATGATCTTTTAATATCATCTACTATTTAAAGTTATTCAAAGTGATTCTTCACATCAATCAATTTTAAATTACAATAGTTAATCATGGTTTAGAGATTTTTATTCATCCAACAATCATTAAAAGTCATTCGACAAAATCCTACATTCCTTCAGCATCATATATCAGTTATTCAAGATTATTAAAGATCATTTAAGGTCATCCAAAAATTATTTAAAAGTCTTATATGGCTAATCAATATTGTTTAAATTTATAAGGTCCTCGGTGTTTCAAGTTGTTTCAATGTTTATTCTAGGTAATTATACGATCAATCAAGGTCATTTGAATTACAGATTTGACGGGGCAATTATTTTCATGGTTCCTCATACGATCGGTCATTCAAGGTCATCTAAAAATTATTTAAAAGGCTTCTATGGCTAATCAAGATTATTCAAAAGTTATCGAACGGTCATTTAATATTATCAGACAAACAATCAAGGCCATTTAAGTTAATTCAACGATATTTCAAGGTATTACGATGGTTATTCAAGGTTATTAATACCCATTCAACGATTATTTAAGATCCTTCAAGGTCATTTAATGATGAATCACCTGATTACTCCAGGTAATAAAATGGGGAATCAATGTCGTCAAAATTACAGATGTCATTAAATTATTTTCCCTATACTTTTAAAATCGATAGGGCAATTATATTTGTTTCCTCGTATATTAGTTAAGAGTAATTAATCAAGGTCATTCGAAAAGGAATGAAAAGGTTTTGTGGTGATTCTATTCTTCTAGCAGATTCAAAGTAATGCAAAGTATTTCGAGATTATTTGAGATTATTCAAGGTCATCAAATATCGTTTAAACTAACGTTCAAGGTCATTAATGTTTATCCAACGTTTGTTCAAGGTCAGCCAAGGTCATTTAAGTTTATGTGCAATGATCATTCCCGATAATCAAACTGTCTTTTAAGGTTATTTATGTTCATGCAGCGATTATTCAAGGTCCTTCAAAGGGGTGATTTAGGGTGATTCAGTGTTTATTATAGGTATGAGATTGCCTATAATAAATAGTCAATCAAGGTCATCCAAATTACAGATTTATATAAATAATTTTTTCTCTTCTCTATATTGACGAGACAATTATTTTCATGGTCGTTCATTTAAGCTCATTCGACATACAACATTATTCAAGGTCAAATTTATTACTCTGTATACAAAACGATTCAAGTTAATCCTAAAATCATTCGAAGTAATACAACGATATTTCAAGATTATTTACAACGATTATTCAAGGTCATTTAATATCATTTAGGCGATCGTTCGAGGTCAATTACGACTATCCAACGATTGTTCAAGGTCATCCAAGGTCATTTAAGTTAATGTAATGATCATTACAGATGATCCAACTGTCGTTCAAGAAAGCATCTATAAATAATGACAGGTAACAAATGGGTGTGAGAAATGGTAAATAGATGATACGTAATAAGTAACAAAACAAGCAACAGATGTCTGATATGCATGATAATAGATGATAGATGATTGGTGCTTGGCGATAGATCTTAGATGATAAATGGTAGATGATAGATGATAGATGATAGATGATAGATGATAGATGATAGATGATAGATGATAGATGATAGATGATAGATGACAGATGACAGATGACAGATGACAGATGACAGATGACAGATGACAGATGACAGATGACAGATGACAGATGACAGATGACAGATGACAGATGAAAGATGAAAGATGACAGATGACAGATGACAGATGACAGATGACAGATGACAGATGACAGATGACAGATGACAGATGACAGATGATAGATGATAGATGATAGATGGTGGATGATAGATGATATAGCAATTTATAAATATTAAAAAAACACTCACATCAGTGGAAATTAAAAACAAGTAAGAAGTAATTTTTAACAGAAGACCGATAATAGATGATAGATGAAAATAATCGGTGCCAGAAAAGGCGTAACAGACAACCATAATAGACGACAGGGGAAATTTTATAAATGATGACAGATTAGGATAACCTAAAAAATAAAATAGAAAATGTGTATCAGACAAAATGTAAAAATTAATTTTGGAGAAATAAATTATTTGAAAGCCCTAGGTGATAAGTAACAAGCAGCAAGTGATGCAATAGATGGCGTACGAATGACGATACATGCTATTTGATATTTATTTATTTATCCAGTGTGAAAATAACAGTTTTGAAACTAACAAATAATTGTATACAAAAACTTCGACAAACCTGGAAAGATCTTCCACTCTTGTCTGGTGCTGCTTTCATGACTCTGCTGCCAGCAGAGGTCACTTTGGTGGTTTTTCACCAGCTGATTTGTCATATATAGCTTAGTTGTTTTCAGAATGAAAATTTATTTATTATGTCTCGTTGACATTTTGCAGAAATAATAGTTTTCAATATCTGTATATAACTGATAGATGACAGGTGATAAATGACAAATAAAGGTAACCGTTAAAAGTGGGTAATAAAACTAGATGACAGAAGACAAAATGACAGATGACATCTGACACAAACAAGCAAAAATGACAGATGACAGATGAGAAGTAATACATGATTAATGACAAATAGAAAGGGTGATAGATGACAGACGATAACACGTAAAGAATAATAATGGATGACGTATGGCTTGTGATAGGTGATAGATCACCAAAGAAAACTGAATGCAATGGTTGAAAAATCGTTTATTAAAACAATATAATAGATGACAGATGATAGGTGATAAGCAAGAGGCAAAAATTGTTGACGGCTGAGAGGTAAGAGATGATCAATATGAAATGAAAGTAACTTAGAAAATGGTCAAAAACTAGAATATAGACAAAAGATAATACGTAATTAAAGAAGCTATACGTGACATAACAGATGACATATGAATAATAACATATAACAGAGATAACAGAAGATCGATGGACAGTGGCATTAAAAATATCAGAAATTGTCAATTTTTTTAAATTGATATATAATAGATGATGTATGATAGACGATAGACGATAGATGATAGTTGATAGACAGCATTTTATAAATAATACAAAACACAAATTAGAAAATTTTATTAAATATTAGTGTAGTTTAAAGAAGAAAATAAAATAAATAAGTGACAGATGATAACACATAAAAGATAACAATAACAGATGGTAGATGGTAGATGACAAATTATTGTAACAGATGACAGAGGATAGGTTATAAATAAGGGATGACAGTTTACAATATAAATAATGTTATTAGTGTATAAAAAAAACTTTACACAAATGAGTTATTTGAAAATTATAGGTGACAAGTAATAAGCATCAAATGATATAAATGATGATGTGACACATGATAGATGACAAGTAACAAGGTAACCGTTAAAAGTGAATAATAAAACTAGATGGTAGAAAATTGATGATTTGTGATAAACACAAGCAAAAATGATAGATGACAGATGACAAGCAATATATGATCAATGACAAATGAAGATAACGGCTGTAGACTGTGAATAAAACTAAATGATAAATTGCAGGCGATAACAAGTGTCAAATCACAATGGATGATGTAGAAAACTGAAAGCATCGATTAAAAAAAACCGATTAATAAAACGATATAACAGATGACAGATGATAGTTGATAAGCAAGAAGCAAAAAATGATGACAGAAGACAGATAGATGATCAATAACAAACGAAAGTAACTGTTATTAAAATTTGATAGATGATAGATGATAGATGATAGATGATAGATGATAGATGATAGATGATAGATGATAGATGATAGATGATAGATGATAGGTGATAGGTGATAGATGGTAGATGATATGGCAGTTTACATTCAGAAAACACAAATAAGAAAATAAATAAATCAGTGGAAATTAAAAACAAACGGAATTATTTCTACAGATATCGGAACACAGATAATAAATGATAACACATGACAATACTAGGTGGCAGATGATAGATGATAGGGGAAATGTTATAAGTGAGATATGAGAGATTAGAATAATCTAAGAAATAAAATAGAAAAAGTATATCAGAGAAAATTCAAATTAAATAAACTTTAGAAAAATGAGTTATTTGTAAGACATAGGTGATAAGTAACAAGCTGCAAATAACGTATGAATGCTGACACATGATAGATGGCAGGTGACAGGTGATATTTAACAAGTGACATTTTATAAGGTTAAAGGTATGACATCTGACACTCAAAAGCAAAAATGACAGATGACAGATGACAAATAATATACGATCAATGACAAATGAGATGACCGCTGTAAACTGTGAATGAAACAGATGATACATGACAGACGATAACAAGTAACAAAGGACAATGGATGACGTAAGACTTGTAACAGGTAATAGATGACCAAAGAAAACTGAAAGCAATGGTTAAAAAAACGCTTAGTAAAACTATATAACAGATGACAGATGCGATAAGCAAGAGGCAATAAATTTTGTCAGATGACAGGTAATAGATGATCAATAACAAATGAAAGCAACTGTTAGGAACTTGTAAAAAAACTAGAATATAGATAAAAGATAATATGTAACAAAGCAATAAATGACATAACAGATGACGCATGAATGATGACATATGACAGAGATATCAGAAGATCAATGGGACAATGGCATTAAAAAATCAGAAATTGTCAAAAAAATGAACATTGATACATGATAGATGATCGATGATAGATTATAGATAATAGTTAACACTTGATAGATGGCACCATATAAATAATCAAAAACACAATTAGAAAACTTTATTAGAAAAGAATAAGAAAACAATTAAATAAGCGGAAATTAAAAACAAACGGAATTATAACAGATGAAAGAAGACAGATAATTGATGATGGATGAAAATATAATAGGCAAATAATAGATAGCAGAAAACAATAATATATGACAGATGGTAGATGACAAATTAATGCTACAAATGACAGAGGGAAGGTTATAAATGAGATATCAAATATTTAGTTTAGAGTAACCTAAAAAATAAAATTGAAAATTTTATTAATGTATCAGAGAAAATCAAAGTTATCTAAAATCCATAGCTGATAAGTAATAGGCCTTAAATGATTTAATAGATGACCTGACACATGATAGATGGCAGATGGCAGCTGACAGTTGACAGTTGAGGTTATAAATAACAAATAAAGGTAACGGTTAAAAGTAGCTAATAAAATTAGAAGAAGTCTGATTATATGTCACACAATCAAACAAAAAAATAACTTGGAATAAAATTAGACATAGGCAAGTAACAAATGACTCATAACAAGTTGAAAAAAAGCGGTTAATAAAACTATATAATAGATAACAGATGATATGTGATAGTAAGACATGGCAGAAATGGTGAATCAAACGATTATAAAAATATTTTGAAAGCTGATAGATGATAGATGTCAATTGGTACATGATAGATGATAGATGGCAGATTATAGATGATAGTTTATAGTTGATGGATGGCAGTTTATAAACAATTCAAAACACAAATTTTATTAAATATTACCTTAGTTTAGAGAAGAAAATAAAATAAATAAGTGGACACATGACAAAAGCGAGATAGATGAATATAATAGGTGACAGATAATACATAACAGCTAACAATAACAGATGGTGGATGACAAATTGTTGTAACAGATGACAGAGCAAAGGTTATAAATGAGAGTTGTCAGTTTAGAATAACCTAAAAAAAAATAGAAAATGGGTTTAGTGTATAAAAGAACATTAAAGAAACTTATTTGAAAGTCATAGGTGATTAGTAATAAGCATCAAATGATATAATACATGACGTACGAATGGTGATACATGATAGATGACAGGTGACAGTTGACATGTTATAAATGACAAATTAAGGTAACGATTAAATTGGTTGATAGATAAGGCGTTGAGATGTTGAAAATCCATATTCATTTGTATATTAAAGTTGTAAATAACTAAGATAAGATTGTAAACTTTCATTCACCTGAAGAAGCAATAAATTTGCGAAACAATTGTAGTGAAAATAAACACATATTTTGAAAATCTTAGTTATTTACAACTTTAATATACAAAAGTAACGATTAAAAGTGGACAATAAAACTAGATGGTAGAAAATTGATGATGTGTGATACACACAAGCGAAATGACAGATGACAGATGACAAGCAATACATGATCAATAACAAATGAAGATAACGGCTATAGACTGTGAATAAAACTAGACGATAAATGAGAGGCTATACAAAGTGACAAATGACAATGGAATGATGTAGGACTTGTAACGATCGAATAAAAAAACGATTAATAGAAGCAAAAATTGATGACAGATGACAGGTGATAGATGATCAATAACAAAAAAAAGTAACTGTTAACTGGAAATAACTAGAATATAGAAAAAAGATGCTATTTGATAAGTAACAAAACAAGTAACAAATGACACAACAGATGACGTATGATGATAGAAATGACAGATGATCGATGGACAATAGCAGAATGAAAAATCAAATGATGATAGATGATCGATGATAAATAGACGTTAGATGATAAATGACAGTTGACAAATAATCAAAAACTCGAATTAGAAATTTTTAATAAAAATTACAGAAGAATAAGAAAATAATTGAAGTGGAAATGCACAACAAACGGAATTATCTTTATACTTGTAAGCAACTCAAGTTATTAAAAACAATTAAGAATTTATTCACAATTGGTAAATATGGCTGAAAAGATAGATATGTTGAAAACCGTTGAAAACAATTAAACAAACAATGGAAACTAAAATTGTCAAAACTATTTTAAAAATTATGCAAACTACTTAGATTATAGATGACAGCTTATATCAAATAACAAATGACTCATAATAAATGACAGAAGACAGATAACAAATGATAGATGACATATCATAGATGATAAATGATGAAAGATGGCAGATGGTAGATGACGGATGATAGATGATAGATGGCTGATGACCGATGGTTGTTAACAAATTACAGATGACGAATGACATAACAAGTATAAAATGACATATAACATTTATCGCATGATACAAATGACTCATAACAAATTACAGAAGACAGATACTATATTACAAATGACAGATAATAGATGATATCTGATAGATGACAGTTGGTAGATGATATTTAAAAAAAATGTGCAAATGCTTATTATAAAAAATTAGAAAATAAGTAGAAAAGAAAATGTTAATATAATAAAATACTTAGATGACAGATGACAATTGATATCAAATAACAAATGACTCATATCATTTGACAAAAGACAGATTATAGATGAGAGATGACAGATGACAGTTGAGAGACAGATGTTATATTGCAAATGAGAGATGAGTTCAGAATAATCTAAAGAAATAGAAAATGTTATTAGTGTATCTAAGAAAATTAAAAAAGAAACTGTAGAATGAGTTTTTTTAAGAGTAATTAACAATTAAAAACTTGTTGAAAATAAACTTCGAAATTAGACAAGAAATAACTGGAAACATAAGTAGGAAAATTAAGCTAAAATATCAATTTTTTTAGTTCTGTTGATTATTAATGTCAAAATATTTTAAAAACCTAAAAAAAAACTTATTATAATTATCAGAAAACTGGTAGGTTTTAAAATACAATTAAATTTATAGATAAACTAGATGAAAGATGATAGATAACATACAACAGATGACAGATGACAGATAATAGAAAGTATATAACAGATCGTCAAGCAATTATTAGACAAGGAAACAGAAGTGAACTTACTAATAGAATAGATGATATATGTCAGATTTCAGATGACAGATAACATAGAGAATAAATAATAGATAGTAGACCATCATATAATTAGTAGTAATAAAAACATGTTAAAATTACTAATAAATTAAATGATAATTAACAAGATGACCGATGATAGATAACAAATAACTGTTAACAGATAATCGAAGAAATATGACGGATGGTAGATAACGGATGACAGGTGACAGATGACCAATGGCGGATGACAATCGGCAAATGACAGACGACAAATGTGATATGACAGATTGTGGCATATGCCGGATGACACATGACAGATGATGACATATGACAGATGAGAGGTGAAAGATGGCTGATGATAGATGACGGGTGACCGAACACAGATGAGAAATAAGAGATGACATAAGATATAAAAGATTTTTTACATGCACCTATATTTTTGGTGAAATAATTGACATCCTAGACATTTTATTTATCTTTGGGGAATTAAATTGTGATCTTTCTGGATTAGATTTTTTATTTTCAAAATCTTATTTTTAAGGTTTTTTATTACCACTTTCTATCATTTAGAATTTTGGTAAAATCTATAGGAAAAGTTACATGATACCTTCATCACCATTTTTTTTTATAGTAATCAAGACTTGCGCTTGATTAATTACACAATTTAAACTCTAAGAATATCATTTACTAATCGCTTAGGAAAATTACGTCACACACACACACACAAGCCGGTAAATTAATCACGCCAACATTTGGAAACGTATTTATTGCTCAATTATAATTTTTGCAGAAAGAACGTATTTATTTATTGCACCGAATTAATCCGCATCATAAATTAACGTCCTCACCTTGTGTGTGTAGAAGCCGCACGTTAGCCTAATAAAAATTGCGTTCGATCCACAAATAAGTAACCAATTAAGCGGCGAAATTCGGCGGCCGATAAATCTTGATTAATAACAAAAAAAGAGTCGGCAAGTTGATTTATCGCGCTTATTAATTACGGTAAGAATCCTCAAAATTCTTGCAATTCTATGATTTATCACTGGTGTGTGCATTTATTAAATCGTGATTTACACCCCGGCACGTAAGTGGAATTCGTAATTTACTGTATCGCCCAAAATTCTGACACCGCGGAGAAAGCGTCACGCGCGAAATGCAGGAATAAAAACGCGGAGGAGATAAAGAACGGACACTTTTAAGATTTATACTTAAGTTAAGTTAAGTGAAATCATATTATTAAAATTGCAGTTTTCGAATACAAAAATATGTATTTTTCCATCCATCCCGGATGTAAATTACAATAGACGTGTAATTAAACAATCCATATTTGGAGTGTTTTGTTCGCCTCAATAACACAACGGCAGTAAATTATTTTTTTTTTGTAACTTTAACATTACCGTAGGAGATTTATGAAGATTTTCTAGCGTTGTGCAATTTTGTAAGGTTGAATTTTGACGGTTAATCGTGTACGTGTATGTAAATGAGGTAATTAATTAAACTGGAGTAATTAAATGCGTATTGCGTGATTTCATAAATACTCGCAGAGATGGGAGTTGGTTTCGAAATTATTATCTAGGCGTGTTTGGTTTGTTAATGGGACGTGTGTACAGTATAAAATAATCTATTATTACCTGTTTGTAATTATTCAGTAATTGTGGGCGTATTATTTAGGTTGAATGTTGGGTTGCCTATGTTAAAACATATAGGGTTTTAAAAATGATTTTAAAAAATAAGTCCAAGGAATGTAATAAATAAATAAATTAATTAATTAACGTTTTCATGATAAAATTATTATGGAAATTAATTTAAGGTGTGTATTTACAATTTAAACATCTCCAATTATAAAATACCATTCTTTAAATCCTCTGATTATCGAGTTGACTAATAATAATGATGGTGATTACAAATCTTATGACAGATACGCAGATGTACAAGCTACTTATACGCGTTTCCACATCCGGCGCAATTAATAATAATCGCATATCGATCGTGGACCGAAGCGGAGGCACCAATAAAACTCGCATTAAAATTACGCTACGGCCATCGGATCGAAGTAAAGATAAGATAAATGACACGAGATAAAGTTGGACAAGATGGGTAATTTTTTTTTTTTAATCCGAGTAATACCACAAGCACGGCTCGCTGCGGTAATCTGTAAATGAGCACGTCCAATTGCGGTAGATTTAAACTGACGTGTCTACAAGTCCGGACATAACTCTTCTAGGTGTAAAAAAATCTGTTCCAAGTGTTTAATTTATTTCTATAAATGTTTAGTGATGTAATCGGTGATAATAAGTAATTAATATTCGCCTTTTGTTAATGGTCGATTATTTATGTTTTAAAACCAGTGGGTGGGATTATGCAATATTTTATATATGCAAGTGGCTCAGGGGTCCACTTTAAAGTACTTAAGTTTGTGTTTTATTACTGGGTAATAAATTAATTATAATTATCTGTCTGCGTACAAAGGGTGTCAGCATATGAGGTAATTTATGTTATTTGAAGATTTACTGTTAAAAATTATACTAAGAAATTAATTATCATTGATTCATAAAGATAATAAAAATTTGTTATGCCAAAATTGATTATAAATTAAGATAAAAAATTGAGAATCATTATTATTGGAGAAATGTTACCTTAATCTGTAAGTAACGAAAGGTATTTCCTTCGTTTGAATAATATGCTAAGCAGTACAGCAATGTATAAGTGTTAAACAAGCGGAGGAAACAAATCGGATAAGTATATGTTAATATCTTCGATAAAATCCGTGTAGTTCAGTCGATAAATTAGGTACTGTCTTGAAATACCTACTTAAGCGAGCGCAGCTCGACTTGAATATACTACAGGGAGAAATTTTAATGTTTATTATATTCACTCATGCATGCGGTCGATTTAATAGCCAATTGATATCCGCTAATAATAATAATAATCACTGCCCTATTTGTATTCACTTGAATTGTTAGTGAACGTACAATTCAGGTAGTTAATAAAATAACGATCTGTAACTGTTTATTTAAAATTAATTTTTATAACCCACGTAATACATAAAAGAAAACCTACTCTTATCTGTATAAAATTATCAATCAATCAATAAAATACCAATTAATTTCGGTATTACTTAATATGCGCACCGTAACGATTATAACACAATTCCAGCACTTATATACGACTTAAATATGTTAATACAATTTTAAGCAAGACTAATAGATAATTACGTATGCTGATAAGTCAATAACGAAATCAATTAAGTACAAGTGTAACACGTGAAGAGGGTGTGACCTACCTTTCCATTTATTCAAATGAGCGCTGGGTTTATGAATATTTCAGCGGTGATGATCTGGTTACCGTTTCCTAAATTAAATTAACCACTGTAAATATGACTTTTCAATTTCGATAACCGATCGGAATAATTAATTCTAATTGGATGTTGTTTTTCGAATTTAAAAATATTTATCGTCGATCTTAATCGAATTTTTGACTTAATAAACACCACAGTGGTGGTGGTGGTGGTGATTTATGTTAAATGGAATCTGTCTAATTTAATTACTGGTAGTAATTGATGCTGTTAATCTTTATTTGATGTACCTAGGAGCCATTCGTGGACTGATACGGTGTTTCTGGCTTAATTGAATATTCAAAACATTCAAAACAAATTTGTTAATTACTGTAAATTGGATTTGTGCTACGGATAATTTGATTTGTTAGCCTCGACATATTTATGGAGATGTGTTAATTTTTTTTAATTATAATTGCTTTTTTAACGACGTAAAAATTAATTTAGTCGTTATTTATAAAGCCTTATAAAATATTACGCCGTAATAATTAATTATAACAGTCACTAATATTTTTTGATGTACATATATGTATTTCTCTATTCCCTCCTCTGCACCACTCTCAGTCAACAATCGCCCTATCCTACCACAAAAACAAATTTCCTATATTTACACCCTATTCCAACATAATCTTAGTCCCTACTTGAATAAAATACCATAACTTTGTTTGTATAACTTGAAGACTTTTTTATTGCGACTAGTTTAGACAAATTTAACTTGTCATTATCAAACACTATGTCTTTTATTACGACTATACAAACAAAATTTTCATGTTTTATTCAATTTACAGAAATGTATAACGAAGTAGAAGCCTCTAACTTAGTTCCTACCTATTTATTGATTAAAAGTGAAATTAGAAAAAGTATATATAATCAGTAAAACAAAGTTTTATTTCAATGTTTACCTATTGTATAAGATATAAGAATTGTATTAAAATACTAACGCTTTATTTGCAAATTATTTTTATGCAAATAAAAATTAATTTAGCAAGAAAATGCTAGTGTTTCAACACAATTCTTTTATTTATTATTTTTTATATTTATATTAACAAAATGTGCGTATATGTAATTAATTTTAAATTACAAACAAGTAAAGATGGTAATTTTGTCAATTAATCAGAAGCGCGTTAAATTAATTGTACTCTCAGCAATGTGTCATTAGTTAAGTGTCAAACGACACCTTCATAAGCGTTCATTAGCCGATTTATATATATATATATATATATATATATATATATATATATATATATATAATTATCGTGTCTTTATTTAACACCATTTATGCAATACGCCAATTCACGTCCGACCAACTTATGCAACCTACTTTCCACTGATATGAACGTGCGTGCAAAAGGTCAATTATTTATTGCTACGATTAACATATTCTTCTGATTATAATCTTATGTTAAGTCTATATATTTTGGTAAATTATATGTACAGGGTGTCCCAAAAAAGTTTGTATTTAGTGGACAATTTAAAAAGATTTAGCCATCTATCGAAAGCGTGTTTATTATTTATTAAACTTTCTTCTTCTTCTGATGACAATCCACTAATGGATGATTGCGATCACATGTTTCATTTCATTTTGATCTGTCAAAAAGTTCTTGAATTGTCCTCATGCAAGTCCATGCTCTGATGTTTCGCAATCGTGATATTTGCTTTCGGTCTACTCACCTAGCCTTGCAGGATTAAACTTCACAATTTAGCAAATTATATCCTTAAAATAATATCGTTTGAATCTCAATCTTCGTGGCCACAATAAAATACAAAACAAAGGTTTTAAAGACTAAATCTTGTCATGCCCTTGGTGTTGGAGAGTAGGAACAAGATTTGAAGCTTTTTTTACAGTTACTGCGCTGGCGTTTATTTCATTACCATGCAAGTCTTTGGCAGTAAAAAAATAGCGGCTAGAAATGTGAAAAATGAAAGATACCGATTGTTGCTGCCTGATGAAAAGTATATGTTTTCATTTGCAATGGGCACCACACAGAATATTGACCGAATTATGTCAGGAGAATGGCCCATAAAATCCATTACCAAGCTTAAACGTTTCATTACAAGTGTTATTAATAACGCAAGCAAAAGTGGTGAAAAACGTATAGTACTTTTACTTTTACCAAGCGGTGAAGTCAATGGAAGGATTGGTGAACCTATACAGCTTGAAGATCAACAAGAATAAGCAGTTTCCACAAATTATTCATTTACTGTGCTCTAATAATAGCTCTGTAAATTTGAGTACTACATTGAACCATCAAGTTACACACCTAATATCCAGTTTGAGCCCTTATCAAAATAAATGAAGATAATAAAAGCCAGATTGATGAATAAATCTGCAATTCGTCTTGGTTTAATTCTCGTGGCGAGGATAAACTGTTCTCCATGGATTTAATTGATGAAAGTGATAAGATTAGGCTGACAATGATATGTCAAAAGCATCTCTATCTTTAACACTCTGAGGACATTATGCAGAAGTTTATGATTATACTAGTCGTGTAATTTCCATCAAAGGTGCACGTGTTGGAGAATTTTCCGAAGGAATGAACTTATCTTGTCCTGTAAGTGCAATTATCTAATATAATCCAGATATATTTGAACCGGATATTCGTGGCTGATATAATAATGGAGGACAGTATGAGGATGCTTCCAATATCAGTGTCAGATCTGGTCTTGGTAGCAGTACCTTCCAATCAAACTGGAGGTGAAGGATTAAGGCTTAGGTACTTGATTGGTGATTATTAGCAATTATTCCCAAACCATAATAAAGGACGTTGAAGGACCAAGGAATGTGGGGAGACGTTGAGAAATGAGAACGGATTGCATAGCAGTATCATTTTGGAATATTGCAGGTCTGAAGAAAAAGCTGGAGGACAATATGTGGAATAAAGAGTTAGAAAGAAAAAGATTTCGTCGGAATTACTGAATCGTGGGTAGAGTTAGAGGATTGGGAGTCATTAAAGCAGAAAATGCCAAATACCTTTATATGGAAGTGCGTGGGGGCGGGAAGGGAAAAGACGAGAGGTAGGGCAAAGCGAGGAATTATCACAGGGCTTTGAAGAGGATTGGAAGAAGGAGAAGATTCAAAGAAAAGAAAGATTCAAGAAGGAGTAGTATGCAGAACACTTTGCGATGGACCAAGGAAATGGAGGATAGTGACTGTTTATAACCAGCTAGCAGGGAAGGAGATTATGGACTATATAATATGGCTACAACAGGAGGCGGAAGAGCCAGGGAATATAATTGTGAAATTCAGAATAGGTACTAGGCAGACTAAGTGTATAAACGAAGAAGGAAACTTAGTAGAAGCAAGAAAGTCAAAGGACTCGATAATAACAAAGGAGGGAGAGGAATGGATAGAATGGGCAGACAAGGAGGGGTTGTAAGTACTAAATGGGTGGGGATTGAGGAAGGGTAGGTGACATATAGCGGGCCACGAGGGAAATTGGTAATTGATTATATCCTAGTGGGGGAAGAGTTAAGGGATGAAGTAACGCACTTTGCTGTTGAGAACTGGAGCGGGTCTGATCATTTCCCAGTAACGGTTAAACTTGGGAAGAGAGGAATGGAGGGGCAAGTAATAAAGAAGGAAGGTTGGTGCTGGTTAAGGTTGGCAAGAATAAACTACAGAAAGAGAATTGAAGAGGTATGTTTCGAAGACATAGAATCTGTGAAACAACTGAAAGCAGGAGTAAAGTCAGCAATGACGAGGCAGAAGAGGGGGAACGGGGTACCAACGAAGAGGGGCTGGTTTGATTGCGAGTGTCAGGATGCGAGGAAGGCATTGAGGAAGGCCACTAAAAAATGGAGAAGAGGACTAGGGGCAGAAGAGGAAATGAAGGAAGCAAGCAATATATAAATACGTATCTGACTGGATTTAAAAAGCATTTGTGATATTTAATATTGCCTCTTATTTTAAAATTAGCAAATCAAAAATTATTTTTAAACACAACAACAGTTTGTATAATGCATTATTTATAAATGATGGGAACGTTTTACTGATTTAACACCTCTCAATTTGTATTTATGTTGCGCCATTAGGCGTACACGTAATATTATTTATATTGATATTTGACTTAATATCATCCATTAAGAGTGAATTTATTATGGTACATAATGGCCATCCAGTCGATGTGATTAATCTTAATTACATGGCTACCTTAAACAGGAGAAAATATATGGTCAAAGTGGATCTACAGTTCTACGAGTATATAAGTCATCTACCTACATGTACCAGATAGAGCGTAATTTAGTAGTGAAAAGTTTCGTGTGTGTGTGCGTGTTATTTCCACGATGATTTATTGATAATTTCAATGTGATAATTTTAGGTTTGCACTAAAACGCGTATTTCTAAACTACACCGTGCTGGAACGTATGTACGTGGTGAGATCCATTAATTACAGAAATTGTGTATAAAGCTCGTGGTAATTCATCTAATGTCACATGCAAGTTTTGACCACTTTCGAGGGTGACATTTAAGTTGAGGAGGGATATACTATAATCTTAATACTAAATGATGAACGAAGAGAAATGTAATTTTGAATATACCTTAAAATATTTAAACCAAGGTTATAATTTTCGAAAAAGCATTATCTCTATTATTATCGAATTATGGATGCATTACCACTATGCCAGGTTGATATGGTACAATATAAAAAAATTAAACATTTGATTAGATGTACACATATAAATTATCTCCTTGTGTGAAGTTTTGATTGAAACTTTAATAATTATTGGTCAGATCAGTTGCAAATAGAACTATTTTTATAACCTGAAATCATAATCCTAATCTATATCTTTTATAACAATCATTCATTGAAGCTAAATGCCATGTAAAAGAGGATCTTACCAATATGAATTTATTTCAAGATCCTTTGTAATAACAAGCATATAATCTTACTACTCTACTTGCTGTTAGACAATGATTTTCTTTAAACTTTGTTATCAAGTGTACAAGCTGATTCTTTTGAAGAACGCAAACCAATAAAATGATTTTGCAAATTGTCCTTGTCTTAGTGTATGAATAATCCTTCATAAGAAATATTAAACTTTTATCAATATTTCACTATTTTATTATTTTTTTCTCTGGATAATAAAGCTGACTTTAAACATGTCCAGTATAATACTGTTCTTTAAACTACAACTTCTAGTGTGAATTATGATCGCAACATTAAAATTATATGATTTTAATGAAGCAAACCTTTTGTAAATATTAATGATGATTAATTAAGGAGAAAAATGAAAATATTTTATTATTAACCTGTTTATTTTGGTCACATACAGAATAGTCAATTAGATCAATATAATCAACATTTTAGTTATTTGCATATGCTATGCTAATTTATAAAGATCGTAACGTGATAAACTCCCTTTCTAATACTTCAATAAACGTCACTAATTTTAAGTATTAATCATTAGTACACTATACGCGATTTTTTTCATAATTCCCATTATGAAAATTTCGATCGGTGCAAATTACGATCGGCCACCTTATTATATAATTTTCGCCGATAACAACCGAACAGGAAAAAAAAGTTAGCTATAAAAGCGTTCACGGTATAATGCGGCGTCATTAGCCGACATTACTGGCTTATTTATGGCGGGCGCATTGTGCATTTATGCAATTAAACACCATTTCGAGTAGCCAGTCCGGTATTCTCGTCAATCATTTTTTTTTCTGTTCGATTTCGTTCCCCAAAAAATCAAAATAAAAAAATTTGCCAAACTGGTAACGTTTATATTTATGCCTGAGATGAAATATAATATTAATGTGTATACGGTTTTTGGTCTAATGGAAAAGTTATCTTAGAAATTGCTACTAATCATAATTACGAGGGACATCCAGAAAGTTTATGAATATTAAAAATACTAGTTTATATTAATGCTTGTGCGAGATATAAGATTAACAGCTTTTTGGGAATTTCTCTTTAAAACTTTTAATACTTTTCAGTAGTTCAAATTTCCAGAATCATGTTTCATATTTCTGGTAAATAATAAATAATGAAAAAAAAATAGAAATGCTAGAAAAAACTACTAGAAAAGAAACATTTCTAAAAAATTCTAGTTGGAAAGAAATTGCAATAAATAATTACTGAACGAGAAACTGTTAAAAAATTTAAGAAACTTAATAAAAAATTGCAAAATTTAAAAGATAGTTTTGGAACAAATCATGAAATTTTAGAAACCTTGAAGTAATTAAAAAAAATATATAATTGTTATAAAATTCTACAAGCATTGAGGAAAATTTGTGGTTTCAAATAGGCATTATTGAAGAAAAGATTTTCAAATTGAAATTAAAAAAAAAATAAGTGGTAGAAATTAGACTTCTAGAAGAAAAATTTCCAGAAAATTTTAAATCCTTTAAATAAACTGAAGTGTTTTAATCAATTAACATAGATCCTTTAAATTAAAACTTTGGAAGAGAAATTGCAGAATTTCTTTAAATTTAGAAAATACCAGGAAAAAAATGCAGAAAATTCTTGAATTATGAAAATGAAAATGTTCAATTGCCTCTTATACGGATTTTTAGAATGATCTAGCATTAGTTTCTTTTATATATATCTGTTAAAAACTTCTTGAATTATGCAAACTGGAATGCTGGAAAATCTAGAAATCAGAAAGAAAGAAAATTTTTAGAAAATTGTATTGTTTTTAAAGATAAGTTTTTGGAAAACCCCGTCAAAAAAGGCAATTCGAAATGGAAGAAAACATTCTAGATTCCTTGATGAAAATCTAAAACTAATTGCTGTACATTTTCGAAATTATAAGAAAATTTTATTATACCTACAGCAAGATAAAGTTTAATAAGAATAAGTAGAATTGCTCATATTTGAATCAAATTATTTTTAGAATTCTTTGGAAACATCAAAAGAAATAAGTAAATCCCAAAATAGTGGTGAAGATATCCCTTTATCAAATTTGGTAATAATTAATAATATAAAATATTTGCATACGTGTTTTGGCTTCTTCAGTACTAAAACAATGTATTGCTTTGATATTGTTTTAATTCTGAAGAACAATTATACTTTATTTTGTTTTTGTTGTTGTAGAATATACTTGAATTTAAAATAGCTTGAAAATAGGATTCCGAAAATGATACTTCTAATACGAAAATTTCTAAAGGATCAATCATAGGCAAAACTTTCAATATGAAATCTGCGACTGTAGTAAGTTTGTTCTTTGATGATTTGGAAATTAATTACATACCTAATTGTTTTTCAATTTAAACTAAGGAAGTGGTTTCATTTATATATATTTATTTTAACCCCAAATAGTTCAATAGGTAGAGTACTGATTTATTTTATTTAGGATCAAACATATATCAAGAAACCGTCTGCCAGAGAGAGACCCACAATATGTCCAATTTGCTACAAAGATGTAATAACGCATTTTACGAGACATCTCTTTAGAAACCATCCCAAAAATAGAGATGTGCATAAAATAAAAAGTATGAAACCAAAAAGTCAAGAACGTTTGAATCTAGTTGCCGCACTTCGAAAGCAGGGATATATTTACTTAAATACTGAAAAAAATATTTTAAATCCAGTTCGAACTTTAAAGGATTCCAAAACTAAGTACATTGTTTGCGAATATTGCTAGGGACATTATACTAAGAAATTGTTATATAAGCATGTTAAACAATGCAAAAGTAAACCTGTCGATATCGTTAATCCTGGCAGAAATTGCTTAACAAAATTTCAAACTTTTATGGCATCGATGTTGTCAAAGAACCAGGAATATTTGAGAGCTTCTCGCATAAAAAAAGAGGTGTTTGATATAATGCGAGCGGACGATGTAAGTGCGGTGGCAAAGAACGATACATTAATTTGTCTATATGGTGAAACACTTTTATGTAAACACAAAAGGCAGCAAATTGCCACTGTAGTATCAAATAGGATTCTAGAAATGGCAAGATTGTTAATGGTCTTAAAATCAATGAATAATGATATTATTGGATTATTCGATTAAGCCGGAAATGTTCCGGACAATAATTTCAGCAGTGAAAATTATTTCTGGGTATGACGAAAATAAGAAGAGTTTCAAAGCTCCTTCGTTAGCTTTACACATGGGAACCAATTTAAAAATTGCGTCTAATGTTGTTTTCAAAATTGTCATTGAAAAAAGGTGAAAAATATAAGCTGGGATAACATTGTTGAAAAGAAACGCGAAATAAAGGATTTAACGAAGTAATCGAAGGACATTGGTGCAACGAAATATCGAGCTTAGCTTTAAAAACGCGTAAAGAGAGGCAGTTCAATTGCCATTGACATATTTGCATTTCAAACATATGTTAACGACTTTTCCCAGAGTGCATATGAAAAGCTGGCAGATAACATTGACATTCGTACAAACTATAGAGTTTTGACTCAATGTGTTTTGGTACAAACTGTCATGTTCAACAGAAAACGAGTGGGCGATGTCCAGTATCTAAACTTGTGGAACCGACCAAGAGGCCTTTATGCAATCTCTGACTGCCGTAGAAAAAATAATAAGCCAAAAATTCAAAAGGGTTGTGACAGGCGGAAAAGGCTCCAAACCTGTTCCAATTCTTTTTCCCAGGCGCATTCAAAAATATATAACTTGTTTACTCCAAATGAGAGTTACTACCAATATTGTTCCTAAAAGCAATCCATATATGTTTGCAAATCCTAGTTCTGAAAATAAATGGATGGCTGGAGTAAACGTTATTAGAAATTTGGCCAAAAATTGCGGAGCCAAACAATCAACACTCTTAACATCCACAAGATTCAGGAAGCATATAGCAACAACTCTGCAATTAATGAGCATGCAGCCTGATGAAATGGAACAAGTAGCTACATTTATGGGACACACGAAGAAAACCCATGCTGAATTTTATAAGTTTAATTAATTTACCAAATTAGGCAGAACATCTCTAATGTTTGTTTTCAGATTACCTCAAGATATCTACCAAACTGCAAAAGTTGTCAAAGTGCTACTTTTGCTCGAGAAAGGGAAAGGAAAGGAATTTCATGGCAAAAGTTTGAATGATATTGAACTTGACAAAGACATTTATTATAGTTCAGAAGCCAGCGAAGATAAAGGCCAGAAAGAAGAATTTTGAGTCAAACTACAAATGCGATCTCTACTAGACTTGTTTCAAATGTAATTCTGCGAAATAAAAGTGTTGGTAATAATAGAACATACGCCCCGGAAGAAAGACCGAAAGGGTTGGAAGTAGGAATCGAAGAAGGAGAAAAAGAACGGACAGAAGAAAGGCTGGAAGTAAGATTAGAAGAAGGAGAAAAAGAACTGACAGAAGAAGGGTTGAGCGAGGAGAAAGTGCCCGAAGAGGAAAAAGAAAACGAATTACCTAAGCAACTGTCTGGTATCAAACAAATGTCTGGGCGCATTAGGTGGTCGGCAAAGGAAAAAAAAATTGTATTAGACTATTTCCAACTGTTAAAAATTTTAGATGCCTAAGACAAAATTGCTACATATTTTTAGAGCCCTTAATAGTTATTTAAGGTACAAGTGTAAAAAGTGATGCTTTATTGCACGAACTGGCGTTTAAAGCCAGGAGTGCAATAAAGAAACTTTTTACACGTGTGCCTTACAAAATTTTATCTTCGATCGTAAAGGATTTCAGAGAATATATTCTTATGAGTAATATTTTAATGTCATTTCAATAATTCAATTAATGAAAACATATTTTCCCCGCAGTGCACTAATGAAAGCGTTACTTAGCAACTAGTAAACAAGTTGCACAAATGTCGGCCGCCGCCATTATTATTTATGGAAAAAATGTTCGCTTCATTGTAATCGCTTCGACTTGCATAACATGAAATCTTCAGAGTTCTTAAATCTGCCATTTCGTTTGTATTATATATTTTATTTATTGTTTATTAGTTATTTGTATCAATTAATAAAAAATTAAGTTTTTCGTCGAAATATATTCATCTGTCAAATTTGACATTTCTGTGCAATAAAAACAGTTTGACATTACCGTGCAATAAAAACGTAAAAAAGCACTAGTGCTTTAAAAAGCCACTTTTACGATGAAAAATGATGCAAAAAGCGTCTACTCTCTGTACGATCGTAGATAAAGAAAATTTTAAACAGAAATCGCTAAAAAAAATTTAAAACTGCTTTAAAACTGATTGCTGGAAAATTCTATAAACCTTGCAATTTTGAAAAAGCATTATCGGAAAACATTGTTGAATTTTGTATATCATGTTAACATGATTGACATGGTTGACATTAATAACCTAATTGATAAGTGGAAATTAACTTAAGTAATATTACAACATAAAATAGTTTGAAAATATTTATGGCATTTATAGTTGAGCGTTCTTTTTTTCTCTAAAACCTTAATTGGAATTATGTCACCGCAATATAAATAAATTTATTGTTGAATCGTGAACATTAAAACATGAAATGTAACGTGAGCCCGAGCATTATCGGCAGCCATCGGCAATTACTTAAGTAAATAAATTCATACAGCAATTACGATACATACCGCAGTATAGATTTTAAACGTGTAATTTAGGTAAATAGCGTAAAGTAAGCATCGTTTACCTCCTCGATAGGAAAATAATAAAAAGCACAAATCGGCAATTATTTATCTGGAACGTGAGATCGTTTAGTGGTTGGTTGTTGCTTGATGTTTATATTTATTGACGTTCACACAAGCGCACACACATACAAATTCATGGATGCGAATAGAGAAGTTCTTCCTAGTGTAGTAAACTAAAGCTCTTAGGCGGTAAGTAGTTGGCGTAAACGTCGTCGCCGCAATCGTTCACGGTCCAAAATTACTCGAACGAATCGGTAATTTCATTGACCACAGAGTAATTTATGCGGTGGTGACTAAGACATTTTTCAATTAGATGAAATCAGATCGAAACTGATTTCACGGATTCGTCAGCATGCTATGATGTGATTTATTGAGTCACATACATCAATGGATTTGCCTGAAAATTAGATATAAGTAAAGAAGTGCGTATTTATATTTGTTTTAATATTTTAAAACCAATCCAGCATTTAAACTGAAAATTAAAAATCTTAATAATTCATGTATAAATCAAATGCATTGAGATATTATTGGAATGCATTTTTTGCGTGTCACATTATACGCGGAGAATACCTGTAATGAGACATCGAACCGACAGGTTATTAAAAGCATTAATTAAAATGAAGACATTTTAATTGCCAACAATTGCGTCAGAGATGAAAATACTAGTGAATTTATGGGCATGTGCGCAAGCGGACGCGCACTCTCTGGTCGTGGAAAATGAGAGAAAGAAAAGGCCGCTCATTAAAATATTAATATGGTTGTATGCACTTGTACGCGTACGAGATGCATGCAAATCAATCAGCGCCGTTTCACAACCGCAGAACAAGTTAACTGCGAGCCTAATTGTTTTAAACAGAAACGCAAGTTAAATCGGTCACTGCCCACGCACCGACCATCCATAATCGAATTCGAATAAACGTGGCATTGAGGATAAACGATTGACTAATGCGTGAATGTGTGAATTCTGTGCTGATTATACCCTGAGGGGGGGTTTTCCCGAAAGAGGGGAGGAGGCGATAATTACATCACGAACGGTGATTTATTTTAAAATTAAAAGGAGTATACTTTTAACACGTTATTGTGGGAACTTGAATGTCGTATGGTGTTATTCCTAATAAAGAATTTAAAATTAATGGGCCTAATAAGCGAGCCTTGGGGAACACCAAAAAATTAATAATATAATTTCTTTTGTGCACGATTTTAAATATCTGAGCAGCTGAGAAATATTTTTAAGATAACATATTTTGGAAAAATTGCTCTATGCCTGTCCCCAGAAGATTCTGGAATTATAAAATATTGCATTTCGTAGTATGTAAGTGATAGATATTACAAGACTTCTTCAGTAAGCAATAATAAATTTCTACAATAAATTCAGATATGTTTATATGAAAATATTTGAAAAATTAGAGGTTCTCAAACTGAATTTATAATAGTGTTACAATTTCAGACATATTATAAGCATGCTCATATAGTTTCATGTCGATAGCATTTATTTTAAGCCTCTGAAAAAATATAAACTGAGGTTGTATAAATGGATTTATTATTTAATTGGAATTCAACATAGCTTTTAGATAAGTCTTGAAAAGTTTTGCTCTTTAGCATTTGTTTTCATACTTATTTTGCAAAATTTATAAAATTTATAAAATTTTTGGTCTTTAGCATTTGTTTTCATACTTATTTTGCAAAATTTACAACAATCTATAAAGTTTACGTTTATTTGAAAATATCTGAAAATCCGAGGATGTTAAAAGTGAATTTATAATACAATGTTTATAATTACAGGCATATAATACGTATTTTTGGAAAGCTTCGAGTCGCTAGCATTTGTTTTCATATTTATTTTTCGGCCTCTGTAAAATGTAAACTATTTTTAAATCTTAAGATTAATATAATAATATCTTTATTATGTCAAAACTATATGAAAGTATTTATAAATCAATCATAATTTTACATATATTTCAGATAACATACACAAGTTTTCCATCGATAGCATTTGTTTTTATATTTTTTCCAACACCACTGAAAAAGTACAACAATTTTTTTTACTTTCCTTACGTTTAAAGTTAAAGTTAAAGTTAAAGTCGAATTTATAATCCAGACGTAATTTTAAACTTATTATAAGTCTATATAAAAAAGTTTTTAAGTCGAAAGCTTTTGTTTGTATATTAATTTTAAACCTTTGAAATAATTTAAACTATTTTTAAAACTTTTTTTTGAATTTCATTAAAAATATCTAAATAATCCGAAGTTATTTTAAGGTATCTATCATTTAGACATAATTTTACATATCTTTTAGACATACTCGTAAAATTTTTCATCGATAGCGTTTGTTTTTTATATTTATTTAAATATTTTTAAAATTGCCTAAATTCGATTTTAAATTTGTAAAAATCTTGAAAAAAATACAAATATACTTGTATTTTTTAAATTCATTTATCATTTTACATGTGTATTAGATGAATTTGACAGTTTTAATCGATAGCATTTGTTTTTATATTTATTTCAAACCACTGGAAAATTATAACAATTTATTTTTAAAATTGCGCTCCGTTTACACGAAAATATCTTAAAATTTAGATGTTATAAAAACGAATTTATAATTAAGTCATAATTTTAGACATTTTATACGTACGTTTAAAAAGTTTCAAGTCGATGGCATTTGTTTTTATATTTATTTTAATCCTCTAAAAAAATTTTAACTATTTTAAAAATTTCATTTCATCTAAGATATCTAAATAATCTAAAATGTATCAATAATTTTACACATTATTTAGATAAACTTGACAATTTTTTATCGATACCATTTGTTTTTATATTTATTTCGAGTCTGCGAATAATTGCAACTGTTATTAAAATTGCACGAGTTTGATTTGAAAAATCTAAATATCTCGTAATCATATTAATGTATTTATAAATACGTCATGATTTTATATGTATATTTGATATATTTTTAGTCGATAGCATTTGTTTTTATAGTCATTTCTAATCGCTGAAAAATTCAAACAGTTTTATAAAATTACGTTACGTTTACAAGAAAATATCTAAGAAACTAGACGTTCTAGAAACAAATTTATCATACAATTATAATTTTGTATGTACGATAAGTATTATTAAACATTTTTGAGTCGATAGCAATTGTTTTTGTGTAATTTTTAGATGTAAACTATTTTCGAAATTGTTTAATTTTGATTCAAAGTATCTAAAAATCCTGAAGTTGTATAAATGTATTTATAAATCAACCATAATTTTACATATGGTTTAAATAAATTTCGTAATTTATTCACTGATAGCATTTGTTTTTATATTTATTACAAATCTCTGAATAATTGCAACTATTTTTAAAATTGCTCGAGTTTGATTAGAAAAATCTAAATATCTCGAAATCATATCAATATATTTTAAAATCCGTCATAATTTCATATATGTTTTAGGTATATTTAACATATTTTTAGTCGATAGCATTTGTTTTTATAATCATTTCTAATCGCTGAAAAAGTATAACAGTTTTATAAAATTACGTTATGTTTACAAGAATATATCTAAGAAACTAGAAGTTTTAGAAACAAATTTATCAAACAATTATGATTTTAGATATACGATAAGTATTATTAAAATTTTTTGAGTCGATAGCAATTGTTTTTGTATAATTTTTTGATCGTCTGAAAAAAAAAATGTAAACTATTTTCGAAATTGCTTAATTTTGATTTAAAAAATCTTAAAATCTTGTATATCAAGTTGTATTAATGTATTTATAAATCTACCAAAATTTTATGTTTTTAATATTCACCGATAGCATTTGTTTTTATATTTATTTTAAATCACTGAAGAAATTATTACACGATATAAAAATATCAAAAAATCTAGAGGTGTTAAAAAGAAGTTTGTTACATGATATTAATATATAGATATATTATAAGTCCAATTTAAAAAAAATAAGTCCGTAGCAATTGTTTTTACATTTATTTCGAGCATCTGAAAATTTTAAACTACTTTCAAAATGGCTTAAGTTTGATTTAAAATATCTAAATACGCAGAGGCTAAATTAATGTATTTATAATTTAGTCATAATTTCACATATTTTTTTAGTTAAACTTGACCATTTTTTCATCGATAGCATTTGTTTTAATATTTATTTCGAGCCTGTTAACAAATGCATAAATTTTTAAAATTGCTCGAAGTTGATTTAAAAATTCTAAATATCTCGAAGTTAAATTAGCACATTTATAACTTAATCATAATTTTACATCTGTTTTGGGTATATTTGACACATTTTTAGCCGATAGCATTTGTTTTTATAATTATTTCTAACCGCTGAAAAACTAAAACAGTTTTATAAAATTAAGTTAAGTTCTATAAACAAATTTATCATACAAACATAATTTAAGACATACAATAAGTATTATTAAAAAGTTTCAAGTCGATAGCAATTGTTTTGTATTAATTTTGATCGTGTGAAAAATGTAAACTAATTTCAAATGTGTTTAAGTTTTGATTTAAAATATCTGAAAATCTTCAAGTTGTATAAATGTATTTTTTAATTGAAAATCGTTAAATATGTTGTATTGATTTGAGAATGGGATAGAGGCCACCCACCCACCCTACATATACAATTTAACTTCACCTATTGATTAACTTTTTTCATCATAATTATCGCTAAAAGTGCTAAAATAATTTTCAAGAATCATCATCAGTAGTATACCTAAAATTCATGGATTTATGTAGGGTGGGTGGGTGGCCTCGAACCCACCCTCCAATAGGTTGAACATACGCGAGGGTTTTACTGTTTAATCAATTAATTATGGCAAATAAATCAATGAGAAATTTGTCAGGTAAATCACCTCGTATGTATATATTTTTTGTAAACCGTTGAGTGTGTTGTATTGATTGGATTGTAGGATAGCGGACACCCACCCACCCTACATATGTTTTTTTAACTTCAACTATTTAGTTTTTAGGTTCCAACCAAATTAACGATAAAAGTGTTAATATAATTTTCAAAAATCATCATCAGTGTTATACCTTGAATTAATGGATTTATGCAGGGTGGGTGGTTGCCCTCAGATCCATACTCCAATACGTTAAACATACGCGAGGGTTTCACCATTTAATTATTTGATTACAGCTAATAAATCAATGAGAAATTTGTCAGGTAAATCACCTCGTATGTAAATATTTTTTGTAAAACGTTGAGTATGTTGTATTGATTGTATTGTGGGATTGGAGCCAACCACCCACCCTACATATACATTTTAACTTCAGCTATTGACCGACTTTTAGTTTCCAGAAAAATTAACGCTAAAAGTGTTTAAAATTTTCAAAAATAATCATCAGTGTTACACCTTGAATTAATGGATTTATGTAGGGTGGGTGGGTGGCCTAAGACCCACCCTTCAATTGATCAAAAATACGCGAGGGTTTTACTGTTTAATTAATTAATCATAGCAAATAAATCAATGAGAAATTTGTCAAGTAAATCACGTCGTATGTAATTTTTTTTTGTAAACCGTTGGGTGTGTTGTATTGATTGGATTGTGGGATAGAGGTCACCCACCCACCCTACATATGTTTTTTAACTTCAACTATTTAGTTTTTAGTTTCCAGCAAAATTAACGGTAAAAGTGTTAATATAATTTTCAAAAATCATCATCAGTGTTATACCTTAAATTAATGGATTTATGTAGGGTGGGTGGGTGGCCTCAGACCTATCCTTCAATAGGTTAAACATACGCGAGGGTTTTACTGCTTAATTAATTAATCATAGCAAATAAATCAATGAGAAATTTGTCAAGTAAATCACGTCGTATGTAAAAATGTTTTTGTAAACCGTTGAATGTGTTTTATTGATTTGGATTGCGGGATAGAGGCCACCCACCCACCCTACATATGTTTTTTAACTTTAACTATTTAGTTTTTAGTTTCCAGCAAAATTAACGATAAAAGTGTTAATATAATTTTCAAAAATCATCATCAGTGTTATACCTTGAATTAATGGATTTATGTAGGGTGGGTGGGTGGCCTCAGACCCATCTTCCAATAGGTGAAACATGCGCGAGGGTTTTACTGCTTAATTAATTAATTATAGCAAATAAACCAATAAGAAATTTGTTAAGTAAATCACGTCGTATGTAAATTTTTTTGTAAACCGTTGAGTGTATTGTATTGATTGGTTTGTGTGATAGGGACCACCCACCCACCCTACACAAGCATTTTAACTTCAATTGTTGATCAACTTTTCGTTTCCAGCATAATTAACGCTAAAAGTGGTAATATAATTTTCAAAAATCATCATCAGTGTTATACCTAAAATTCATGGATTTATGTAGGGTGGGTGGATGGCCTCGAACCAACCCTCCAATAGGTTGAACATACGCGAGGGTTTTACTGTTTAATTAATTAATTATGGCAAATAAATCAATGAGAAATTTGTCAGGTAAATCACCTCGTATGTATACATTTTTTTGTAAACCGTTGAGTGTGTTGTATTGATTGGATTGTGGGATAGAGGCCACCCACCCACCCTACATATGTTTTTTAACTTCAACTGTTTAGTTTTTAGTTTCCAGCAAAATTAACGATAAAAGTGTTAATATAATTTTCAAAAATCATCATCAGTATTATACCTTAAATTAATGGATTTATGTAGGGTGGGTGGGTGGCCTCAGACCCATCCTCCAATAGGTTAAACATAAGCGAGAGTTTTACTGTTTAATTAATTAATCATAGCAAATAAATCAATGAGAAATTTGTCAAGTAAATCACGTCGTATGTAAAATTTTTTTTGTAAACCGTTGAGTGTGTTGCATTGATTGGATTGTGAGATAGAGGGCACCCACCCACCCTACATATGTTTTTTAACTTCAACTATTTAGTTTTTAGTTTCCAGCAAAATGAACGATAAAAGTGTTAATATAATTTTCAAAAATCATCATCAGTGTTATACCTTGAATTCATGGATTTATGTAGGGTGGGTGGGTGGCATAAGACCCACCCTTCAATTGATTAAACATACGCGAGGTTTTTACTGTTTAATTAATTAATTATAGCAAATAAATCAATGAGAAATGTGTCAGGTGAAGTGATTATACATAAATAGTCGACAATTTTACACAATTCATAAACAAACAGCGCAGATTATCATCAATCCGCTCATAATCGCCTAGATGGATGGATCGCATCTGCGAACTTTGCGTTTTACATATTTCGCAAGAAATCCTCCGGTTAACCGTCGAAGCCCGTCCGTGAGATCACGGGAGATTAGAGATAATCAGCTGACGGAGATAATCAGATAGTGCGGATAGTCATTATCAATTACACAATAAACCACTCGATTCTTCGTATCGTGTCAATCTTAATCTGTTTTAACACAATTCTTAATGACAAAGCCGCCATTCGATTTGTGTGTATTATGCACGACGAAGAAAGTACCCGATTATAACCGATTTTAATTCACCCATTGTCCTCAGATAGAAAGATAGAGAGAGAGAGATCACTAATTTCTATCGATTTTAATACCGGATTGTTCTTACTGGTAACAATCGACTTTATTATTTTATTGTTGGGACGTTGTTAGAGGGCAATGATCCGTGATGTAAGTGAATTAATGTAATGTATGAATTAGGAAAATAATTTAAAAACTTTTCACAAATGAAACATGATGTATAAGTCTTCACCGTTAACAGTTTAATACCTTTTAATCATCCTAAACAATTATTTCTTAAATGTTGTCGGCGTTTACTTGGTGGTACATTTTGGTTAAAAATAAATAAAACAATTTTCACTTTAACCCAATAGTTATTTATTGATTGACTGTTGAGACACTTAAGTGTTGAAAATCCATATTCACTATTTAGATAACAAAACTGTTTGATTTTCAAATTGGTTTTATTGTAAACACTACATATGTTCAGGTGAAGAAGTTATTTATTGATTGCGATCATAAACTGATCATTATCAAACATAAAGTGTTTTATTTATAATTGTTTACACGTATACAGTTGGGTACTAAAAATTCAGTGTATTTATTGTAAAAAAATCTAGTAGAATATTTTATAAACATCAAATTCCCCTGTCGTCGTTCGCATTAAATAAGGTAATTTTTCTTCATGCAAATACAGTCTTGCAACGTCGTTTTTCTTCGCCTCCATCAATAAGGCGGTTTGCATATTAATCGGTCGCTTTTAATCGAAAGCTGCTGCTACCTTAGTACCTCTAGAAATGTGAACATTGTGTTCGAGTACGCGGCACGATCAATAGTTCTGACGTATGGAGCAGTTAGGGTTTCGACACCGGCTCGAGAATTTCAATTGGCCACATGTTAGACGAGTATCGGCCATTTATCCGGCCGTCTAACCGGCTATGACAGTAATGAGAGTCCGCAGTAAGAAGTAACAGGTAGCAGGCAGCAGGTAGCAGGAGACACGGTGGAATGATTGTCGTAAGTCAGAGAGCCGTGATCGCGGGACACATTAGCCGCGCCGCGTTCACTCTCTCGCCACTGGAGAAAGTCTCTAATTTATGTTTAGGGATGAACTTTATCTTGGACGGGCATTAAGAGAACAATGAGGTTAATTAAGGCGGTTTTCTTTCGGCGCGAAATCACGAACTATCCATTCGATTTTATATGTATTAACAGTAATTGGTGGGAGCAACAGAGTGTGAGAATTAGGGAAATGTGAATATTTATACTGTAACAAAATATATACTTCTCAATAATACAGGGTCAGTTATAAAAGTAATGCACATTTTCTGAGGAAATTATATTTATTGATCGTACCGCTAGAAATGCTTCTGGATCTGGATCGAGCTTGCCAAGGGTAATCAAATCATTGACCAGTTCACCTAGGCATCACTAGGCCTTTTGTGTCCCCCCCTTCCGTTGTTCTATCACTTATTTAGCCACCCAAGGTGACGAGCAAAGGACAGCACAACGCTTGGAGGTTAGAAATTCTTATAATTCCTCTTTTTTCCACATCAATATACGTGCGGAAACGTGTCTGCCATCTATGAAACACCTCAACGGAAATGCCTCTTAGGAACGTGCTTTTGAATATTTTCCATGGACTCCCAATGCTTTCCTTTCAGTTCTCTCTTGGAAAAACAAAAAAAAAAATCGTCGGAACTGTAAAGCGGCTGTGGGACCAGGAAATTGGTAATAATGAAGGCCGCATAGCTAGAAACATTATCATGGTGAAGCCTGATCGTGTATTTGATATCAGGCCTCATAAGCGTGATCCGACATTTCAATCTCTTGAGCACTTGCAAGTAAAACGCTGAGTTGGCAGTTTCTCTCTGCGATACAAATTCAAAATAGACGTAAAAAGACAGGGGGATGATTTTGTGTGACACTCACTACTCGTTTTGAATCAAATCCAACAATTTATGCCAGCCCGAAGTTTTTTCTGGTCTTTTGTCAACAGTTTTAGCACAAGCTTCTCGCAGACATTGCGCATTTACAGACCCTCGATCACTATCCCATTTACCAACTAATGTGGAGATGTTTAGTGCTTAATCGAGGGTGGGTACAATAAAATACGTGCACACGATTCACGTTTTCTTCTGTTCAGTCGTTGTTGGTCGTCTCCCGTAGTGTGGCCTTGAAATGTCATGCTGTCATCCTTAAAGCCTCTTGAAGCATCTGACAAGTTTTTTGGTTTTAAAGATCTTTTTTAACAGTGAGCCAGACGTACTTCCATGAACTTCTAAAATGGGATTTCTTCTTATTCTATTTTTTAACTAGGATTAGATCCTGTTCTTTCTCCAACATTTAAAAAGGGATTGAAAGCCCTAAATGTCGAGAATAGTATCTGTTTTTTTTTAATTTCAGTTTAAAACTTGTCAGTTTTGGGCCATACGAAGATTAATTGTACTGACCCAATAAGATTTGAGTTGATTTTCAAAATTGAGGTTAAACAAAAGAGCTGAAGGTTAACACAACCAAGCCTTTTATAAAAGTGGAAACTCTATTGAGATAAGTATGTGCATAGTACTTCTTTTAAAAAAATCATTATAGATGACAAATGTTTCATTTTATCATCAAGTAAAATATTACTTTGAGCTTCTGAATCGTCATCCAAAGCCAGAAATGTTAGAGAGTAGTGATTTTTTTTATCGCACCAGCTAAATAGCTTTCAAGACTCGAAATTTTTTGGCCGAATCCTAAATCACTGCTCTTTCCGTATTATTTCTTATATTCTCCAAACTCAGGAGACCCCTGAAAGGAAGAAGATTTGAGGCTTTTCTCGAAATTGTGGCCAATATCTATTTTGTCATATATGTCACAATTTCGAGAAACTCCTCAAATCTTCTTCCTTTTAAGGGTCCTATAAGTTTGGAGAATATTAGAATATATTAGAGAAAAAGCGTTCCAAGGACCAAAGGTAATATATTACGGATTTGTGATTATCACAAAGAAGAAAAAAACGAAAAGCTCGCCTAGTTTAATTCAGATTTAAATTGATGTTAACAATGTTTTTGGTGTTCTTCAAAAGTACATCATATTTTTTTAAACTGCTAAAACTCTTAGATATGGAGACATTAGAGATTACTCTTGTTTATGAGTAGGTTGCTGAAACTTCTTCAATAAACAAACAGTTGTCCACATTCGGTTGGTGTTTTGGAATTTTCGAAAATTCATTCGAAGCCAGAAATGTGGAAGATTGGTTACTGGATTTTTGTGAGTCATATATACTGCTTTTAACTTCTAAAATGCCATTCGAAGCCTTAGATGTGGAGGAATTTGATTGTATTTTTTTTTCTTGTTACGGCAAAGCCCAGACTATTCAGACCTCAGAACTTTTTAACCAGTTTTAACCAAAACTTAGATTCCTATTATGAGTAGGTTATTGAAACGTCTGCAATAAACAGTTTTCTGGAATTTTTGTATCTATGTGTGTGTATATATATATTGTAAAAGGGGCTTCCCGTTTATAAATAAATAAAATAAAATTAAAATTTTTGAAAATTTATTCGAGGCCAGAAATGTGGAGGATTGACGACTGGCTTTTATCACGACGATAAAAAAACAAACCCATTGTAAACCCTTTCAGTTCAGCACCTCAGGCTGTAGACAGGCCAAGGAAGCAATGCGTTCACCCAATCTGAAAACAGCTGAATACTATCTGCGACTGTCTCGGGGAAATCTGCGTCTTATCACAGGTATCCTTAGCTAAGGAAATACTTGTTTAATATGGGTCTGGTGGAAACCCCCATATGTAGAGCATGTGAAGAAGAGGACGAGACAGTGGAACATGTGTTAACCACCTGCCCAGCTCTCGCCCACCTTAGAGAGGGAAACCCCTCCAAGCGTTGTGCTGTCCTTTACTCGTCACCTTGGGTGGCTAAATGAGTGATAGAACAACGGAGAGCTGTTCCAGCCATGGGGGCACATCGGTCCTAGTGAGGCCTAGGTGCCCTGGTCAATGATTTGATCACCCTTGGCAAGCTCGATCCAAATCCAGAACCCTTTCAGTTTTTTGCCAAATTATAGATCATTGTTCTTTGTATATTATCACATTCTACTTTCATAACCTCATTTCTTGCAACAGTTTTCTGTTCAACAAATGTAAAAGGATGATTAGATGATTTACGTAATTGATGCCAATACAATACACAAAATGTTTATCACAGAAGAAAGACAGTTTTGACATATGCAAACACAAAATAGTACTTCTTATTTAGGTGATAAGACGTGATAAATGAAGAATTTATAATTTTGACATTAAACGAAGCTCCCATTAGTTCAGTAAGTGTACCTAAAAGTTGGCCAAATTTAATTCAAAGCCAAGATAGCCTGTCAAAAAGAAATTAGACTTATAATTTAAGCCATCAGGAGCCGAAAATGTGAAGGAGATGGTTTGTTCTATCACGACAATGCTTCAGTTGCTCTAGACCTTAGCATATCAATTGTAGGCATGTTGTTCAAAATATGATACTCTTAAATGTTCTTCAAGTATCTTCCTAAGATGATTATATTGCTTAAGACACTGGCGTGAATTTGTGAATCATACCGGCAACTTTGAAATGGTAGTGACCAACATCTGGAGTAGAGAAAATTAAAGAAATGGAACATAACAAGAGTTTTACTTCTCCTAATTAGAGAAAGCCGTATAAATTTTGGAGCCCTTCTCTATGGGAATCTGATCCAGCTTTGAAAAAATATTGGCGTCGTCGTCTTTATCTTTACGCTGCTTGGTACACCGAATAGTTTGTCGTAGGTAACTACCAAGATGTATGCAACAATCCAATGCAATACAAGAATCCAATTCCGAGGATTGCTTCATATCGAAGTCCTGACATTATTAATAATTCTTCGGAAAAGAGTTGCATGCCAAGTTGGAAATTAAATGTTGTTACTTTTGTAACGCCTGCCGTCATGTTTTCTTTCGCAAAATTTGTTTTTGCCCGAAGCGATCGTGTAGAAATAGAAATTCCAGGGCGAATGCAATTTTGATTAGCTCCGAGATCAAATAGGCATTTATAAGTTTGTTTGTGAACAATTAACGGCAGAAGCACAAGTTGCGTTGCATTTTTCGAACCAACATTTAACGGCTTGACAGAGTCTAATTGAGAGGCAGTTTTCCATGGGCATGTGTTTGTTTCTGGCTGTTCCAGTTGTGGCTGTTCTGGTAGTGAGGACGATGTTGTGGTTTCACGCTGTTCCAATCGCAGATGATGTAGTGGCGGTTTCTTGATTTACATTTCTAATTGCATTAGCATCATCGTGGAGCTGACGGGATTCTGTGACGTGTTGGTGAAGGATCCTAGATTCCTTACTATCCTGGTGGTTATGGCGTATTTTGTCGGTGTACTGGTGAATGCGGCTGTTTTGATTTCTTACGAAACGTGGAAGAATTGTCCTAGGTTTTCAGTGGTGGTTTCTGATTAAGGCAGGTGAACTTAGCAAGTTGTTCAACCATGCTCCTGCCGCTATTCTGCGTTTCCCAATGACTATGGACAATCACTGTGATAATGATTACCTTTCTTGCATTTCAAAAAGATGGTTTCGTAGAGTATTCTGCTGTGACGGCTTCGATGACGACCTTAGACGATTGTTAAATTTTTTCCCAGATTGGTGACGATTTTTCTTTGTTTCGTTTTCCATATGTAGCTTATTTCTTGAGCTATACGAAGCACTAGGTGTCATACGGCGAAGATCTACTATGAGAAAATATAACGGGAATTATGTAGAACTGCGAAAAGGATATTGCAGCAGCTTGATCCACAAAGTTCGCTATTGTTTGAAAAAGACTACCGATTCTCCAAGGATTCGTTATGTTCACTCAGGAAGCTGAAGAAATAAAAACTTTCTTTTGGAACAATAAAATAAATTTATAAATATAGAGCACCATTATTATCCAAAGCGATTTAATATTGGTTATACAAGGATTAACAAAATATTATTTATAATATAGAATTTAAATAATATAAATATTAAGACAATCATTACGGGAACAATAATGACGGGACGGTAATTTCGAAATTCCAATACGTCTCTTTGGAATCAGATAAAAGCGTGCGGTGCGATTTTTCGCCCGCTCCTTTCCGTCCTTTTACTCAAAGATATTCCAACGATTTTCTCTCAAACTTGTGCAACATCAAACAAGTGCGGCCATCCGACAATGCCGATATTTCTTGCACACTCGAGCACTTCGCGTGCTAACAACGCGAACTGTATTAACCAACTGAACTGATTGCACTTTACACATCCGACAAATACACGTATACGTGTGTGCCCGATAATTAATAAACGTCCAGAGCAATAAGGTGGAATTCATTGATTAAAAAAAAAATCTGTCAGTCCCATTTCGATTTACGACTTCCTTCAAAGGCGGAAGAATAAAACTACGACAAACACGCGCGTGTTGGCTTTTCTTTTATGCGCCGACTTAATTAATATTTTATGGTGGTATTGGTGTAATTTACGCGGTGTTAATGGGATTACGTTTTTTTACAGTTACATGAAATGTAATCGAATTATTTTACTTTTAAATTCATTGAGAAATTGACATTTATTTTTCAGTTGATTGAGAGTAGTGCAGTTTTTTTAGTGTTAAAAGAAGAAAAGAAATTCAACCCAGACACCTATTACTTTGATATCGCTTTTGGGACTAGTTGGGAATTCAGAATTTGTGCAATATTTTGGCTAAGATCAGCGCAATTAATTTTTGTCTTGATGAAATAAGAAGTTAATAACATCTTAGAAGAATCCACACGTTACTAAACCTGCTTAGAGGAATCCTCGTCTTTTTGGTAGCAGCTCTGTACTTGTTATGACCCAGAATATTATTTTAACAGTGGTGTGAATAATTAGTACGAAAAGTGGAAAAATAAAGGCAACAAAAATACTTGGACGACGACTGGCCGGTGGTGGGGGCCGACGTTGAGAAACCCGATCTAACCTCCAATCCAGCAAAGGGTAAGTCTGTAAAGAAGGCCAAGGGCAAGGGGATAGAAGACGCCAAGAAGGTCGAGCTGAAGTTGAGATCTCCGACGAAAATGTTGCTCCTATGGCGAAGAAAGGAAGAAATATAAAGACAATATAAGTAAAATCGGATGATGATGAAGGATAAGAATCGAATGATGAAGAGAGCACACCTAGGAAGAAGAAGAAATCAAAAGACAAGAAAGTTGGTCATTGGTCAAATGATGAAACGAGTGAAAATATCAACATTATAACCAAATGAGATGATGATAAAGAAATCAATCCGATTAAGAAGAGAAATAAGAAATGAAGATAAATGGTGATGATGAAGTTTTATCAATGATGATGTAGAAGAGGAGGTGTGATAAGAAGAGCGACAAAAAAGGAGAGAAACCTGCAGATGAAGATGATTAAAAACTTAATTGACAATGTTCAAGAGAAGTGATTAAACCATCCTGATAAGAAAAGTGAACAATAATGTATTTATCTTCATTTGAAATTATATGACGTAAGAAAATCATTTAAAATAACTTACATCTAAGAAATTGCGGTCAATTTTCGTTTCGCGCGAAAATAAGTCAGCAATTTGACTTAAACAGCCAGTATTCCATCGGTGGTGTTGGTGTCGTAACGTGGTAATACGGTGAATCACGCTCTCAAGTCGACACTTTTGCCCGCCGGCCGTCGCTATTACCATTACCATTACCATCGCTCTCTTCACGCAGCTTACAGCCGCAATTACATGCAATTCTAAATCGTGCATTATAATATCACCCGATGGAATATATTTATATGCTTCGATTTTTTTTTTTTGTATTTGGTCAATCCCTTTTTGTGCCGCAGCAATTGCGACGATGATTTTCCATTCTGCCGGTCGCGACGAGGACGAGAAAGCGCGATCCGATATCTCTCTACACCCAATTTCACGTCGAGCCGACGACCATCCTTCGTTTCCCAGCAGAATGTTCCTTTGTGTTCCGAGACAAATAATATTTATGTGTAATAATGGCGCTGATAGAATTCAATAAGATTACCTCGGGTGGAATTTAAATTCAATTACCACGTAATTGTTACCTAACTTTGTGCCCGGATTGTTCTGCGGGTATTTTATCTCGGATCAAATGTTTTAAATCGTGCTTTAAATATCTACAACAGAAAAAAAAAATAGAAAATAACTGATGTACACATTCATTTAAAAGGTTGAATGAAAGCTTTATACTACTAAATTTGTTACACCTACAGAGATACAATCTATTCCTGCCCTTTCTATAGTTAAAAAGTAAGTAAAAGTACTTAAGGTCATCTTAGTTTCACCAAGGTTATCAAAAAGATCATAAGATCATTAAAGACCATTCTAAGTTATATAACATCATCATACACCTAGACAATATCATTTACAGTCACAACACAATTATTCAAGGTCATACATAGCCATTTAAAGTTATTTATGTTTATTCAAAATTATTTCATTCAAGGTCCCCTAAGGTCATCCGATGACCATTCAAAGTTATTCGAGGTAATCTAAGAAGTCTTTAAGGTTGTACAAGGAGTATACGACGAATTCATTTCTCAACTAACCCTTGGTAAAAATATTTTTGTAATAATTAGATTGTTGGTTAAAACAATTGGAGAATGACATGTAATAGAAACTAGTAGAAGAAAAATAAAAACAAGTGATCTTGAGTGACCCTTTTGTTAACCTTGATGATCTTACATGTTCGTGAATGACCGTAAAAAAACTGTACATGATAGTTGAATGACTTTTAATGACCTTTATATAATTAATAATGATCATTTGATAATTTTTAATGAGCTTAAACAACATTAAATAACAGTTGGATGACCTTGAATGATTATTAAATGAAATTTAATAATACTGAATGATGAGTGCCCGATGATTTTAAATAATTACAATTAAATTACATGTCGACTGCCTTAAATGATCTTGAATGATATATTTGATAACGTTGATGATTATACGATTTTGAATGACGTTCAATAAATAAAAGTCAACCAAGACGATTGAATTTATAGGTAGTTAAAATAGAGGTCATTCAATTTATATGTAGTTAAGGTCATTTAAGATTACCAAAGGTTATTAACGTTATCAGAAGGATCATTCAAGACCATTCACAGTTATAAGAAGTCGCCGTACACCTATAAAATATTATTTAAAGCAAGTGATATTGTATGAATCTTTAGGTAACCTTGATGAACTTATATGATCGTGAATGACCTTAAAAACCTGCACGTGGCAGTTGAATGGTCTTGAATATAATTGGTATTGATTACTTAATAATCTTGCTTGAGCTTAAACGACTTTAATTAAATAACAGTTGGATGACCTTGAATGATTATCAGGTGACACTTAATAATACTGACTGATGAGTGTAAGATGATTTTAAATAATTCCAATAAATGACCCATCGGGTGCCTTAAACGATTTTAAATTCCTTATTTGGTAACCGTTATAATTTAACATGATCTTGAATAACTTTTAATAAATAGAGGTCATTCTAGCATAACACTAGACGAATAGAAATCTATAAGAAATGCAGTCAACAACAAAATCCAAGAAATTAAAAGAGCACATTGGAACCAGCTATCATCAGACATGGAACACGACCTTTATGGAGGTTAGGAGAAGATCTGGAAATTGTTAAGTGAAGGCCATCCAACGATTATTTAAAGATAAAATTAATTTCTCACTTAACCAGTGATAAAACATTTTTGTATTAATTAGATTGTTGGTTGAAACAAGTGATCTTGAATTTTTCTTTTGGTAACCTTGATAATCTTACATGATCTTGAATGATCTCAACTAATTGTTATGCCTTGAATGACCTCTATATAATTGATAATGTTTATTCGATGACCATTAATAAGATTAAACAACTTTAAATAACAGTAGGATGACCTTGAATAAATATGATATGACACATACATCCTCTATGATGAGTTTAAGATGATTTTAAATAATTTAAATTAAATGACCCATCGGCTTCTTTAAATGAACTTGAATGACATATGGTATGTGGTAACCTTGATGAATTTCCATGATCTTCAATGACTTTTAAAAACTAGAGGTCATTAGACGTCACTATATTTATAGGTATTTAAGGTCATTTAAGATCATTAAGGTTATTAATTTTATCAGAAGGATCATTAAAGACTATCCACACTTATAAACAATCATCGTACAGCTATCAATATCATAATTAAAATCATAAGACAATCATTGAAGGTCATGTACAGTAATCTGACGTATGTTAAGTTCAAAATTATTTAAAAAAACATTTAAGGTCCCTTTAAGGTCATCCAACGATTATTCAGTTATTCAAGGTAATCTAACAATTCTTCAAGGTTATACAAGTAATATACGAATAATTAATTTCTCACTTAAACAGTGGTTAAACACTTTTGTATTAATTAGATTATTGGTTAAAATAAGTGATCTTGAATTACCCTTTTGGTAACTTAAGTTCATGAAGGTTACCATGATCGTGAATGACTTTAACTAATTGTACAAGGGAGTTAAATGGCCTTAAATGACTATATAATTGATAATGATCATTCGATGACCTTTAAATGATCTTGAATGACACATTTGGTAACATTGATGACCTTATTTGTTCTTCAATGACTTTTTATTCAAGATCACTAAATTTATAGGTATTTAAGTTCATTCAAGATCATTTAAGGTTATTAAGATTATCAAAAGAAAAAATCAAGCTCGTCCACAGTTGTATAAACTCAACCTAGACCTATCAATATTATTTAAAATCATAAGACAATCATTCAAGGTCGTTTACAGCAATTAGAACTAAATTAATTATTTAAAAATACATTTAAGGTCCCTTTAAGGACTTCCAATGATTATTTAAAGTTTTTCGAGGTAATGCAACATTTCTTCAAAGTTATACAAGGAGTATAAGATGAATAATTAATTTCTGACTTAGGAGAATATCTTCTTGAGAACGACATATAGTCATATATTATTCCCATTAAATGACCCATTAGGTTACAGATGGCTCATTAATAGTTGACAGCAGATAGCAGTTGTTAATTGATAAATGACAGTTGTCAAACAGAAGTTGACGGATTGTAGATGACAGATAACAGTTACAAGATGAAAGATAACATATGAGAGATGATAAATAATAGTTGACAGATGCCAGATAATAAGTAACACATGACTGTTGATAGATTGCAGATTAAACGTGATGGATAACAGTTGTCAGATGTCAAATGACTGTTGGCTGTTAACAAGTGACTGATGATAAATGACAGTTGATAATTGTAAATTGACAATTGACAGTTGGCAGACGAGAGGTAACAGATTGCAGATAACAGATAGATAGATGAGAGGTGACAGGTTGCAGACGACGGATGACAGATGACACTTGGCAGATGAGAGGTTACAGATTGAAAATGATAAGTGACATTTGACAGATGATAGATAATAGTTAACAGTTGACAGATAATACATGGCAGATGACAGATTGCTAATGACAGCAGTTAACAAGTGACAGATGACAGATGTTAGTTGACAGTTATCAATTAAAAGATGACAGCAGATATATGTCAGACAAGAGCTGGCAGATGATAGGTGATAGGTGGCATATACCAGATTACAGTTAACAGTAGACATTTGACAGGTAACAGATGGCTGATAAATGGTACATGACAGATAAGTTTATTTCTTAAAAATCTGTCTCAAACGTGTTTTTTATGATAAAAAAAATGGATAAAAATATTTGAGAGATGACAGTTGGCAGACGAGAGGTGACAGATTGCAGATGACAAATGACAGTTGATAGTTATAAATTGACAACTGACAAATGACAAATGAAAGTTGACAGACGAGAGGTAACAGATTGCAGATAACAGGCGACAGATGATAGATGAGAGGTAACACGTTGCAGATGACGGATGACAGATGACACTTGGCAGATGAGAGGTTACAGATTGAAAATGATAGGTGACATTTGACAGATGGTAGAAAATAGTTAATAGTTGACAGATAATAAATGGCAGATGACAGATTGCTATTGACAGCAGTTAACAAGTGACAGATGACAGATGTCAGTTGATAGTTATCAATTAAAAGATGACAGCAGCTATATGTTAGACAAGAGTTGGCAGATGATAGGTGATAGGTGGCATATACCAGATTACAGTTAACAGTAGACAGTTGACAGATAACAGATAACTGATAAATGGCACATGATAGATAAGTTTATTTCTTAAAAGTCTGTCGCAAACGTGTTTTTTAAGATTTAAAAAAATAGATAAAAATATTTGAGAGATGTCAGTTGGCAGATGAGAAGTGACAGGTTGCAGATGATACATGACAGTTGACACATAACAGAGATAATAGGCTGCAGGTAATAGACGACTGTTGAAAATTGATAAGAGATGTTAGGTGACATAATAAATAATAGTTAACAGATGACAGTTGATAGATTACAGGTTACAGGTGACGGACAACAGTTAGCAGATAAGAAGTGAAAGATAACAGATGATAGTCTACAGTTCTCCATTGACAGATGACAAATAATAGATAACAGTTGACAGATTGTAGATGACAGATGAGAGCTGACTACTGACAGATGCTAGATAATAGTTGCCAGTTGACAGGTGAGAGAGTTAGATTGTAGATAGCGGATAATAGTTGTTAGATGACAAATGACAGTTGGCAGTTAACAAGTGACAGTTGACAGTTGACATATGACAGATGATATATGCCAGATAACAGTTGGCATATGATAGTTGACAGTAGACAGATGGCAGTATGGTCACTGAGGTTTTATAGAGTTTATGGGCTTTTTTCTTGGCGAATATTAAATCACGAAGTTCTTTTGAGTACCATATAGGAAAATGAGATGACTTTAACTTACGTTTTGGCACGAATAAGTCTATTGCGGTATATAATAGTTATTTAAGGTACAAGTGTAAAAAGTGATTCTTTATTGCACGAACTGGCGTTTAAAAACACAAGCGAGGAACGAGTGCAATAAAGAAACTTTTTACACGTGTGCCTTGCAAAATTTTATCTTCGATCGTAAAGGATTTCAAAGAATATATTCATATGAGTAATCTTTTAATGTCATTTCAATAATTCAATTAATGAAAACATATTTTACCCGCAGTGCACTAATGAAAGCGTTACTTAGCAACCAGTAAACAAGTTGCACAAATGTCGGCCGCCATTATTATTTATGGAAAAAATGTTCGCTTTATTGTAATCGCTTCAACTTGCATTAAATGAAATCTTCAGAGTTCTTAAATCTGCCATTTCGTTTGTATTATATACTTCATTTATAGTTTATTAGTTATTTGTATCAATTAATAAAAAATTAAGTTTTTCGTCAAAGTTTGTGCTATGATATTGACATTTCTGTGCAATAAAAACAGTTTGACATTACCGTACAATAAAAACGTAAAAAAGCACTAGTGCTTTAAAAAGCCACTTTTACAATGAAAAATGATGCAAAAAGGGTCTACTTTCTGTACGATGGTAGATAAAATATTATAAAATGTGCCTATAGCTTCATTGACATCATCCATTGACAACATGAAATTCCAGTCAGTATTAAACAAATAATTATTTAAACCATTGTAATCAGTTTTATTGAAATCAAATATGTATGTATCATATTCTAGTTGCATTTCTAGATTAGATCTATTCTGCAAGTATATTTCATAAGACAGAGGAGGATGATGTAGATCAACTGGAACTATGAAATCATCAGATACGGTTGCTGTTACCGTATTAGCTGTTGAAAAACACAAATCCAGGAGAGTACCCCTGGCGTTGCTAACATTGTTACATTGACTTATATTTAGGAAAGAAGTATGTTCTTTAAGTTCTAATGCTTTCATTTTGATACTAAGGGGAATAACATTCATATTAACATCTTTCTAATTGATGTTGGGTAAGTTGTAATCACCAAACAATATTACTTTATCCAGACCACGATTTTCAACAATATATTCAACTGATCGTCTGTGGTTTTCATACAGTTCAATATTACTCACGGGTGGAATGTAAGTTGCACCAAAGAGGATTTTATTCTTATTTTTACAGTTGATAGTAACAAACAAATTTTCCACATTCTTGAAAAAGACCGATTCTTCCATAGATTGTACAGTATTTTTAATCGCTATTAAGACTCCTCCGCCACTGCAGTTTTTTGCTTGTTTCCATATCACGATTTTTCCTATATATAGTAAATTTGTCATTAAACGGCAATTCGGAACATTTTATGTCTTAATCAGTATCAAAATATCATATTTAAAAATTACATCTAGGTTTTGCATTATGGTGTCAAATTTTGTTTTTAATCCCCTTACGTTTTGGTAATGTATGTTTAATGAACCAATGAGATATGTAGAGCTAGGCTTGGCCGAATCTAGTTTGAAGACCGATTGCTACTTTTGTTTTGTACTATCTTTTGTGAACCGTTTATAAATTTGATTCTTATATCTCTTTAACCTTTCTGACATCTTTCTTCAAATTCCAGTTTCACACTTTTATAAATTTTTCTTTGCATCTCCGTTTAAATTGTGTAAATTCTCAAAACCCAAGTGTTTTATTTATCACCTATATAATGGAATTTCACCAAGTAAAAGCTTCACCAATCCAATATTTAATAACATACTTTAATTATCTAGGTATGTTTCATGTTTCTGCTGAACGCATAGTCTTAAGGACGATTCTAGCAATTCCTCACTTCATTGATCTCCGTATTTTTGTAATAAGGCATTTAGAATGTCATTCGGTTCAAATGTGTTTTGGTAAGAAATAAAATCTCTAGCGTTTAAACTCTAGCGTACTCTTGACCTACCTCAACGTATTTTTTGTTTGGGCGGATCAGGAGTACGAGAGGTCATTGTATTGTTTGGTGAGGTAGGTCAAGAGTACGCTAGAATAAGTAATAATCAAGTTAATATTGTGTATAATTTGTTCATAAATTGTTTTATAAAAGGAAGGTTTTTAGTACTTAATGTAATCATTTGGGTTAATTAAATCGAAGATATTGTGTGTACATATATATACATTGTAAACAAACAATATGAAATTAACATAATTTTCATCTTACTTTTTAATGAAGCTTTCATCATACTTGTTTAATTAAGGCTTGTAATTAAAAAAATATTGTGGACAATAAGACGTTCACTTTTTTACGGTCCAATATATCATCCTACTCGATTTTAATTATCCGAAATTGGCCCGTACATCATCGAGCAGGCCGGAATTGAAGTGAACGACGAAATCGATATCGGGAAATCGGCGAAAGAGAAAAGAAAGTCGGAATCAATTTCGGGCCGGCGTCGTTTTCCTTATTAATTTCACACGCGATCCGAAATTAGCGGGGCGCGCACTTCTTTCATCCGGTTTTCCGTCGGCGTTTCGCACGTAACGCATTCAATTAGCGATTTATTTCCCCATCGGGTCGTGTACATAATGCGCTGTAGATCAATCTGTGTAAAATGTCGCAAGGAACGATTGCCGGGGAAATACGAGTGTACGTGACGCAGATATGTAGATGCAATAAAATTGATTATTCTTTTATTGGGACGGATGGTTTATGTACGTTATTTGCCCCCCGCGGGTGATTTATTAACTGGCGGCGGTAATTAAAATCGGCTGTGTCTTTATATACGTTGAAGAATGGGGCACCTGACTGAGAGTTTCTATTCTGCGCGATTTTATTGCGGGGAGTGAAAATTTATTCGATTTTCTATGCGGTCACGTTTTATATAGTTTAGGTGATTTTTATGTGAGGCTATAAATTTATCTTATCCATTCAAGTTAAGCAGTTTGAAGATTTTGCGAAAAAGTTAATTGGTTTAATAATATATATATAATTGAGTATTGTTTATAATCAGGAGCGACTTGATGTAATAAATATCTATGATAGCTGGGTAGAAGTTTACTTCATAAACGATTAAAGGATTTAAGGAAATTAGTGATACAAATCAAGTGTGCATCAATTATCTACTTATTATTAGAGGATCATCTTTATAGGTGATGGGAAAATTTTGTTGATGTATAAATGATTATGTTTCGGATTTTCCTTTTTATTATTTATAACTCCGACGCCTTTTAATTAATCTCCTTAAATATTCCCAGCGAGCATCAATTGGCCGGTTAATAAGTACTAATCCTGATTAATGCGCGCCGGGAGAAATTCAGTTATGAAAATGCAAATTGGATTAATTGTAACGAGATCTAGTTCCAGATGAATCTATAATTCGTAATTAAAAATGCGAGAGGGTGGTCTAATCGAACGGTCGGTTGGTATTCAGACGATTAGCGTCGCTATAAACCAGCGAGATAAATCCATTGGGCGTGCTTGTAATAACGGTTTAAGTTATTGATTATTTAAAAATCAAAATCTTTAACCCACAAACGTAAGTAAATAAGTATAGTCATAATCAGTTAGAAATAATACTGAAATATTTATTAAATTAGTTTTTATTTTGTAATTTAAATTTCTAAATTAATTTAAATAAAATTCACATTTAATCGATAGCCATGAAGAAGAAGAAGAAGATGAAGATTCATAAAAAATATTGTTATTGTAATAATTATATACTATCTCCAATAAAGATGTTTCGCTCTCTCTATTGAAATTCAACCCTTAAGTAATATAATTTTTTTAATGATAAATCTGTTATTTTAAATTCATATTTACTGTAATATTTATTTGTACGTTCATGAAGCCGTCGAAGTGAAACCGCAGTGGTGAAACGGGCGAGGACATTCGGTTGATACTTCTGCTGATACCGCGAGCCGTACACGCAATTCTTGTATATTTATAAGCGGTGCTGTTGCTGTCAGTGCGGCTTCAACCTCAACCACGTGTCTATCGCATGTAACTATCCGCATTATCCATTTAATTATTCCATTAATATTATATTTGAGTGACATGCGCCGCCACAGAAATTACAATTCTCAATTAGTTTCTGTGGTTACCGGTTTCCCGTGCGCCACGCTGAATTTCCACCGATTTCTGATTGATTCTGACACAATAATTCGATAATTTGGCGCACCCCACACACGTGATTTATTGGTAGTATTTACACGCGATAAAATTTAAGCCGTCATTCATGTTGTCTGTACTTTTCTTCAGGAACTTTATCAAATGATAAATAAAACTTACTTTGTTAATATCACATTTATCATTTGATAAAGTTCCTGATTCACGATGTATCACAAAGTTATGGCTTCAAGCATCCAACTTATTATACTTTTCTTGTATATCAAAAGTTTTATAAACAATAATTGGCTTCTATACATTTTCAACTAATTTTATATATTTTATTAATCCACCCTACACATATACTTTTACTTCAATTATTGATGTTTCTTACGTTTACAGCTAAACTATTTTCATACTGAAATATAAAGCAACATCTTATATTATGCTGTGATCCTAGATTTTCTCGATCTTTTCTACAGCTGCGCATACTTTCGTTACATCAGAAGACCTCACCAATGTCCGGAAGAGGACCTGAATACGTTCGAAATGATTCAATACAATAACTATAAAACAATGCCTTCTGTACCCAATTCTCATTACAGACAAGAGTACTTAAGACGTTTTTTTGTTTAAAGACGTTAAATTATCCGGAAGTCAAGTTAAAGCCACTTGCTTTAAACTACAACCGCGATCTTCTTCGCTACCATCATGTGGTTTGAATCAACGAAGATATTCAAGAACAATAAAACATCATCAAAAATTATTTGAAAAATTTGTATGAATGAATATCTAAAAATTGCAATTATGTCGTTTAAATTTATATTTTACAACTTTCAATTAAACCCTCGCTTATGTTTTACTGATTGATAGAGGCCCACCCACCCTACATATACATGGTAACTTTAATTGCTAATCGTTGATGATTTTGCTGCAACGAACTATACAACCTTGTATCTAATAAAATAAAAAAAAATTAAAATTTAAGTTTAAATATAAATGACTTTCTATAGCTAATCTTATCTAATTTAGATTTAAAATCTACCCACCCACCATGCATACAAATTTTATTAATTTCCTCACTCAAACATTTTACCGTTTGAATTTCATTTTTATTCAAAAACTTTTGCAATTAATTTTACTCCAAACCGCCAGACGATCAGTAATTGAAATTTATATGTATATGTAGGGTGGGTGGGTGGCTTCTATTTCACCCTCCAAACAGTAAAACATCATCAAAAATTATTTGAAAAATGTGTATGAATAAGTCTCTAAAAATTGCAATTATTTTTTGTTTATTTATATTTTACAACTTTCAATTAGAACCCTCGCTTATGTTTTACTGATTGAAGGGTGGGATAGAGGCCACCCACCCACCCTACATATACACGATAACTTTAATTGCTAATCGTTGGTGATTTTGCTGCTAAAAACAATCAAACCCTTTATGTAATAAAAAATAAAACAAAATCAAAATTCAAGTTTAAATATAAAAGACATTCTATAGCTAATCGTATCTAATTTAGATTTAAAGTCTACCCACCCAACATGAATAAAATTATTATTAATTTCCTCACTCAAAAATGTTACCTTTTGAAATTCATTTTGAATCAAAAAGTATTGTAATTAATTTCACTCCAAACCGAGAGACGATCAAAACATTGCAATTATTTTGTGTTTATTTATATTTTACAACTTTCAATTAAAACCCTTGCTTATGTTTTAATGATTGAAGGGTGGGATAGAGGCCACCCACCCGCCCTACATAAACACGATAACTTTAAATACTAATCGTTGATGATTTTCTGCAAGAACTATAAAACCTTGTATCTAATAAAAAAAACAAAATCAAAATTTAAGTTTAATTATAAATGACTTTCTATAGCTAATCTTATCTAATTTAGATTTAAAGTCTACCCACCCACCATGTATAAGAATTTTATTAATTTCCTCTCTCAAAAATGTTAACTTTTGAATATCATTTTTCTTCAAAAAGTTTTGTAATTAATTTTACTCCAAACCGCGAGACGATTAGTATTTAAAATTATCATGTATATGTGGGGTGGGTGGGTGGCCTCTATCCCACCCTCTAATCAGTAAACCATCATCAAATATTATTAGAAAAATTTCTATGAATAAATCTCTAAAAATTGCAATTATTTTGTGTTTATTTATATCTTACAACTTTCAATTAAAACCCTCGCTTATGTTTTACTGATTAGAGGGTGAGATAGAGGCCACCCGCCCACCCTACATATACATGATAAGTTTAATTGCTAATTGTTGAAGATTTTGCTGCTAAAAACAATCAAACCCTTTATGTAATAAAAAATAAAACAAAATCAAAATTTAAGTTTAAATATAAATGACTTTCTATAGCTAATCTTATCTAATTTAGTTTTAAAGTCTGCCCACCCATCATGCATAAAAGTTTTACTAATTCCTCACTCGAAAATTTTACCTTTCGAATATTTTCGAATATTTTTTTTATTCAAAACCTTTTGTAATTAATTTTACTCCAAACCGCGAGACGATTAGTATTTAAAGTTATCATGTATATGTAGGGTGGGTGGGTGGCCTCTATCCCACCCTCCAATCAGTAAAACATCATCATCAACATTATTTGAAATATTTGTATGAAGAAATCTCTAAAAATTGCAATCATTTTGTGTTTTTTTACATTTTACAACTTTCAATTAAAACCCTCGCTTATGTTTTACTGATTGGAGGATGGGATAGAGGCCACCCACCCACCCTACATATACATGATAACTTTAATTGCTAATCGTTGATGATTTTGCTGATAAAAACAATAAAACCCTATATGTATTAAAAAATAAAACCAAATCAAAATTTAATTTTAAATATAAATGACTTTCTAGCTAATCTTATGATTTATATTTAAAGTCTACCCACCTATCATGCACATTTTTTTAAGTTTTAATTTTCTGATAATTTAATTTTTTCAATTAAATTTCCCCCAATTTTTTGCATTAGTAATTAGCACACTCTTGACCTATCACAATGAATGGGTTTATTAAGTTAGGTCAAGATAAGGCTACTTTAACATACTTTGCATTGACCTGGGTCGGGAGTACGCTTGATCAATATATTATTTATTAATTTATGTTAGGTTCAACATTTGATTTTTTGGGTTAGGTGAAGTGTACGCTAAATTAATGTAAAATGACTCTGAACCTACCTGAAGGTTAAGAGTACGCTAAGATTGTTTAAAGGATAACTTAAAATAATTCTACACTAATTCTTAATTTTTGCGGCTTCTACTTCGTTATACATGTTTGAGTATAAATAAAAAACACTTATTCAATATCATTCAAGGTATTTTATAATTATTCAAGATCATACAACTGTTAGTTCAAGTGTTTTAATCATCCTTCTAAAGTTTTTATTTTATTTTAAAGCTATTTAACTGAAATTTTAGAGTATTTAAAATCACTCTAAGACAATTTATGATTATCTAACACTCATTCAAGGTTTTTTTTAAGACAACTCAAAGATCGTTTAGGGTCATCTTACGATCATTCAAAATTTGCGGAAGGTCATTCAAGATTATTTGAAATCATCTCAAGTTTAAAGTTATATTTAAATAAAACAACACAGTTGGAAAGGTTTCACATTTATTGTTGAACACTGCAACATGTTTCGCCACACAGTGGCTTCATCAGGCAGATGAATAATCATTATTATTATTATTACTATTATTCAATACCATCAATCAATCAATTAATGTTATTAAAATTCCATTAACATTAAAGATCATTCAACTGCTATCAAAAGGTCTTTCAATTTAATATGAGGTCATTCAAGATCTTTTAAGGTCATTCAAGAGCTCTTAAGGTTATTCTACTATTATTTAAGATTACCAAGGTGTCATCAAAGCGTATTTATTTTCTCCAATACTAATTTAATATCATCTAAAATCACTTAAAAATGCTGATGTGTTATTATTATCAATAATATTATTATATTAACTAAACTGTTTCTCCTGTCAGTTTTTAACTATTTTTAAATTTAGAAATAACTAAAACGCCTTAATTTTAAACAATTTCAATGTTTTTTTTTTAATTTATCGTTTTCTTAACAATTCAATTAATAATTATTCAATTTTTCTTATAGTTAAAAAAATCAATTATATTTTTCGCAATTTTTTGCATTAACTTAGCTTACTCTTGACCTACCACAATAAATTCGTTAATTTGCGTATTATTAAGGTAGGTTAGGATTACGTTAGGTCAGTATACTTTGTATTGTCCTAGATCAGGTCATCTAGAATAATAGTGTTTTCCAAATTGCTGGTTTAATTCATTTAATTTTTTCAACAATTTTTTTTAGTTTTAAATATCTCTCATTATTTCATGGATCCTACAAATTTCTACAAATATTTGTTTATATCGTTTTCCTTTGAAGAGTTTTTTTTACAATGTCTTTCCTCATCTTAACGGATTTTTTCATCAATTTCAAAGACGATTTAAAAAAATATTTTTTTTTTCAGATTTAGAGAATTTTTCATATTTTATTTTTACAGAAATTTTAGTAATTTAGTTTTTTTTAAACTAAATTTCCCAACAATTTAATTTCAAAATTTCTATTAATTTTTCATTTAGTTTAGAACTTCCTATAAATTTTTGTTTATTTATAATCTTATTTAATTATGTCCTAATTAATATCCTAACTAATTTTCTAAAATAACGTGGTTGGAATTAAAAATCCGGTAACAGTTAAAATCGTTACGATATTGTTTTGCCACTTCTAGTACTTATTTTGAAGAGTAATATCTAGGAAAATCAGCTTAAGTTATGGTTTTTTAAACTTTATTTCTAAAACAACGTTAAAATCATGGTTGGAATTAAAACACAAAATCAATTGAAATGATTTTGTCATTATTTTGCAAATTCTAGCACTTGTTTCTAGGAGTATTATCTAAGAAAATTAGTTTACTGGGCTGGAAAATTTTGTTTACAAAAAAGTTATGATTTTTTAAACATTAATCCTAAAACAACGTTAAAACCATAGTTGGAATTAAAAAGACGAAACCAGTTGAAATAGATACGTCTTTGTTTTGCAAATTGTAAGACTTATTTCTAAACGATTATCTAAAAAAAAAACATCTTACTGTTCTGGAAAATTTTCTTTACAGAAGAGGTTATGAATTTTTTAAAAATTGCTATGAAAAAACATAAAAATTATGGTTGAAAATAAAAATCTGACAACAGTTGAAATCCTTACGTTATTGTTCTGTAAATTCTAGCACTTATTTCTTAGGTTATTTTCTAAGAAAATCAGCTTACTGCGCTAAAATATGTTGTCTACATAAAAAGTAATGAATTTCTAAACTTTATTTCATTGAAATCATGGTTGATATTAAAGGACGAAACCAGTTGAAATAGTTACGTCATTATTTTCCAAATTCTAGGACGTATTTATGAGATAATTAGCTAAGAAAAGCCCCTTACTCTTCTGGAAAATTTTCTCTACAGAAAAAGTTATGAATTTTTAAAAATTTCTTTTGAAACGGCGTTAAAATCATGGTTGATATTAAAAATCCCACAACAGTTGAAATTATTACGTTACTGTTCTGTAAGTTCTAACACTTATTTGTAAGATTAATTTCCAAGAAAATGAAACATTATTTCTAAAACTACTTCAAAACCATGGTTAGAATTAAAAAAAAGCGAAAGTAGTTGAAATAGCTACGTAATTATCTTCAAAATTTTAGGACTCAGTATTAAGTTTATTAGCTAAGAAAAGCAGCTTAATGTTTTAGAAAATGTTTCTTTACAGATAAAGTTATGAATTTAAAAAAAAATCTTCTGAAACAACGTTAAAATCATGGTTGAAAGTAAAAATACGATTACAGTTGAAATCATTAGGTTATTGTTTTACAAATTCTAGCACTTATTTCTAAGATTATAAGTTAACAAGAACTCTAGAATTTTTTTACAAGCTGTGAGTTTTTTTCTTTAATTTAAATTTTCCAGTGATTTTAATTGCTAATTTCTATCAGTTTTTTTATGTATTGCAAAACTCCTGTTTATTTGAAATAAAATTAATACCATCGTTGCTGCATTCTTGATGGAACATAATTACATAATTAGTTTTATTGATTAAAGTCTTGTTTCGTTCCATAATTGCTTTGTCAGGAAACTGATAAAGCAATTATGGAATGAAACAAGACAACAAGACTTTAATCAATAAAAATAATTATGCTGTTTATTTGTTTTTTATCGAAATCTTCTAGTTTTTGAGATTTTCCAAAATGCCTTATTTTTAACTTATCGTTATTTTTTACAAATTTAATATTTTTTATTTTATCTTTACGGAAATTTTTCTTCTGAAGTGTGAGAAATCTCTATCTCACCATTTTATTACAGTTTTACAACATTCTCTAAAACTTCTTGCTTTATTTTATCGGACTTTTACAGAAATTGCAATCAAGGTTTCTAGAATATTCTATTTCCAGTGTTTGAAAAATTTTTCTACTTCATTTATTTTGGATGTTTCAAAAAAGTTTTATAAATTCTAAAATTATGGGTTAATTTAGAATTTAATTGTATATTTTATTTAATTTCACTTTAATTCTTATATATTTTAACAATTTTCATCCTATTAATAACTGTCAATATTGCAATGTTTTATCCTAAGTTATTTTTGAAAATTGAAATTTGAGGTAGGTTAGTATGCTAAGTCTATGAAAGCGGTTACTTAAAATAATTCATTCCTTATAAATATCATTTACAGTAATTTGATTCATTGATTAAAAGTCATATAATTGTGATTTTAAGTGTTTTAAAGTCATTGAAGATCAATTTTTTTTTTAAATTTATTCTAAATTACTAAAGGTTATTAAACTATAATTTAATAGTATTTGAAGTCACCCTAAGATTATTCAAGATTATCTAACTAGATTTTTTTTTCGTAAATTCAATTGATTGTATATTATATTTTATATAAGTAATTAATTATTGTTTGTATTATAATGTATATATGATTACATCAATCATAAACCGAAACGGTTACAACAAAACCGCGCATTGTTACTACAGCGTTTCAAGTGACTGGGTGATTTAAGTCCAACCTTTAGGTATCAAAAGCAAATATGAAAATTAATACAAGTTATCGGCGTTATTTATTCGAAAATTATTTATATATTAGCAACAATATAACGGCACTCGTGAGGCGATTATGTAACCAGATACCGAGAAAATGCATAATACGGCAACAGGTGGATTTCTCGACATCTCTCTGGAGGTAATGTGGGTGTTCACATGTTCACTTACAAAAGCGACCTCGATTGCCCTGAATAACATAATCCAATAATCCGCAATTGGTATAATTGCAACGTATTGAAGCAACATTGAAGAAACAAACAAAAATTAAATAGGTTTATTTAAAATCTTTTAAACTAAGAAATTATTTATCCAACTATTCTTATGATTAAATTATTTATCTTTCTTAAATACGTCACTTTAATTTTAAACAAGAATTTGAAGAGTGGTGAAGTTTGGATAAAAATATTCAGCATATGAAGAAATTATTGAATCTTGTAAAATTTAATGTAGTTATGTGAAGGTTTATATTACTTAATAGCAACACAGTTATATTCCTTTCATCATTTTTTTACTAGTAAAGCAGTAAAAAGAAAGTGAAGAAAGGAATATAACTGTTTTCAACTAATTCGTGTAAAAGTTTTTTTTTATATTTTATTTGTAATCAATTACGTAGAAGTTGAAAAAAATATATTTCCTTATTAGATCAATTCACGTGCATTCAACAATCAACATCCACGAACATCACATGTACATGTAATTAATGTCGTTTAAATATTTCTTGTAACGTAGTTGTGTGTGTGGACTTAATTGACAGTGCATTCAAATTTAAATCCTGCTTGGCATTGTGCAATCTTTTAATTGACAATTGCTCGAGAGAACAAGGCACCATTAAGGTGATTTCAGCTGTAATCATAGAAAGGAATAGTAACCGATTGTTAAGGATAGCCTATAATCAGGCGTGCTGTTTGCATATGTGTGTTATTTACTTTTATGACGGCGATAATTGGGGTGCGATCATGATTCGCGTTTGCGTGCGAAATCAAGTGGATGTTAAATTTTATTGTCTTTAAACAATGTTATTTCATTCGCATGCTGATTGCAATAAAAAATAATATTGTTTCCATCATACTTTTACTGTATTTTTCTTGACTAAATAAACTTGTAAGATGTATTTTATTATTAGTTAGTTATATATATATAATATATATATATGTTGTAGCTGGTTTTCAGGGTATACTCCGCGTGGTTTGTAAATTATATTCACGACGTTTCGATGGTCTCTCTGCCATCTTTTTCAAGTGTTTACTCTTGTTTGGTCAAGGTAATACAGTATTACCTTGACCAAACAAGAGTAAACACTTGAAAAAGATGGCAGAGAGACCATCGAAACGTCGTGAATATAATTTAATTTACAAACCACGCGGAGTATAACCCGAAAACCAGCTACAACATACCATACCCGCGAAAACATCAAACTAAATAATATATATATATATATATATATATATATATATATATATAATATTATATTATTAGTTATATATATATATATATATATATATATATATATATATAATATTATAAAGTGCGCTAATAAATTGTATGAGATTCTTCCACCCTGAACCATCTGATCGAATCTGGAATTATATAATTATATCAGTAGTACAAACAATTTCGCTTCCTTATTAAAAGATGTTAAAATTTTTTTATAACGATAGTTGATTTTGGTGGAATCATAGTGACTAATACCTGCCAATAAAATTTATTTTCTATCGTCTTTCTGAGGTAAATAGATCAAATTTTATTTCTGTTTAGATTTAATTGAAAGATACGAATGTGTGTAGAAGTTTATAGTCATAAATTATGTAGAAAATGGTTACGAGGTTTTAAGAATGGTAATTTTAGCATTAAAGATTTACCTCGCTTTGGACAGCCAAAGCTATTAAAAGACAATGAACTTAAAGCAAAGCTTAATTAAAATTTTATACAGAATTATTAAAAGTTACTCAAAAAGCAGTTTCCATTTGATTAAAATTTATAGAAATAATCTTAAAATTGAATGTAGTATAGTATAAGGTTTTTTCACGAGTAACTGCTTCAAAGCCAAAGATTCAAACTAAAGTGAATCACCTTTTGATGCCAGCTGAATGACCTTAAATGATTGGTGCCCTTTCAATGACCTTGATCGATGACCTTAAATAATAATTCTAGTGTTAAAACAGTTGTTTTTCGGTATTTCTATTGACATCCGTCATCTGATAGATATTATGATTAATGAATTCCATAGTAAAGACGTGTAACACATTTTAAAATATTAATTGAAATTTAACATCAAACGTTTTATTTTAAATTTCAGTTAATGTCATCTATTATTTGTCATTTGTCATCTATCTACTGCCATCCCATATCATTTGTTAACCCTCGAATACCATCTGTCTTTTATTTGCTGTCAGTAATGTATTGGCTCTTATTATTTTTTCATCTATTAAAATAATCTATTTTCTATCTATCCTCTGTCAACAGTCTACTGTTGTAAAATCAAATCGACTTTACCTTCCAATCTAAAACCAAGGAACAATTAGGCAACTACCAAACTTTTCTTTTGCATATATTATATTTCCTTGGTCGTTTCTTATTTACCATCACTTCTCATTTGTTACCTTTCGCCTGTCATCAATCATTTGTCATTTATCATTTATCTGCCACCTGTTTTCTCTAATATTTTATCCCCTGTGATCTTTTATTACCAAACCTCTATCTTCTAATGTTAAAACCGTTATTTACCTACTAACAACTCTTATGGTATTTGTACTTACATCTGTCATCTTTCATCTATTATGATTGGTTACTTTTTCGCATAAAATATGGTAAAATATTTTTAAATATTATTCTAATTGACATTTATTATTGCCATTTGTCATCTATCGTCGGTTAACACTTGTCATCTATCATCTATTATTATTCATTTATTATTTGTCATTGGCTCTCTGTAATCTATCATCTTATGTTATATTTTTTCTATTATTTTTTAATGTAATTTAACTGTATCTATGAAACAAGTCTATTTTTAGTGTGTTTATTGTCTGTATTTTGTTATCTGCTATAATTTTCACTTTTAACTTGCCGTCTGCCATTTAGTTAATTGTCATTTACATCTGCCTTCTGTTATAAACCATTTTATATCTTCTATTTTTTGTAAAATGTCTTCTACTATCTCTCATCTGTTTTTACTGCCACCCGTTGTCTCTTATTATTGCTTCTCATTTGTTATTTATCTGTCATCTGTCATCTACCATCTAGTATACTCTATGTATTACATATCAAGCTTTTTTTTCGCTGGTATTTGTAAACAAATATTTATAATTTATCATTTGCTATCTGAGATGTATCTTCTTTTATCCCGCATGTGTCATCTCTGCCATCTTTGTCATTTGTCATTTGTCATCTGTTATCTATCATCTACCATCTGTCATTTGTCGTCCATCGTCTGTCATCTATCATTTGTCATCTCCGTCATCTCTGTCATCTATTATTTTTTAATTTTTCATGATTCTAGTACTTAAAGTTTCACATGAGAAGATTATTGACAATAATAGACAGGCCAAAGATGACAAATTGCAAATGACAGATGACAGATGACAAATGACAGGTGACAGATGACAGATGACAGATGATAAATGACAAATGATTTGATCATATCTATTATCTCTGTCATCTCTGTCATATCTGTCAACTCTGTCATCTCTGTCATCTCTGTCATCTCTGTCATCTCTGTCATCTCTGTCATCTCTGTCATCTCGTCATCTGTCATCTCTGTCATCTATCATTTTTTTATTTATCATTATACAGATGACTGTTGTCATTTGTCAAATTATTTGATAATATATCTCTGTCATTTCTGACATCTTAATCATCTATCATTTTTTATTTATCATTATTCGGGTCACTTGTCATCTGTTGTCTGTCATATAACATTTGTCGTTTGCATCATATATCACTTATCCTACCGTGTACCATCTGTGATCTTCTAACACCTGACACCTGTCTTCTACTTCAGTTAACTTTTCATCTAAAGGTCTTCTGTAATCACCTATATTTCATTGGTCATCATTTGTTATTTGTCAACTGTCAACTGTCATCTGCCATCTGTCATCTGTCAAATATCATCTGTCTTCTGCTACCTGTCAACATGTCATTTGTCATTTGTCAACTGTCATTTGTCATCTACCATCTGTCATCTGTCATATGTCATCTGTCATGTCTCTGTCATCATCTATTATCTCGCATCTATTATTTGTCATTGTTTGAGTCACTTAGAGCTTCATAACAGAAGATTGATGACAATAAATGATTTTAGTAACTAAGCCAAAGATGAAAAATAATAGATGATCGATAATAGATGAAAATTGACAAATACCAGGTGATAAATGGTAAGATAATAGATGATAAATAAATCATCTGTTATTAATCACCTGTCATTTGTTATCTGCAATCTAACTTCTATCTATTGCATAATTTACCGTTTATCTTCAGTTATCTGCCATCATGTGTAATCTTCTAACCTAAAAACGGGTAGACTATGTGATTAAATAATTTGTAAGACCATCATCAATCCAAATTTCTTTATGTTTGTTATACACTTCTTCATCTATCATCAATTATTTGTCATGTGTCTGTAATCTGTAATCTTCTATCTGTCATTAGTTATCACGTGTTATTTGTTACCTATCACCCATAATTTCTTATTTAACACTATTCGCTTACTTAAAGTTTCATAAGAGAATATTGATGACAATAAAAGACAGGCCAAAGATGACAATTTGCAAATGACAGATGACAGAGATGACTGATATGACAAAATCGATAGAGACAACAGAGATATGTCATTTGTCATCTGTCATTTACAATTTATCATCTTTAGTCTTTTATTGTCATCAATCTTCTCTTATAAAACTTTAAGTACACGAATGATGATAAATAAAAAATAATAAATGACAAATGGCAGACGATAATCGACAAATGACAAATGGCAGATGATAGATGACAGATAACAGAGATAACAATGATTACAGAGATGACTGAGATGATAAAGATTACAGAGATGACAAAGATGACAGTGATGACAGAGATTACAGAGATGACAGCGTTGACGGAGATGACGGAGATGACAGAGATGATAGAAATGACAGAGATGACAGATATGATCAGATCATTTGTCATGTGTTATCTGTTATCTGTCATCTGTCATATGTTATCTGTCATTTGCAATTTATCATCTTTGGCCTGTTTTTATTGTCAACAATCTTCTCTTATGAAACCTGAATAATGATAAATGACAGAAGATTAATGACGTACACAGAAGTTAGATTACAGATAAGAAATAACAGGTGATAAATAACAGATTATTTAGTAATCGTCTATCATTTTATCACCTGTCATCTGTCATCTATTAACTATCATCTATTATGAGTAATATATTATCTATTATCTGTTATTTTTCATCTCTGGCATGGCGTTTGCAATCTGTCATTTATCGTCATTAATCTTCTGTTATAAAACTTTAAGTATCTAAATAATGACAAATAATATATAAGAGATAATGATGACAGGTGACAGATGACGGATAACAGATGAAAATAACAGATGACAGTTGCCAATTGACAAATAACAAACGACAACCAATGACATATAGAAGATTACAGAAGACAGATAACTTTTATATTAAAAGATAACTGAAATAGAAGACATATGACATATAGATCACAGATGTTACACGGTAGATGACTGATGATAAATGATAAATGATGCAAACGACAAATGTTATACGACAGACAACAGATGACATATTACAGATTATTTATTTATCATCTATCATTTGTTATTTGTTATCTGCCATGAGTCATTACAGGGGATTGCAGAAGACAAATTACTTTTGACAGGAGGTAGAAGGTTACAGATTACAGACCATAAACGATAAATGATTTATGACAAACAATAGATGACATATGGCTGATGAAAGATTATTTATTCTTCTGTTACCTGCAATGTTATCTTCTATCTGACATCTATCATCTATCGCCTGTTACGAACCATCTTTTTTTCTGTTATTGAATTTCTCTTATAAAACGCTTTAACTTTCTCTGTTTTTGTGCTGCAATTTGTCATTTATTATTTGTAATCTGTTTTCTGTCGTTAGAGCTATTTCGCTAGCTAATTTACCTAGGTTCAGTTTTCGATGTGTTTACTACCACCAGTCATCTTGCTTCTAACAATTATCGTTTGTCATCTGTCATCATTTGTCAATTGTTAGTAGTCATCTATCATGATCGTTCAGCATCTGTCATGTCATGTATTATCTCTGATCTTATGTCTTCTGTCATTCGTTTTTTTAATAAAAGTAATATTGTTATACTTAACAATCTGTAACTAGGAAGCAAGTAGACTATACGAACAACTAATTTATTTATTAAAGTTCTTGTGATTTCATATAGAACAATTAAAGGGAAGCTCTGAATGCAATTTTTTCCATTCTGACTATCCTATAAACAACCGGAGACTAAGAGAATGTTAAATGATGTTCTATACGTGTTTTTTTCTGTTTTTAATGTCTATAACAATAAAAAGACAAATACAACGGTAGTAGACCGAATCGCGATTATTTCTAAATCGGAGATTAATGACCCATTGAATTAGAATTTCCAGATAAACCGCCTTAAACCAACAGTAGAGATTACTGGGTGGTAATTGAAACTAGCCACAGTCCATGTCGCAATGCGAATCGATCACACACACACACAACAATACACTAACAATTTAAAGATTATTATTAACCTGAATTATTTGTTAAATGTTGATACTAATATCCGATAATTGGTAATTCGTGCGGTAACGAGACAAAGACACGGCGCGTTCAACTTGACATAATCTACTTCATTAATCCAGTTTTACGCAACCGCGGCCGCCAACGAAAAATTGACAGTTTTGCAACCGCCGAGCCAATGATAATAATAATAATAACAAAACACAGTCGTGGATTAGGCGCTCGGAACGAAACTCACGTATTAGCCACGATGGAATATCGGATTACCATTACCGACACAATATACATTAGCAATCTCCACTCGCAGAAATTCCAATTATTCTTAGAATTTAATCGCGCTCGTAAATATCCTTGTGCAAGATTCAGAGCATACACACACACACAAACACATACATAGACATTACACGAACGGACAAGGCTGATAAAAAGTTTATAAATGGACGTTGATCGTGGCGAGAGTAATTAGTTGTTTAAAAGTACGAGCGCCCATGTAATGCGAGCCCTGTGTTTCTCTTATCAAAGGACATTTATTAAAATTCTTCGAGTTCTTGCTGGAAATTACATTAAATAACTTGACATGATTTATTGTTATATTTCATTTACTTATATGGCAACATAAAGATATTAAAAAAAACAAATATTCATTTTATAATACACTATAATAAATTATATATTAATCAAGCGTACTCTTGACCTACATCAATATACTATGCGTTAAACTAGCGTACTCTTGACCTACCTCAACGTATAATTTATTTGCGCGGGTTAGGAGTACGATAGGTAGTTGTACTGTTTGTTGTGGTAGGTCAAGAGTACGCTACTACAAGTAATCAAATTTATAAGGTTGTATTACGTTAATGTTGTTTTTTCTTAGTTTAAAGTATAAAAGCAGTTGCCACGAACTTGAAATTTTAAAATTTATGCATAATAGTTATTCTGATGGTTGAAAAAAATACAAAAAGTATTGCTACGGACTTGAAATTTTTTAAATTGACTCAAAACAGTCTCTACATTGTAGCTAGTTTAGGTTACAGCATTTTTTTCCTCAACAACTGTGTTGCAACGCGAGCGAGCGAGTTTTGACGGTTAATGCAATTAAAATATCCCCCAATTACCCGGTGAAATTACACATAAGCACATAATTGCATTGCCAAAATACATTAAATGCAAATTACCCGCTGGCCCTTGTTTTATTCACTTACTGGCGGACAGCGTGTAATTTAATATTAATTTTGAGCCTCTTTTCCTCCGAGCCCGGGCTGTTTGCGTTTCGTTTTTAATTCCCGTCTCTCGTGCGTAATTATAATAATGGCATTGTGCGCATTAAATGGCGGTTGCCAGTTTTAATGCCGGTTAAATGACAAGAAAATTTTCGCGTGCAACGTTATTGATCGTGATTTCTGTAATTATCGACGTTCGATTACATGTAAGAAATGTTATCGCCCTTTAATTGCTTATTTATATAACTGTGTAAAAATTTCTTTATTGTATTTGTCAAAATATTTAATTCATACTCATATACTAATTAATTACAGAAAATACTTTTTATTAAACTAAGACAACCTGTTAATACGCTCCATAATTCATCCAACAATCTCCTTAATGAAACCACTATGGTTTAAGCGTGTAAGATTTGCATACGTAAACTTAATTTAAATTTAATAAATGTTATAAATTTTACTACCCTTCAATTACATCACAATTCATAAGTTAGAATCATCAGGATAGTTTATCTGGCAACAATTTTAATTTTCCAATGGACTTATTTCTTCCAAAAAAACTACTAAACTATCTTTAATTAAAACTAATTAAACAATATACTTGAAATATTTCTCATTTGGTGAAACATAATGGTAATAATAGGTAGTTTATTAAAAATTCTCTTCGAACAAAATAAAATGATTAAAATATATATTTTAAATTCATACCAATTGACATTAAAATGTATTAAAAATCAATAGAAATACCAAATTACGCAGAAACTACATATAAAACCCGTTTCACACTGAATTATCCTATTACAGACTACACATTAAAAATACATAAACCATAAAATTCTTCTCTTCATTTGGCACCCCGCGCGGCTCGTTGAAAACTTAACGAACACTCCTCATCATAACCGTAAATCAATTAATTATGAAATTTTTACGATCATCATCATTATTAATAATTCAATAAAGGAACGCAAGGCTCCGTCCTGTTAGGTCATCCCGTGGATATACAGTCTAGATTACGTCCGCGCGAAATTAGATTTTAACTACACTTTGCGCTATTAAAAGCCGGCAATAAATAAATAATGCACTGACGAACGTTATATTTAACACAATAATTGCGAAATAAATTATAGAAGTCATAAAGCATTGCCAATTAAGTTAATTCGTGGTTACCGAGGGAAAACACTGCCGTGCAATTAAATCGGAATAAATGGAATCATTTGCGTTTACGATTTTGTAATATCTTTACGCGCGGTAGTAAAATTAATGTTATACGCGCTTTGTAACAGATTTAACATGGAAAAATCAGGACGGTAAATTATTTAACTCTTTTTATTGCAATAATTTTTTACATCACTTTCATAGCTTAACATAAACTACTGCATGTTAAACATGTTACGTACATATCTACCATTTGCCATCTACCAATATATTATTTTGCATACATCGTTTGAGTGTGAATTGCAATTTTACTATTTAGTAGTAAAGTCTTACTTAATTCCAATAATGACTAGATCACTGTAAAAGTTATAAATTATAGCGATAAAATATCAATCCCAATAAAAATAGATCTCTTGTCGGATGTTCATTTAACGCCCAATATTTATATTATAATTTGTTATCTGTAATTTGTATTTTATCTTCTGTTTCCTAACATCTATAATTAACTATTTATCATCTGTGATTTGCCCTCAATCAGTAAATTCTATTTTATTGTTTAAAAAAGTTATGAGCTTAAAATGAATTAGTTAAGATATTTACCTTTTTTGTTAATTAGTTAATTTAATATCTGTCATCTGTCAAATACAATCTGCAATCCTTCTTTTATTATCTGTCAATTTAAAATTATTATTATTGTCTGTTCTCTGACATTGAGCTATAATTTTTGTCTACAAAAAATATGGTCTAAACCTTAAAGTAATAAAAAGATTTTTTCAAATAAAATACCATATCTGTCATCTATTATTGTCATTTGTCATTTGTCATTTGTCATTTGTTATTTATCATTTGTCATTATCTGTTATGTATAATATAGCGATGGTCACCTGTCATCTGTCATTTGTCATTTGTCAGCTGACAACCTCCATCTGCCATTTATCTACCATCGATCATTTATCATCTGTCATTTTATTATTTGTCATCTGTCATCAGTCATCTACCATCTACCATCTGTCATCCTTCATTTATTATCTGACGTATGTTATGGAATTGTACTTTTACCGTTGAAAAAAGTTTAAATTTTAAGATTTAAATAGTACAATTAATATACTAAAATCAGTTATCTTTTATCTCTCGGTTGTTCGTTATATATCATCATTTATCATCTGTTACATAATGATTTGTCGTCTGTCATTTGTTTTATTGTTATCTGTCATCTATCTTTTATTATTAACATTTGTTTTTATAATTTCAAAGAGCCTGGGGAGTAATATTACAAAATAAAATATTTTCGGCAATTTTGATTATGTGTCATTTATTCCTTGTCATTTGTTTTCTGTAATTTATCATTTAGAAAATTTACTATCTATTCCTATTTCTTATAAGTAATTGTAACATGTCATTTGTTATTTGTCAAATGTCATTTTTGTCATTTGCTAGTTTTGTCATTTGTCATTTCTCATATGTCGTTTGCATTTCTCATATTTAATTTGTCATTAGGCTTTTTCAGTTGTTATTTTTCATTTAACATTTGTTATATTTTGTGATTTGTCATTTTTGTCATTTGATATTTGGCATTTTTCAGTTGTTATTTATCATTTTTCATTGGTAATTTTTTGTATTTTTTTCATTTGTTATTGTTTATCATTTGCCATTTTCATTTTTTGTCATTTGTTATTTATCACTTGCCGTTTTTCATTTGTCATGTATGATCTGTGATTGTCATCTGTCATTCATTATCTAAGATAAATGCATTTTAATTTTACTTAAAATAAAATGTTTTTAACTTAAACATTTGTCATTTATCACATGTCACTGGTCATTTGTCATTGTTCAGTTGATATTTATCATTTGTTCATTTGTTTTTTTTTTTATTTGTCATTTTTTATGTTTTGTCATTTGCTGTTTTTCATTTGTCATTAATTATCTAAAAAATTTTAATTTAATTAATTTTACTTAAAACTAAATGCTTATATGTAATTTCAAAAGTTTTCATTTGTCATTTATCATTTGTTAGTGGTCATTTATCATTTGGCATTTTTAGTTGTTATTTATTATTTTTCGTTTGTCTTTTTTTGTAATTTGTTGTCAATTGTTATGTTTCGTCATTTGCCATTTGCTGTTTTTTAATTTGTAATGTATGATCTGCGATTGTCATCTGTCATTAATTATCTAAGGTACGTAATTGCATTTTAATTTTACTTACAATAAAGTGTTTATAATGTAAACGTATGTCGTTTTTTATTTGTCACTAGTCATTTATCATTTGGCATTTTCAGGTGATATTTATTATTTCTCATTTTTTTTGTTTGTAATTTGTCATTTGTTATTTGTCACTTGCCGTTTTTAATTTGTTATGTATAATCTGTGATTGTCATCTGTCAGAAATTATGTAAACTATGCCATTGCATTTTAATTTTACTTAAAATAAAATGTTTATAATTTAAATGTTTGTCATTTAGGCAATTGTCAATTGTCATTTGCCATTTGTCATTTTTCATGTACATTTGTCATTTGTCATTTGCAAATTTTTCATTTGTCATTGGGCATTTTTCAGCTGTTATTTATCACTTTTCATTTGGTATTTTTTTGTAATTTGTCATGTGTCATCTTTTTCACATTTGCCATGTATAATCTGCGTTTGTCATCTGTCATTAATTATTAAGTTATAAAATTGCATTTTAATTTTACTTAAAATAAAGTGTTTATAACATGACACACGAGTGTCATTTGTCATTTATCATTTGTCACTGGTTATTTGTCATTTGGCATTTTTCAGGTGTCATTTATCATTTTTCATTTGTGATATTTTTCATTTGCCGTGCATAATCTGCGATTGTCATCTATCAATAATTATGTCATTTCATTATAATTTTACTTAAACTAATGTTTATGACTTAAACATTTGTCATTTATCCCTGGTCATTTGACATTTGGTATTTTTCAGGTGTTATTTATCATTTTTCTTTTGTTATTTTTTGCCATTTGCCATTTTATATTTTTGTCATTTGATATTTATCTTTTGCTGATTTTAATTTGTCATGTACGATCTGCGATTGTCATCTGTCATCTGTCAGTAATTATTTGCGTTATGTCATTATATTTAAATGTTACTTAAAATAAAATATTTATAACTTAAACTTTTGCCATTTAGTCAATTGTCAATTGTCATTGGTCATTTGTCAATTTTCATTTGTCGTTTATCATTTATTATTTGGCATTTTCAGTTATTTATTATTTTTGATTTGTTTTTTTTTGTCATTTGCTCTTATCTAATTTTGTCATTTGAAATGCTGTTTTTCATTTGTCATTTATGATATGCGATTGTCACCCGTCACTAATTATCTAAGGTATGTAATTGCATTTTAATTTTACTTAAAATAAAATGTTTATAATTTAAAAGTGTGTCATTTGTCATTTATCATTTGTCACTGGTAATTTGATATTTGGCATTTCCAGGTGTAATTTTTCATTTTTCATTTGTTTTTTTTTTGTAAAGTTATCATTTGTTATTTTTTGTCATTTGCCATTTGCCATTTTTAAATTTATGTTTATAATTTTGAAAGAGCGTAGATATTAAATTTACAGAGTAAAACGTTTTCAGCAACTTTGATTAAATACCATAGCTATAATATATAATTTACTGCTCGTCATCTGTTCTCTGCTATTCATCATTAAGAAAATCTGTCAGACGTTATTATTTCCCGAATGTGATTTGCCATTTATCATTTACTATTTGTCGTTTATCACTTACCATTTGTCAATTTTCAATTGTCATTTGTTATTTGTCAATTGTCATTTGTCATTTGTTATTTTATCAATTGTCAATTGACAATTGTCATAAGTCATTTTTCATTTGTAATTTGTCAGTTGTCAATTGTCATTAGTCATTTGTCATTTGTCATTAGTCATTTGTCATTTGTCATTTATCATTTTTTATTTGTCATTTATAATTTATCATTTGTCATTAGTCATTAGTCATTAGTCATTAGTCATTAGTCATTAGTCATTAGTCATTAGTCATTAGTCATTAGTCATTAGTCATTAGTCATTAGTTATTAGTTATTAGTCATTAGTCATTAGTCATTAGTCATTAGTTATTAGTCATTAGTCATTTATCATTTGTCATGTGTGATATATAATTTATCATTTGTTATTTCACGTAAGTTATTTTAACTTTCAAATATCAGTTGAATCTATCATTTGACACCTGTAATTTACCAACCGCCATTATCAATTTCATTCGTTATCTTCCTTTAATTCATTTTTATATTTTTTAAAGATCTAAGTACCTAGAAATGACAGCGGGTAATTTTTTTTATCAATATTCAATTAATACCATAAGCATTAGTTATATATCATCTGTCATTTTTTTTGTATTTTTTTGATCTAGAAAATATGTTATCTATCATTTTAAAATTTAAATTTAAATCTTTTATCATTAACTTTCCTTTGTTGTCATTTGTTTAATTATTTGTCATTTGTCATTTGTCATTTGCCATTTGTCATTTGTAATTTGTCATTTGTCATTTGCCATTTGCCATTTGTAATTTGTCATTTGTCATTTGGCATTTGGCATTTGTTATTTGGCATTTTTCATTTGTCATTTGTCATTTGTCATTTATGATATGTCATTTATCATTTATCATGTGTTATTTGTCATCTATCATTTGTTATTTGTCATTTATTATGAGTCATTGATCATTTGTTATTTGTCAATTGTCATTTGTGATTTGCCATTTGTGATTTGCCATTTGTGATTTGTCATTTGTGATTTATTATTTTTCATTTCTCGTTTATTATTTATAATTTATAATTGTCATTTCATATATTATTTTTCATTTTCGTCTATCATTTGTCAATTGTCATTTTTTACCTATCATTTGTGATTTTTTTCACTTGCAATTTAATAATAGCACCTTTATTGACGGAAGATATCAGTTATGTTTAATGTATCGATTGTTCGATATTTATAATTTGTTATTTGTCATTTGTGATATATAATCTATCATTTGTCATCTGTAATTTACCAACTGTCATTATGAAAATTGTTAGGTATCTGTCTTTAATAAATTTTTATCTATTTTTAAAAAGTCTAAGGAATAAAATGATAATCATAATAATGCTTGCGACCGTTACTATGTGGTAATTCATGATAAACACTAAAATAAAACACTTACTATGTTTTTACCACTAAAATTTATTGTAAAATATATAAAATAAGTTACAACAACACACGTGTGTTGTTGTAACTTATTTTATATATTTTACAATAAATTTTAGTGGTAAAAACATAGTAAGTGTTTTATTTTAGTGTTTAATAAAATGATAGTAAATATATATATTTTTTTAAATCAATTTTGAATAAATTTCATAAGCATTTGTTATATTGTCATCTTTTCTTTGTACTTTTTTAAATCTAGAAAATTTGTTATCTGTCACCTTCAAATTTAAATTCAAATTAAAATATTTTATCATTAACTGTCCTCTGTTGTCATTTCTTATTTGCCATTTGTCATTTATTATTTGTCATTTGTTATTTGTAATTTGTCATTTGTTATTTATTTATTTATTAACGGAGGCCATTTCATACAGTAACATACATATTTATTTATAATTTATCATTTATTCGATTTTCTTCTACAGCAGTTTTTAATTATTTTAATTATTTATATTGTAATTGTTATTTTATTCAGCAATTGTATTTTGAATGGCTTCTGTTAATAAACATGATTATTATTATTACTATTTATCAATTGCCGTGTGCCACTTGTCAGTTATCATGTTTCATTTGTCATTTGTTATTAGTCAGTTGTTATTTGTCAGTTGTCAATTGTAAATTATCATTTATTTATTATTTTTCATTTGTTGTTATCATTTGTTATTTCTTATCTATTATTTTTCATCTTTTATTCGACATATGTTATGATAAGCATTCGTTATCTTGTCATATTCTCTTTGTATTTTGTTAATTTAGAAAATATTTTATCTGTTACCTTCAAATTCAAATTCAAAAATTTCGTCCTCTGTTGTCATTTGTTATTTGTCATTTGTCATTGGTCATTTTAAATTTATCTTTTGACATTTGTCATGTGTGACTTGTCAGTTATTATGTGTCATTGATAATTTGTCATTTGTTCTTTGTCAGATGTTTATTGTCAATTGTCATTTGTTATTTTCAGTTGTCAATTTTCATTTGTCATTTGTCATGTATTTATTATTTTTCACTTGTCGTTTATCATTTGTCAATTGTCATTTGTCTTTTCTGGTTCATAATTTTTCATCTTTTATTCGACATATGTTATGATAAGCATTTCTTATCTTGTCATATTTTCTTTGTATTTTTTTAATCTAGAAAATATGTTATCTGTTACTATCAAATTCAATTTTTTTATCATGAACTGTCCTCTGTTGTCATTTGTTATTTGTCATTTATCATTTGCCATTTGTCATTTGTCATTTTCCATTTGTTATTTGTCATTTGTCATTGGTCATTTATAATTTATCTTTTGACATTTGACATGTGTCGTCCGTCAGTTATTATGGGTCATTTACCATGTATAATTTGTCGTTTGTTATTTGTCATTTCTCAGTTGTCATTTGTCATATATCATTTTCCATTTATGTATTATTTTTCACTTGTCTTTTATAATTTCATCTATAATTTCATATCTTCTATTCAGCATATGTTATGATAACTTTTCTGTTTAAAATTTTATAACTGTTTAATAGCTGTATAGTTATCAGTCATTTGTTTTTCTTGTGATTTATTACCTCTCATTTATCCTATGTAATTTACCATTTGTCATTATTAATTTCATTTGTTATCTGTCTTCAATTGATTAATTTAATTTTTATATTTTGTAAAATTTTAAAATCTAGAATGACAAATGAGTCTTGTTTATATAATATAAGCATTTACCATATGTTGTCTGACCTCTCTACCCTGTAATTAATTATGTAAAAAGTATGTTAAATATAATCGTTTAGCATTAACTATACTCTGTTGTCAATTTTCGTTTGTTAACATTTATTATTTGTCTTTTACCAATCATTATTTATCCTTTGACTTGGTCCTTTCTCTTTAGGTATTTATCATGTGTCATTTGATATTTGTCATTTGTTTCCTGTAATCCAATTAAACCTTTTTAAGAATATTTATAATTTAGGCATTAAACAGGCCAACACAATTCTTATCTGTCATCTGTCTTCTATAAATGAATTAACTCTTTTTTCAAGTTTATAGACTACACAGAGAAAAATGCAATAAGCATTTATCATTTTTTGTTTGTCATCTGTTCAAATTAGAAGGAATCATCTAGAAAAAACTGATATCTGAGATATTTTATCGTTAAATGACATCTGTTGTCATTATTTGTGATTTATCACTGGTCATTTGTCATAATCTTATTTGTCACTTGTCAGTTATCATGTTTCATTGGTCATTTATCATTTGCCATTTGTTATTTGTCGGTTGTCATTTGTCATTTGTTATTTGTCAGTTATCATTTGCCGTTTATTTATTATTTTTCATTTGTTGTTATCATTTCTCATCTATAATTTTTTATCTTTTATTTGACATATATTATGATAAGCATTTGTTATCTTGTGATAGTTTTTGTATTTTTTTAAATCTAGATTATCTGTTACCTTCATATTCAAATATTTTATCATTAACTGTCCTTTGTTGTCATTTGTCATATGTATGTGTTCTTGAGTTTTGTGAAGATTATATTAATAATAAAACGAGGTTAAATTCCTTTCTTCACTGTTTTTATTTATAATTGTCATTTGTCATTGGTCATTTATAATTTATCATTTGACATTTGACATTTATCATATGTCACTAGACAGTTATTATGTGTCATTTATCATTTATAATTTGTCATTTGTTATTTGTCAGTTATCTGTTGTCATTTGTCATTTGTTATTTGTCAGTTGTCAATTGTCAATTGTAAATTGTCATTTGGCATTTGTTATTTATTATTTTTCATTGGCATTTTATCATTTGTTAATTTTCATTTGTCATCTATAATTTTTCATCTTTTATTTGACATATGTTATGATAACTTTACTGTTTACAATTTTGTAACTATTTTATTGCTGTATAGTCATCTGTCATTTGTTTTTCTTGTGATTTATTATCTCTCATTTGTCATATATAATTTACTATCTGTTATTATTAATTTCATTTGTTATCTGTCTTCAATTGATTAATTCAATTTTTATATTTTCAAAAATTTCAAAGACTAAAATGACAAAATAATTTTGATTAAATAATATAAGCATTTACCATATGTTTTCTGTTATCTCTTCTCTGTAATTTATTATGTAAAAAGCATGTTAAATATAATCTGTCTTCTGTTGTCATTTGTCGTTTGTTGATCGCCTTTAATCATTTGTCTTTTGTCGTTAACTTTTGTCATTGATCGTTTGTTATTTGTCATTTATCATTTGATCTTTTGTCACATATTATTTGCTATTTGATGTTTGTCAGTTGTTGTTAACCACTTGTAATTTGTTATCTGTTATCTAGTGTTGAAGTTTTTATGAATGTTTATAACTTAGGAATTAAACAAGTCAGCCAAATTCTTATCTGTCATCTGTTGTCTATCTTCTATTGATTAATTGAATTTGTTTAAGTCTATAAGACTAAAATAATTATTATAAGAAAATTATCACGTTGATTGTTGAGGCAATTTGAAAATCCATTATCACTTAATATAATAATAATAGTAAACTATTGATGATTTTCAACTTTTTATTTTACTCACTACAATTGTTTCGTTACACTGTAGCTTCTTCAGGTGAAGAATAATAATATATTTGTCATTTGTCACCTGTCAATTGTTGTTGCTATTGTCACTTGTCATCAATTGCCTCTACTATTTTACTTTTGTTTATCGTCACTTGTAATCTATCATTTGTAATATGCCTTGGTCATCTGCTATGTGACTAAATTTATCATTTCTTATCTGAAGTCACAATTGATAAGCGTACTTTTACTATTTAATATAGTTGTTAGTTTAAACGCTAAACATATTAATATTACACTCAGCACGAATATCTTTTCTTCATTCTAACGAAAGAAAATAATGACTGCGCTACGCTGATGAGATCCAAAATAGTTTAAAATCAATATGTGATTACTGTTGACAGGAACACAATAATTCAATGTTTCTTTTTTCTAATGAAGAAACAAACTCATGGTGTCTCCTTCTTTAATATATTCAAGTAGTACCACAAAGTGAACGCTTCTACAATTAAGCATTTTCTTTTTTCTGTTTGTAAAATAATATTTCTTATTAAAAGTAGTGTATACTTATGAATTTTTAAGTTTTTGATAAGTGAGCTGTGGAAACCCGTGCGTAGTTTAACTCTTTGATATTTTCTGTATTTGGTATAAATCAATACACGAAGTAGATTTTAAATTTATAGTATTTACAGTTATTTATTATTTTATTTATCTAGAATCGACGGTTAGTTGTTTGAAGTAAGGTAAACATAAATTCAGTTCATGAAAGATTTGCACGCACCGCGCCTGGAACGGCTGCGAGTCGTATTTCACGCGAAGGGAAAAAAGTAAAATTAGTGATAGATTTCCCTATCCACGTTTAATCCGGACAACCAATTTATATCATTTAAGTAAACGAGCGCTCCGTTGGAAAAAGGCACGAAATTTATGTCGCACACTTGGGGCCCCGGAGCCGACGACGACGACGAGCGAGATTTAGGTGTCACATAAGTGATGTAGAACGGTGGGTAAAGTACGACCGTTCGTCCGCAACAGCGCCGTTTATTTCTCCTGCCGCGCAGATCTGCGGTCCCGCAGTGTCAGCGGCGTTAAGTGCGACGGTGTATTTATAATTCATTCCAATCATTCAGACAGTTACTTTTACTTCTCCATCAGGGAGACGCGGCACGTATTTCATGTATCGGCTTTCACTTCCGGCTTCGCGTTTACCAATCCTGCGGGCGCATGCACTATCCGTCGGCCAATCGCCGCTCGGGACGCCGGCACCGGCATCCCTACTGCCGGTGTCAATCATACACTGCCATAGAGTGTGCGGGGGCGTTCTAATGTGGAACACACGTACTACAACGCCGGATGGACGACGGTAGCAGCAGGCGGGCGCAAGCGCTCTGCTACTTAACATCGGTACCGTTGGGATTATCCGACACCTTCATGCGCTCTTCGTACATACGTACCGATCGTTTGGCGTTAATGGTCGTCGTGTTATTAATGCTGTTTCCATTCTAAACTAACACGAATTGAATGAGAATTTTAATATTACAACATTAAACGTACAGTTAACAAGATGATAACTTTTATTAATTGAATATAACTAAGCTTACAATGGCCAGGAAGGACAGAATTGTCGAAATTATAGTTGTGTAAAAATTGATTGTGTATATTATACAAAAAAATTAGGTATAAAAACGTCGAAAGTATTTTTATTTACTCTTTTAGATTTTGTTTACATTTCGAAAAAATAGCAAAAAATCAAGCGTTCGCCATTGTGTTACAATTAATGGCGCTTTAGAGTGACGGCGGCGATCTTTTAAAGTAATAAGCTCATTTACACACACACATACATTAATATAACTGCAGAAGGACCACGTAGTCGATAGCCAAATACTACTATTACTACATATTTTTCAAAAGAAATTATTAAAACATTAATAGAAATGTAGAAAATTTAAAAGAAACGTAATGGTAAAAAAATCAAGAAATTATAAAGAAATATTGTTGGTAAGTTTAAAAAATGAAAATAATAAATGGAGTAAAGCGAGAAATTCTTTAAAAATTATATAAAAAAAACTAGAAATTCGTAAGAAAAACTGCTAGAAAATACTAGATTTTTCTAAATCTTTAAAAAAATTCCAGATATTTTTTTAGAAAAGATGATAAATCGCACTTCTAAGAACAATGGCCAAGAATTGAGAAACATACTTAAATACTTAAAAATTTAAGAACATTCTTGTGATTTAGAAAAGAAATTTTGAAAAAATAAAACTATCAATTGGACCAAAATGTGGAAGAAGCTTTAAGAAATTCAGAAGAAAAATTGCTGCAAAATTCTAAAATCCTCGATAAAAATTCAAGCTCTTAGAAAATATTCAGAATGTATGGTCTCTATCCCACCCTCCAAATTGTAAAAATACGCCTAAATATTTAATTACAAGAAAAATCTGTTATTTTGATTATGTTTTCGCTTATGACGTAATAATTGGAGGGTGGGATAGTGGCCACCCACCCACCCTACATATTTCCTGGAAATGTAAGCTATTTTATTGATTGCGTTATTTCTAAAATCTTAAAATAAACTGCTGTGTTTTTCTTGTAAGTAAGAACACGAATGTGAATGTAATTCAGATTACATATGTAGGGTGGGTGGGTGTCTTCTAGCCCATCCTCCAATTATTATTTTATAAGCGTCGTTTTCTCGAGAAATAATTAAGCAAAACACAATATAGACTTGAAAATTTAAGATTATATAATTGCAATTAAATAGTTAACCAGAAAATTTCGGGTCTAATTTTACACTTTAGAGGGTGGGATAGAGGGCAATCACCCTCCTAAAATTTAATTTTCATCCATATACGTGTACTTGTTTTTAAGAAAAATAGCAGATTGTTTTAAAAATTTGAAGAACAGTTTCAGATTTCTTGAAGTATGTAGAGTGGGTGGGTGGCCATTGTAAAATTACGCCCAAAATTTTCTGCTTAAAAATTGAAATAATTTTGTTTTTAATTTTCACTGAGAGTTACCAGAATTATCAAATTGCGTTTAGGGTCAGTTGCAAATTATCAAATACTCTATTCAATTCGAAAGATACAATTGATTCATTAAAGAAATCTGGTGTTTATGAATTGATGTGTTCCGAATGTAGTAATTTATATATAGGCCAAACTGGGCGTAGTTTTTAAAAGAGATATGAAGAACATTGTCTAGCATTTAGACCAGTGTTAACCAACTTTTTTGTGCCATGCCCCATTTAAGCCTTTCTAAAATTCTTATAACCCCCCTATGTAACATATACATAATTTTTAATATTAAAAGATTGAATTGTTCAATTAAAAAACTTAAGTGATAGGCTCATATCATTTAAATAGGCTTTAGGAAGAAATCACTAGGAAATTGTTAAGGAAACACTGTAAGTAAATTTTCAAATCATATGAAAAACTGAAATTCAAATCTGAAATAATTTTAATAAAGATATTTCTATATTAATTTATTACAGATTTTATGTTAGGTCCCAATTTGGTTAGCTTCAGTCTCAAGTCTGCCCATTGTGTTATATCCACGCGATTTATCCACATTCAGCTAAATATGAAGATGGAAACGGCAACAATAGTTTTCTTGTACATTTGGTTGAATTTGGGAATTTGATTTCTCTTTCCTCACAAAGCCATGCAATCACTCCTTTTTATCAAATAAAGTTTAAAGTTAATGCTTGCTGCGCTACACTCTTGATGGAAACAAATATTCCTATTAGGTGGAGAATAACACTTGTTTTGTTCCATATTGTTTTTATTTTCAGTTGCCTGACACGTGTTTCGGTCTTCGCAGACCATTAAAACTTTTAACTTTGATAATGGTCTGCGAAGACCGAAACACGTGTCAGGCAACTGAAAATAAAAACAATATGGAAAAAAACAATTGTTATTCTCCACCTAAATAAAGTTTAATTGACTCATCATTTTGTATTTCTGCGAGTTCTTCTTGATACTGGATTTATGATATATCTGACAAATCCACCTATGTTGGAAAATCAATTTGTTGTAAATCAGAAAATCTTTCATTTAAATCAGCCGATAGAATTTTCAGATGATCGACAATACCAAGTTTGGAGCCAGTTTCATTGGCTTAGTTCAACGTTTGGGTTGTTAATATATTTCTGACATATTTCAATATTGGTCATCAAACCAAATATCTTTGCTCTTGCATCGACAAGTTTTATTTGTTCCTTGAAGTTGCTTATTTAATATATTTAGTTTTGCAAAGATATAGGTTAAATAACACACCAATGCTTTACAATCGACATTTCAGATTTGTCGCTTAAAAAAATCACTAAGAGTATCAAACAGTTCCATACATATTTTCAAGCAGTTCATTTTGGAGAGGGAAGTAAAAATCTCACATGGTCTGCATTTTGTTCATCATAAAATAGCTTGAAGAGACGCTCACATTTGACATTAGCTTTAATAGCATTGATACACTTTATTACTGAATGTAGTACTTTTAGTACAAGTGAGATGTTTTTAGTTAACAAGTTTTCCCTATGAATAAGACAATGTACAACAATAATTTCTGGATTCTCATCTTTCATCAATTTTAAGCAGCCATTTTTCTTGCTTATCATATTAGGAGCACCATCTGCAGCACAAGATATTATATTTTTCATTGGTATATTATTGACATACTTCGAAGAACTGAACTCCGCCCGTCCTCCCTTCAGCCAAAATTTTGAGTATATTTTATTATTTTGTAATATATTTTTTGTGATATTAATTTTATTAGAAAGAAGTAGAAAGATATAATAAAGAATAAAGTAGTTGCTAGCTTATTATATATCTTTGGAGGTAATAATACTTTCTAATCTTTTTCAGAACAGCATTTCTTCAGCAAAATGCCAATCAATATATCTTACGAAAGTTATCAATACTGCCCTACTGTCTCTAAAAGTTGATTCATCCATTTGCACTCAGAATTTTCCTGTTTTCAGCTTTTCAACAAGTTGTTTTTCAATATCTTCACAAATTTCGTCTATTCTTCTGCTAACATTATTGTTACTGAGTCATCTTTTTCAAGAACCGCTTTAGGAACTGCGGAGATTGACGGTATTATTAAATTCTCTCCTATAGTATGATTTTTTTTCAGATTTAGTGATGAATAAAGACATTTTATAACTAGCCTCAAGAAAACGATTATGAGTTGAAGTATGAGCAACAAATAGAGACATTATTGTTGTTCTCTTTTCAAAAAATTTTCTTTGTTTGAAAATAATTCAAATTAACATGAGCACTATGTTTCGCCTTCAAATTCGCCTCTAGACGACCTCGTTTTATTGATTCCCTTTATGCCAGCAATGCTCATCGTGCACAACGGGTATGAACCCAAATTTTAAATATTCCTCGGAATATTGAGGAATTATTTCTTGCTTTGCATTTTACTAAAGTATGTGTTAAAATTTATTTAATGTGACTGATTTGTTATCATTTGTTAACAATGCGCATTTTTGCTAAAGGTTTTACGCATCGCAATCCGATTCCCATAGAAAATCGGATTTGAAAGAGTCTATTTGCGAATTGCCCCCCTTAACAATCAAATTGCCCCCCTGTGGGGCGTGGGCCCCACGTTGGGAAACACCGATTTAGACTAAATTAAAATTCTAGTGCCTTTTTGAAAAAATGAAACTTTTACACAATTGCCTAGAAGGAGGAAGGCTTAATTTCCTGTAATCAGTCGAAATCTTTAAACTAAATAATAATCCACTAATAAAAATGTATTAAAGTCCTTTACGTTTTAGAAAATTCTAATTATTAATAATCCACCAGTTAATCTCCCAAATGAGCAAACAGATTTAATTTACCCGCCGCTATTCAACGCTCTCTAGTTTGTAATAGCCCAACATCTGACTTTTATAAATACGCCCGCATTCATTAATTTGTCTTACTAGAAAATGACTGTCAAAACTGCTTAGTGTAGTGCTTTAAATTTTTAATTATATATTCTTAAATAAAACACTAGTTTGGTACTTTTTTCACTTGGTACTCTTACAATCCAACGAGTTATTTATTCTGTTCTGCTTAATTATTTCTTGAGAAACCGACGCTTATAACGTAATAATAGTAACCTCAGAAATAATTGGAAATATTAAGAAATCAAAAGAACGGTCAGAAATTATTGAATGAAGAAACGTGTTTCATTTGAAATCTGATAAGTGAACAAAAGCACCTTGTCAAGGCAGAAGATGAAAACTATGAAAATCGTTGTCAACACAGTTTATATTTAAGTCATTGGGCTGTAAGTTGGATGACCTATCAATTCGATCTTTTGTGTGTCCAAATACTCGTTTGTTGCATTTGATGTATATGAGCACGCATTTTCGTGTAGCAAAATGATTCGTCGTTTTGGGTTGGCATCTCAAAATTTACTGAACACTTCAGGCAAACAAATTGTCGTATACTACGCTGAAGTAAAGGTTTTCTGTTTTTTGATAGCTACAGTTGCCACATGACCGGGTTTCGTGAGGAAAAACGTCACCATTTGCTTCTTAAGGCTTCGAAATAGAACAACTTTTGTTGGTAAATAGAAAAAAACACGAAAATATTTTCGTAAAATCTACAATAAATGAGTCTTATTAAGACTACAAGAACAAATCACTTTTGAAACAGCTACTTCTCTAGCTAATACTTCGACAGACATACAAAAGTAATTTGCGTGTTACAAAATAGCAAGGCTATCAAAGCAACACTTTGTTGTAGATTTTACGAAAATATTTTCGTGTTTTTTCTATTTATTAGTGAATTTTCTACTACGTAAAGGACTTATATATTTTATTATTAACTTTTTCTGGCTCATACGCATAAATCCCTGTATACGGCTTTGAATTCACCACAGTTGATTTTTGATATCATTTTACAGCACCAATCGACACGAGCATTTTTGAGCATCTGTCAACAAATGTGGAATCCAAAGCGCATACAACTTCCAAAAGCCAAATGTTCGTGCAAAATCTTATGTATGCTGGTCATACAAATGCATAAACATCTCTCGATTTTGCGATCATGACATGATGATATTCATCAATTAATTTTTGCACAGCAACGATATTTTCCGGCCGATTTTGGGCGACCTTCTTTAACTTCATTCGTTAGCAAACTATGTCAATGTTCGAATTCAGTGTACCAACAATATACAGTGGCTGAGGATGGCGCTTCATTGTCAGAAGTTTAATTCATTTGATTGAGTTAGACGACTTGTAAGTCCCAATAAATTATAGTTTGAAATTTTCGCGAGTTAATTCCAGCTAATATGAAATTTTCAACTTACTGTAAACAACACCAATTTACAAAAAGTAAAAAAACCTATCAAAAAACGAATTACTTTATTAATTATAAATTAAGACAAACTGTCTCTATAAATAAGTTTTTATAGCAAATTAATTTAAAGGACTTTTCAATTAAAAATTCAACACAACTTATGTGCGTCTTATGACTTTATTGAATTGTACCGTTATTATCAGTAAGTATCCTGCACGTATTGACACATATGTTAACAATGTTATTACATTGTTAATATAACACCGTTGGCACACACGATAATATAATACCAAATACATTAATGTAGGCAATTAAATTATAAATTATGTTTGAATTCATAAGCGGTCGTAAATAACGAGCCGATATGAAACGTCGACGTAAATTACGCAAATTGCGTTTGTAAGCAGAAAAAAAAACAACGCTGAAATAACTGGGACATGTTTTAATCGTCCGTTCTAATCGCAATAAATATTTAAATTTAAATTTTCGAACGCGTGGCTTAATTTCACCTACGCGTCGAGATGAGCGACGAGCGACTTTCGTTATGCGCACTTTTTTTTTTAATTTTCACGCCTCGATGGTTGGTTTTTCTTTTGCTTGAACGATATTTTATGTTTTAATATTCATAAGCGGCAGGGGTTATAGGTCAGATGGCAGTAAAGAGCGTGTAGTACGAGGCGAGACTCGTAAAATGGTTTGCGTGGCAGTTTAATGATATTTTCGAAATTATTGGGTTTTATTATAATAATTAAAGGCGATGTTTTTACAGAAAGAAATAATTTTATTCAGTTATGTATTGACCATCGTTTTAGATGACCTTTTTCCCATCATGATGATGCCACAATCAAAGAACTTCTGGCCTACAAGCAAAAAATGAAACAGACAGCAGTGTGAATTGAATTGTTTTCCAGTCAAAGAGTTTTGTAAAGATCGAAACTAATAATCGTTAGAGGGAGCAAGGTATGGTGAGTACGGTTGATGTTCCATCAAAACCCATTCAATCTCCAACAACTTCTAGTGGGTCACTAAAATTGTGCGTGATCTTGGGTTGTCATGGTGAAACACAACACCCTTATGATTTGCCAATTCTGGCCTCTTTTCGTTGATGGCATCATTCAATTTGTTTAATTGGCGACAGTACAGAGCCGTATTGATGGTTTGGTTCTTTGGTAGCAGCTCAAAATACACGACGCCTTTGTAATCACAACAAATTGAAAGCATAACCATATTTTGATGGATATTTGATTTTGATGTGGTTGCAGTTTGATGACCATGATTGTTTTTGCAGTAGGTTGTCGTAAACTATCAATTTTTCATCGCCAATGACCCTACGTTAGAGAAATTGACCAATTTCATTGTATTTCAAAGGCTTGTCGCAGGCGTTTGTGAATAATTTTTTTGATTTCATGTGTAACCCAAATATTGAGTTTTCTAACACACGTTTTAGAAAGGTTTATTATTTTTGCGACCTCTCGAACTCATATAACAGCGGTATGCTTCGATTAATACCTTTAATTTATGACTTTCAGCTTCAACTGGCCATTCTGAATGTGGCTCATATTTTAGATTGAAATTACTGAAACGGAATTTGTCAAATTAATTTTGGCATTAGTGTTTTGATAAGCAATACAAACTATCGCTTCGAGAAACGACGCAAAAACATTCAGTCTGATAAAGTAAACCAAATGCGTTAGAAAAAGAACGCACTGTAAAACTTTCGTCGTTTTTTGAAGCGATAGTTTGTGACGTACGACGGAAGATCCAACAGACTATATGTTGATTATTTCAAATTTCCTTTAATATATTATGTTAACTTGAAGCAGTAATATAAAGTAGTACTTTATCTCCAGGAATCGAAAGCCTCTCTTCTGCTGTAAATAACTTAAAAATATTACAAAATATTTAATAATCTCTTACAGAATTATTAATTACGTCATTATTAATTTGAAAACTAAATTAATTTATATGTTAAAATCTTGAACTGTTAAGATTTAAATATCTCATTATACCAACAATGTGTTCACGTTGTTTTTGCTTTTTCCTATTTCTCCAACATTTCCTTCACATAAGTGAAATTCTAATTTAATGATATAATGTTTCGGAACACCTGTGGTGCGGATTAAATGCGTGCATAATAATAATTACGCAGATTGGCACTTGTCCGCTTACGGATGGTACTAAATATAGATTTGATATGATTCATTAGTTGCATAAATATGCATCACATTGAAAAGAAATAATAAAAAAATGGCTAGTGTGTAGAAAGTGGCAGGCCTTAATTTATGTGCACAAATATTATATGCAAATGTATTTTGCGAATGATGCCACCAGGAACTGGACGCGAAGGTCGCGAAATGTGCCACCGCGCGAAACCATAACGGTGCGTTATTGAAAACGAAAAAGTGTAAATTTTAATTTGATGCATCCGTCACGTAAATGTTAACTGAAATATAGTAAAAGTGTTTGGATTGTGGAAAATCTGGGTATAAAAATGAATGAACCTTGAGGAACCCCTTAAAATAAAAAAAAATACCTTGCCAATATAACTCAATACTGTTTTTTCATAATAATTGTATATAGGCCATAAATAAATTGGCTAAAAGTGGAGTTTTGATTTAATCAAATGATTGTAATAGTGAAAAACATGCCACTAACATCAAAGGACACAAGTTTAGTTGGCCATTCTCACATATCTCCTTGAAAATAACTAAAGGTGGAAATAATAAAAACAAGTATTTACATTTAGAGTTGTTTTTCTCTAAGATTTATTTAAGAATCTAACTCCTCATTTAGATTTTGCGTCAAAAACTTTTGAATCAATCATCAAATATCAGTAATAGAAGAAATGTTGCTGAAATGATAAAATAAAATAAAGAAAATTGTTACTTAGAAGTTTTTAGGATCTTTGGAAATAATCCTCGAACTCTTAAAGCGTAACTGTAAAAAAATCTACAACCTTCGAGAAATATTCTCTCAATTTACAAAATTCTATAAGTCTAGAAGAAATATTAGAATATTAGAATTTTTACAAATTGGAAAAGTAATTGCTACAAAATACAAGAACAAGAAATTCATACAACATAAAAAGTTCTTCCAATTTAAAATTGAGGCAGCTGGAAAATATAATTTTCGAAATTAAGAATAGAAATTGTTGAAAAATTGTAAAGAAAAATCTCATTATTCAGAAAGTTTAAGATAATGGAAGGAATATTTTTGGAGAATATTAAAAGCCTCAAAAATAATTGTCTAAAATGTAAAAAAAAACTACAATTCGGAAGAGTAATGGAAAACTTAATAAAACTAAAATAACAATCTTAGAACCTTTAAAAATATTTATTGAAATTATGGAATTTTAGAGAAATTGCTTGGAAATTCTAATATTATTAAGAAAAAGTGTCGCAATTTGAAAAAGAATTCACAAAAAAATGTAGAAATCTTGATAATAATTTTCTGGGATTTTTTCTCAACATTTGTGAAATCAGTAATAAATTCAAGAAATCTAAAAAAAAATCGTAATTTAAGAGATATTAAATTATCAGAAAATTCTAGTAATATGGAAAAAACTTTTCTGTAAAATTCTATAATTATATTTATGTATGTATTTTAGTGTTATTTTTTATAGATAGTAAATACACTAAACTAAACCTTTGGAAATAATTCCTGAAATTAATAAAAGAAAAAAATCCAGAGCTCTTAAAAAATATCTCATAATATAAGAGAAATTTTGTAGAAATTTTGAAGAAAAGGTTCTGAGAAATTTCAGAACGTTCCAAATCAATTCTCAAAATTTAGAACACAAATTACTAGAAATTTCAATTCTTAGAGAAAATTCTCATAATTTTGAAGAATCATTTCTGGAAAATTCAAGATCCTTGAAAAATAATTCTAGATATTGAAAGTAGATTTTTCTTTAATAAAAAAAATTTTTGCTAGAAATAAATGTTTCTTTTAAACCAAAATTCAATGGAATATTTCAAATCATTAATAATTATCAAAAATACATGTCTAATTTTATCTTCTAATTTTGATTTCTATTAAATATTTAATACAGTAGAGAAATTCCGAAAAAGCAGCCTAAAATTTACAAAAAATATAGTTTTTATAGTAATAACAGTTATTATATTCACATGCAGTAAAACAATTCCAAAATTTTACCATATTTATTTATTTTAAATTCTCATAATTTAAGAAAGAATTTACTTCAGAACGTTCCAAATTAATTATTAAAATTCAGATCAGAAATTACTAGAATTATCAATTCTCGCAGAAGTTCTCTTAATTTGGAAGAAACATTTCTGGAAAATTCAAGAACTTCCAAAAATAATTCTCGAAATTAGAAATAGATTCTTTTTAATTTAAAAATTTTGCTAGAAAGCATTTTGGAATTTGTTAAAAATCAATGTTTTTTTCATACCAAAATTCAATGGAATATTTCTAAAGGTGATTGGATTAGCATTAATATATTTAACATTCCCTAAAACAAAACTATTATTTCATTTTACTTAGTTAAATACTAACACAGCATATTTTTCAAATTTGAAATAGAGATTAGAAATTGTAAGGAAATCCGAAAAGAATCTAAGAAAATTTTAGATAATGGAAGGAATATTTCTACCGAATATTAAAAGCCTCAAAACTAAGTGTCTAAAATAAAAAAAAACAAATTGCTATTTGGAAGAGTAATGGGCATATTAAAAAAATAATTAAATATTTTTTTGAAAATTTTTGATCGCTTAAAAATATTATTGAAATGAAAAAATTTTGGAGAAATTACTTGGCAATTCTAATATCATTAAGGAAAATTGTCGCAATTTGAAAAAGAATTCCCGAAAAAATTGTAGAATCCTTGATTAAACTTTTCTGGGAATGTTTCCTTAATATTTAAGACATTTGTACAAAATTAAAGACCTCTGAAAATATTAATTTTTATAATATAGAAGAGAAATTACTAGAAAAGTCTAGTAATATGGAAGAAACATATCTGAAACATTCTAAATCCTGAAATTATTAATAGAAATTGTTAAAAAAAAAAACTAGGGCTTTGAAAATAAATCTCATAATCTAGAAAAGTGTTCACCAAAAAGTTGTAGAAAGATTCTGAGAAATTTCAGAACGTTCCAAATCAATGAATTAAATTCTCACTTAACCCGTGGTGAAACATTTTTATGTTAATTAATGATTGGTGTTTTTTTGCAATTCATATATTTTTCCAACGGTCGAAACTAGCCGGAGAAATATAAAAATTGCCAACCAAGCGTTTAATAAATCTCTAAGTTTCAAATCAACACTCAAAATCTAATATAGAAATTTCAATACGCAGAGAAAATGCTCGGAATTTGGAAGGAAGATGTCCAGAAGAAACATTTCTGGAAAATTCTAGAAACTAAATAATGAATAATTCTCTAGATAGACATTTTACAATTTACAATTTAAAGGAGACTTCATCAGAATATTCTAATTTTTTTTTAAATAAACTAATTTGAGTTTTAATGTTACCAAATTCTGCAGTTGATTAAACATTGTTAAATATAGTACTAATTTGTAAATGATTAATAATTATTAAAAAGGCATGTCTATTTTTATTTTCTTTGTTAGAGTTTGCTCTTGTTTTATTAAATATTTGATAATATAGAAAATTTTATAGCCATAAAAATCGTCTCTGTGTGAAGAAATTATAAAAAGTGTAGCTTAAAATTAACTTAAAAAAACACGGTGACAGTTTTCTGGTAGAAATAACAGTTATTATATTTATATTGCAGTAGAAAATTCCCAAAATTTTACCAAATTTTCTAAAAGTAATGTATGAAATATTTAAAAGTTTGCTTTAATAATTGATTGGTTTATTTTTACCATAAAATACAATTTATTTAAAAAACAGTTGAAATTTAATTAAAAATAGAGCAAATGAAATAATCACGAAAAATCCGTTTTGTCTTATAAGAAACGGCACAAACTGAAAAAAAGTAATCATTTTAAAAAACAATTAAAAAACTTGAAGATTTGAATAATTTAATTAAAACCAACTTGAAACAATTTCAACAAATAATAATTTCTTAGAAAGTTATTTAAAACTTTAAAATTAAAATTAATTTAAATCAAAAAAAGATCATTGAATATTATGGTAGGATAATAAAGTTAGAGACATTAAGGAAAACAGCTTAAAATTGTTTTATCATTAAAAATTTCACAAAAAATCACAATGAAAATTTTGAAATTTGTATGCAGTAAATTTTTTTTTTAAATATTGTTATTAGTTTTTTAGTGTTCCAACAAGTTTTCTTCATGTAATGTTTTTTTGTTTTAATATTTAAAGAAATTTAATTCTATCTGATGAGAGTAATTTTCCACTCATTTAAATTTTTTTAATGTTTTTAAAAAAAAATTCTACTTTCTAATTTCAAATTCATTTTTTATTAATTTTAATAGTTTTTAATCAAATTTTCTCTATTTATGTTTTGTTCTAATTGTATTTTTTGCTGTAATTCTAACTATTTTGAAACAAAATTAAAAATTTCAATTTATAAACTCTTTTTCAGCAAAATTTCATTTTTTCAGAAAATAATCATATTTTTCTAAAATAAAAATAGCAAATTTTAAATTGTTTATGGCGCTCTTGAAAATTTTTCAGACCATTTAGGAAATTTTCAATAATTTGTTTTATATTTGATAATGAAAAACAATTTTTCATATGTTGTATATTTTCCAATTATTTTTTAAATAAAATTTCCACTGGTTTTTCATTTAAATAAGTTTATATTTTGTATTATGTATTGTAGTTTAGACATTTTAGTTCTTCTGAGGTTTTAACGAGTTTTTACTATTTTTTGTTTTTTAATTGATAAAATAAAATTTTAAACCATTTAAAGTTAATTATCAGAAAGGTTACAACTGTGTTTTAACAAGTTTTTTAAATAAAATTTCAACTGGTTTTTCTTTTAAAGAAGTTTATATTTTGTATTATGTATTTTCGAAATTTTAGTTCTGAGATTTTATCTAGTTTTTACAATTTTTTTTGTTAATTGATAAAATAAAATTTTTAACTATTTTAAGTTCATAATTAGAAAGGTTGCAACTGTTTTATATTTATTTCTTTATTTCTTTACTTTTCTTTACATGTCCACTTAAAGTAATGTTCTAACAATTTGTATAAATATATAAATACTTTACAATTTAGAGCACTTTAATTTAAATTTAAAACAGCTTGCATTTATTTGAAATATTTTTAACTGCTTTTTTTGGTATGTAACATTATGAGTATACTTGAAATTCTTAAGTTAGTTTTGAACTTTTTACCTTTATGCTGTTTTTTTAATTTTGTTTAAAATTGTAAAACTAATAATTACAATATTGCTATTATTATAAACAACTGCAATTGTTTTACTTTAATTTTTGTCATGACTACCCATTTTTTATTTAATAAATAAAACTTACTATAACTCACTTATTTTTAGTAATAACAATGTCATATGTGATATTGGATTAAAGAGAAAAATAATCTAAACTAATAAGGCCATAGCCAACTATGTTTTTCCATTAAAAAAAATGGAAGTTTGTGTCATATCTCATATAAATAATGGCGATAAAAATTTTCTGAATATATTTTATTAATCTGCATAAAATTATCTAAAACTTTGTCTTTTACAGTTTTTTCTATCTGTTATAATAATCGAGATATATTGATTTGAAAAAATTGACACTTTTTACTTTTTTCAAAATATCTAGTTACTCTTGACTTATTTGAAAATTTTGAAAGTGGAATTATATTTGTCTCATAAATCTACATCCCATTTAACCGTTTTTTTATCTCTTATAGTTTCCGAGATCTCCACAGAGAACATCTAAAAAACTCATCCTGTGTAAATAGTTATAGAAAATTTTCACTGCTTTTTAACCAGTTTTCAATTGACTACTATTTTTTTTTGACAATTAAAACCTTTTAAAAATCGCCTGTTTTCTTTTTCGAGTTCTTTCGACATTATTTTCATTTGTTAACATTATTTTGTTCGTTTCTTTTCAAGCTGTTTTTTTCAGGAATTTTTTTTTTTTAGAAATTAAAGAACCTAACTTTTTTATTAATTATTTTTTCAACTTTTAAGAGGCTCTTGAAAAGTTAACCTTTTAAGCAAATTTTCAATGGTTTTTTCTCCTTGGCGAAGTATGGCATTATTTTTGTTATATTTTGCTTTTGTTTATGATATTTTAGTAATTTTTAATTTTAAGACTTAGTTCATGTGCACGTTCTTATGATATTTCAATATGTATTTTGAAAATTTAGTTACACTTAAAGCGTTTTATTTATTTATAATATGTATTATAATATATTTTATAATGCACTTAAATGGAAGTAAAATAAATAAATAAATAGTTTCCAACGGTTTTTTTAAATAAATGTTTAATTGTTTTTTTTTAAACCAATTTTATATATTTTGAACATTTTATTTTTCAACAGTAACAATTAAATTTTTAAATTCTCGATCGTCGGATTAAAAATAGCAAAAAAATAGTCAATCGAAAAGTGTTTTAATCAATCAACATAAAGAGGAAAATTATATAAAAAGTTAACTTAACCTTTTCAACTTATGCTTTTAAATAATATAATGCTATAAATGCCTTATGTTTCTTTTAAATTTAATTAGTTATTAATTAAACTGTAAAATATTGTATGTTGGTTTTAATCTATTTCGGAAATACTTTTTTTGCAATATATTTTCTTCCTCTCATCGTGAGGTCTTCTGTATACAAAATATTTCCAGTATTTACCATATAATAATAGATGATGATGCCTGATGAGCTGTTGGCGGCCAATTAAGTGGATCTAATAGATAAGGTGTGTAATTTGTATAATCCCAATTGATGGATGATTAAATTATGAATGCTCCGTTGGCCGCTCTCATGCAATTAGCTATAAATACTGCCACTTAAGCCTGTTGGTCGACTAATTAATTAATCAATTATCAATTACCGCATATTTTCGACTAATGAAATTCATATAAAGTGATCATAATTGCAATTTATCGATATCAGTCTTTTTTTTACTATAATAACCAATAATTGATAAAATTTATTATAATTGCAGAGGAGAAATACGCGATGAATCTAATTTAAATTAATTTTTAAGGATGATAAATAATTTATTTAATTTATTATTCATAATTTGAATAATAATATAAATAGTTTAATAAGAAAGTGTATTAAAGTGCTTTAGTTCGTTGTAGAAGATTAAGTTAAATAAATAGTTTTAATAAATCTAGAGTGCTTTTATTATTCAGTTATAATGAACAAGCTGAATTGCAATGTAGTAATTATTGTACCTTAATTTGGGTATTATATTTACATATTTGCCAATGTAAAACAATAACGTTTTACGATGAATTAAATTCTCACTTAACCCATAGTGAAACATTTTTATAATTATTGAATGTTTTCGGCGTTTACTTGGTGGTCCTTTGTAAATAAAAATAATTATAAACATTTATATTAACTGGAAGGTTAATTAAATACTTGGTTCTGTTTCACTATTTTATTTAATAACGTTTTAACTACAAACTAAACACGATCAAAATCAAGTATAGAAAATAAGGAAATTCGATGCTCAGACTAGAATTGATGATTGAATTTATTACCAATAACATAACGCTCTTTATTTAGAAAGGTCAAATAAATAAATCGCTTTCCCACATTCCACCATTGACCATTTTCGTCGCTCATAAATATTCTCGTCAAAACGCAGCGCGCCGTGGAAATCGTTCGATCAAGGAAACATAAAGTCAATTACGATTCTCGGCAACAATTGTGCGTTAGATAAATCGCCGAGATATTGGTACCTAATGTATTTTTATAGCCGCTGTGCGGACGGAATGTAAAATTAATATGTGCGTGCCTGTTTCCTGGTTAGGTGTTAAAATATTTGATATGCACGAGACAAAAGAAAGAGAAAAAAAAAACAGAGACATAAAAATTGAATAAATGAATAAAACCGCGGGGATTATTAGGATTTTATTTTTTATATTTCGAATTATAGATATGGTGAATATATTTCGTTTTGTTTATATTCATGGCCGTAAAATTGTATGCGACGGTTATAAATTATCTTCAACGGCTTAATTAGTTTTTTTTTCTCATCAGTATTGTCACCTTGAAAATTTTCAAATTCGAAAATTTAATAATAATTATAATAAGAAAAGTCTTCAAGTGTGAACTCCGCCCTTCAACACGGTGTTAAAATTATATCTAAGCTTTTTTTCCCTTAAATATTCTAAGGTTTAATTAAATAAAGATAAATATTAGATTAGTTTATTATTTATATCAAAACTATTTAATATAATATTTAATACAATGTATTTAAATACTTGAAATATTCATATGATTAAAACGAATTATACAACCTTGATTTAATGAATATTCAAGTCCGTATCTCAATGAAACGCGTTAACGTATAGTTAGCAAATAACGAATTAATATGTACGCAAATTTATACAAATACTGGCCATTGAGTACCCGCATAATTTTCCTCGGCGACAAATATTACATATTTGTGTGTGGGTTAAAAATTTCAATTATCCGTAAAATGAACGCGACGACCATTAAGCAACCGTCGGTAATCAAATTGAAATTATCCGTTCGAGTTTGTCATCTCGTATGGTAATGCGTGATAAGGAGGAAACACATTCCGTGCAAATAATTCATAACCCGTTATCAACTGGTGTTCTAATGGTGTGAATGTCGTTAGCGTAAACAACCCCGATATGTGTTTTATCATTATACGTCCAGTTTTATTCTCCTCCTCGTGCGATGGATTTCTCAGCTCTTATATAATGAACTGTGCCTACAACAGTGGGAAGGCGTGCCTGGTTCTAATGTATTTATTAGAAAATCTAATTCACCCATCACGATTTCTGAATGTCTCTTTTGTGTGGGAACCGATGTTAATAATAATCTGATAGTAAGTATACAGTAAGTTTTTGAATTGAATATATTTTGGATCAGCAAAAAGCTTCCAAAATTCACTTCAATAGTAATTAGTGTCCAAAATGAATCCCTTTGTAGGGTAAACCTGCAATTATTGGTTAACCAACAGAAGTGACGGATTAAAGATGATTGTTGACAGTATAAAATTGTTGGTTAACAATAAATTGAAAATACGAAATCAATTAATTTTCTACAACGACTTCATTCACTTTAATACATTTAATTATTTATGGTTAACAGTTGACAATTGCCAATCGATAGTTAGGAGATGACAAATAACATGACACATAAAAATAGGTTTATAAAGTAACCAAAGATAAATGACAAAAAGAACAGAAGTCAGGAGATAGAAGACATAAAAAAGAGAATCCAAAATACAAAAGATACAGAAAATAGAAAGCAATGATTAGAGTTAGCTCTTGGAAACTTGATTATAGATAATTTTTGGCATTATATACATGATAGGTAATGGGCAGATGCTAGTTTACAACGAAAAATAACATGAAACATTAAACAAAATATAATGAAATGGCATATAATCTATATTGTATGTATGACAGATGATAGAACCTAGAAGATAGACAATGTAGATAGCAGAGAGAAAGGAGAATATGACTAGTGACAGGTAAAAATTAGCAGAAAACTAAGGACAAAGATTAAAGACACAAAACAAATAAAAAGGCAAGATAAATAGAAAGTTAGAAAAATACAAAAGGCAGAAGATAAAAGAACAAAGTCAGAAGAGAATCGGTAGATTAAAGTTAACAAGTAACATGAAATATAATATAAACAAAGTAGATGATATGATATCCATAATAAATATTACATATAGACAGATATCAGATGATAAAACCTATAATAAAGAAGACAAAAACAGTAGATAACAGTTTGTATTCTGTGCTTTTCTTTTTTATTTTAATCTTTATCTTCTGCCTTCTCCCTAATTTCTTGTTTCATAGGTTTTCTGCAATCATTCACGTGTTATGAAAGATTTACATTCCCTAACATCTTTCATAACACGTGAATGATTGCAGGAAACCTATGAAACCAGAAATTAGGGAGAAGACAGAAGATAAAGATTAAAATAAAAAAGAAAAGCACAGAATACAAAATACAAACAAAAACAGTTGGCAAATCAAAGATTACAGATTATAGTTAATAGATTACAGATCAAAATTTAAAATTCATAATCATACAGATGGCAAATAACATGGAACACAGAATAAAGTATAATATATCTAACATAACAAACAGCATAGATAGATGGCAGAGAATAGAAGCTAGAAGAAAGAAGACGGTGATTCTAAAAAGTATACAGAAGAGAAGTAACAGAAGGCATATGACAAAAAATAAAAGAAAAACCCTAAGGGATAAAATACAAGAGAAAGAAACAATGAAGACAAATACAGAAGGTAGAAGAGAAAAATGGTATATAAGACGGTATATGACGTTTTACGAATAATAGTTTGCAGCATGCAGTTGATTGCTGACAGTTAACAATTGTAATATAAAAAAGAGAGCAGATGTCGCATCCTATATAAAGAAGTGTGCAGAATGCCAACACAACAAGGCAATCCAAAGCCGGTCTCGTAGAGACTACAGCCACAAACTGGCGATTCAAAACAATTGCTATCGACCTATCACGATCCTGATAATACCAGTCGGTGGACCGAGATTTGTCCCCTAAAGAAAGCAACTGCTGAAGAATATGTCAGCACCCTTCTCAACGAGAAATTCCTTCGATATAATAATAATAATAATAATAATATATAATCACTTTGATATTTTCGTATATGAAATACGATAACACTTTCAAATATTTATTCTGCTGTTTGCGACAATTGTTTCGACACACTGTGTCTTCTTCAGGCGAAGAAATGCTTTTTTCAACTATTCAGTTATAATAATATATATTTGTAGTTAGATCCATTCAAGGATATTACAGTCATTACATATAAAACATAAACATATAAAATATTATAAAAACTTATAGAAACTAAAATATGCGAAATTTTAAGAGTAATAAGAGTAAAAGCAAAAATATACATACAATGTCATAGTCAATAGTCACACGTGTAATTTTGGGTTAAAAATTCATTTAAAGAGTAGTAAAAATTCGACAGAAAATTAAATGAATTGTTATTAGTTGTTACAATGGATTTAATTTTAGTTATTTTGTTAAATATTTTTATTCCAATATAGTTTGAACTCTTCTCATAAAAAGCAGTACGATGTTTTGGAATGCTAAGGGAGGAGGCCTTTCTTGTTTCTTTATTACTAATTGATATATTTGTGCATATTTTCAAACATATAAATATAGAGACTCGATATATATGCAGCGAATAAACCGTCATAATTTTTAATTTAATGAAATGAGGTTTGCAATGTTCCGTCCAATGCACATTTGCTATTAGTCTTACTATTCTCTTTTGGGCTCTTAAGAATCTTAAGAATGTGTAGAGTTTCTCAATACTAAAATTCCATAATCTAAATACGATTTTATATACGCATTGTAAAATGTTATGAGTGCGCTTAAATTAACAATTGGGTAAGAAGAGTAAAATATTCCTTAAATAAAAAAATAAAAACTTGATAATGACAAGTTAAAATTGACGAAACTATAGTCACTAAATAAAGTCAGTGTTATACAAACAAAGTTAAAAAGTTTTTTATTTGTGAAGAATAATGTATAACGAAGTAGAAGCCTCCACCGCTAACAGTTTAAAATATTCCTTATTGAGTGTTTTTTTTTGTATATCATCTATATGGAATTCCCAGCTAACCTGGTTATTCATATGCACCCTTAAATATTTTGTATGATTTGCTACGGGGGTTGATTTGTTAGAGCTTTTCAATAGTCGATTCTGAAATATTATTAGTTGTAGAAAATGTTAATTTTATGGATTTTGATGGATTTAAGACTAGGTTATTTGATCGACACCAATCTTATATTACATTGGGTTATAATTTCTTTCTGACTTTTACCTCCAAATAATACTGTGTATCATCAGAATACTGGGTAATTTTATATTGTTATTAATTACACGTTTTTTACGATAGATTAAAAAAAGTAATGGAGATAATATTCCTCACTGTGGTAAACCTACATTGGTTATTCGAGTTTCTGATTTATGGGACAGTGGTATATCATTTGTGGTACTTTGAATTCTACATACTGCTTCCGATTTTCTAGATATCTTTCAAATCATGTTATTGAGTTCTCGCTTAAGCCGTACATTTTTATTTTTTTAGCAAGATTTTATGATCTACTGTATTAAATTCTTTCGTCACAGAAAATTCCCGATATTTTATTCTTGGCGTCTAATTCACCTAATACATGTTGTACCACTTCCTGTAATTCGCTGTTTGTGTTTTTCCCTGGTACGAATCCATGGTGACTGTTAGATAAAAGCCCGTTCGACTGAAAATATTCTAGTAATTCTATATTAATACATTTGTACATTGCTTTAGAAAATACAGATAGGTTTAGAATGGCACGAAAGTTTTTTAGGTCTTGTTTATCGCCCTTTTTATATATCAAAACTATTCTCCCAATTTTTAATTGTTCTGGATATTTACAACTACTAAAAGAAAAATGTATTATGTGCATCAATGGGTATGCACAATAATACATAGAATGTTATCCGAACTCATTGATTTTTTATGTGTAACTGGTTTTAGTATTTTTGTTACCTTCTATTCATTCATATTTGGGTTATTAAAAGTACTTTTACGGTTAATATTGCCTTCTTTATTTTTTAATTCTACGTCTGGTGAATTTCCATTTGTGACTGAATCTATGAAATAATTATTTAATGCAACTCCTATTAATTTTTGATTATTAATTTCCTTATTATTAATTTTGAGAGTGATAATTTCTGTTTCCTTGACATATTAACGTTTTAATTATTTTCCAGGCTGATTTTGTAATATTGTGTGAATTTGCAATAATCTTACTCTGATATACTTTTTCAGTAGTTTGTTATATTGTGTTTTTAAATTGTTATAGTTCATTTTAACAGAAGGGTCATTTGATATTTCAAATAACCAATGTAGATTTTAAATTTTTGTTTCATATGTAGAATTTATGGTGTTCTATTTATTGTGAAATTGGTTTGGTGTCAATTAAATTTACTGTTTTTAATGGAAAAGCCGCGATGAAGTAATATTTAAATCTAATTATAAATGTGTCATACTTTAAGTTTATAGTTTCGGCGCAAATAACTTCACTCAGTAGATATTGTAAAAATATTGATTGTTTTTCTATGGAATAGAGACGTTTGTTTGTTTTATTTAAATTAATTGTAGAGGTATTGTATTCTATAATTATTTAGAGATTTATTGCTTCGAGATCTGAAATTTCGGTCCGGATTTTGAAGGACCACATTTTTTTTATTACAGTTAGTAAATATGTTAAAAAATAGGTTAATATTAAAATCCCCTGGGTATAGAATACCCAGGAAATGTAACTCCGACAATGGTACCCGGTTCGTCAGTAGAGTGATGCAATATGCCTTCCATTGTTTGGATATCTACCAAGCCCTAATACCCAGTTTTTAGCCAGAGGCGAACCCTATGAAATGAAGAAATTGAGATTAGCCATCCTAGTAAAGGATTAGCATAATTCATGGCATGCCCAGATCTGCTATGTTTCGCTTCACCCTTAATAACTTAACTTAATCTAGTTCGACATGGCGACACGAATTAATCGGTCACTCTCGGAAAGTGAAATTAATACAAGTATTCTAAGTGAAACTAAAAAGTGTACTTCATGTAATAAGGATATAGATCAAGATCTCTTCAAGTGCAACATTTGCGATACGGAATATCATCTAGATTGTGCAAAATCTGAAGATAAGTTCGGTGTATCCGCCTGTATAAAATGTGAGAAGAACGGGATTCAAAAGTGTTCTTTACAAGTCCTGATAGCATTGAAAAAACAAATAACATGCCTCGCCACTCAAGTAAGTCATTAGTCAAACATTATTATGTATCAAGATGAAAAAATAAAGGTACTAACCTGTGAATTTAACAAACATAAACACAGTGCAGACTCAAACCATGGTAACGGCAGTGGAAAAATTCCCTCTAATGTAAAATCAACAAACAAATTCAATAGAATAAGCAGACATTCGACAAAAGAGGGATCTGACGTCGAACGTTCGTACGCAAATTCTGTACAAGGTAAATTGGAAGAATTCCCAGACTTACAAAAAACTGTCTGTCCAAAAACAAATGATAGTGCAGGAAAAACTCACGAGGCCAATAACTCCGATAAAATCGACACGGAAAATAATATAAACACGGAATGGACTGACGCAGATACAAAGAGGACATGGAACAGGAAATCTTATAAATTCAACGGAAAAGCTACCAATTCGGACCTACCCGTCGCAGAAATAGCTTCAAGAAAATTGATTTTTGTATCTAGGTTCCATAGAGATGTTGAACCGGAGCAAATAAAAGGACATCTCCTGAAAGCCGGGAACTTCATATTCGTGGTGGAGAAACTTAAACCTAAATATGAAGATGCATCGTATTCATCTTTTAAAATTGGAATGCCATCTGCTGCTGAAAAAGCAGTAATTAATGAGAACTTTTGGTCAGAAAATACATTTATCAATCGGTTCTTTTTTAAAGCTATAAGCAACAACAATGAAACAAATTTTCAAAAACTTCCAAAAACACAGTTAAAACGCTAGTCTCAAAAGCAAATTCAATTTAAATATTACTTCAAAATGTACAATGTCTTACTACAGCTATAATTCAATTAGAAGCCTTAGTCGAAGAAGTAGAATGCAATATATTATGTATTTCAGAACACTGGCTTACGCAAGATCAATTAAAAATTATTAATCTACCTAATTTTCAATTAATATCAAGCTTTTGCAGGAATGAAAAAGAGCACGGAGTGGTGGCTCTTTACATCGAACAATCAATAGACTCTAGACCAGTGTGTGCATTTTCTCAATCGAAAGTGTTTGAGTGCGCGGGTGCACAAATTACTACAAAAGGAGAAACATTAATTGTAGTTTGTATATACAAAACTCCAAAGGTAATATAAATACATTTTTTAATGTCTTTGAGAAATTATTAATTGAACTATTCAACAGAAACAAACATTTTTATATTGTTGGCGACTTCAATATAGACTTCTTAAAAGCTTCGAATATCACGTTAGATTTTATGTATATTCTAAATTAGCCCAAACTTGTATAGATAATATTATTACAAATGTACATGCTGAAGCGTTGGTGCAAGTTTTACACACAACACTATCAGATCATACAGCACAAATTCTTAATTTTGATATACTAGTGGATTCCAAATCATCAGAGTGCGAAGCACGATTGTTTTCAAATGCAAACATGAGTAAGTTTATTGATTGTCTCTCTAATCAATCCTTTAATTCCATACGTGATCTTAAATCTGCAAATATCAAATATGATTCATTTATTATTATATTTCTTAAACATTTCAATGATAATTTTCCAGCTACTACTCATGTAAAAAGGAAAAACAGAAACAAAATGTATCATTCAGACGAAACCATAATAAGCAAAAATCGACTACTAATTTATAAAACAATGTCGAATTATATTCCTTATATTATGTGCCCTTATACAAAAATGAACAAAAAACGTATAATAATTTATTAATTGCGGAAAAACATAAACAAATGGAATTAAGATTGCTTAATTCATCAAATAAGTCGCAAGCATCATGGAATATTATTATGAACATATTAAGTAACGGTAAGCCCCACGCAATTTCTGAACACTCTAGCATTAGACAACTGTTAAATAATTTTAACAAATTTTTTAAAGAAATAGCAAAAATTTATAATTAATAATTCTACTGGAAATGGAACTATTTCAAATAATATTCCTTTCAATCAACATGCAATGTTCATACGACCTACAACCCCACAAGAGATAATTAATATTACGTACAGTTTCTCTAATGATTATAGCTGTGGGATTGATGAAATACCGATGCACATTTTAAAAAAATGTATCCAACTCATAGCAGAGCCATTATGTGATATAATAAATACCTCTATAGACACTGGCACATATCCTAATAAACTCAAATTAGCAATGCTATTAGAAATTTTTAAAAAAGGTAATCTTAATAATTTAGAAAACTATAGGCAAATCAGCCTTATAAATACATTTTCAAAAATTTTTGAGCGAATTATCTATGTACGACTACTTGAGTTTTTCAAAAAGTATGACTTGATATCTTCTACACAACACGGATTCCTAAAAGGTAAAAGTACTGATACGGCCCTCTTTGAATTCATAAATTGGATACTTTCAAATATGGAAGCAAATAATCTAACCTGTGGTATTGATCACTCGGCTCTGTTGGATAAATTGTACCAGTACGGTGTAAGGGGAATTGTGTATGAACTGATAAAGTCATATTTAACTAACAGAATTCACTATACTAAGATTAAGAACCCTAATTGTGGCACTAGTATACTGTCCGATCCACTTATATTAACGAGAGGCATACCACAAGGTAGTGTCTTGGGCCCTTCATTATTTGTTACTTTCATCAAAGATATTTCGAATAACTTACCACAGAATTGCAGAATTTTAAACTACGCAGACGACACAAATTTGCTTATTGAGGGCAAAACATTCATTGATATAAAGGATGTCGGCTCCTCGAGTATGTTTAAAATTGAATCATGGCTTAATAAAAATTACTTAATACTAAACAGGGCAAAAACAGCATGCATTTTATTTAAGTCTAATCAAGGGCTAACCACACCGCAATCAATAACAATTGATATCAGCTACAACTTATCTGATAACGTGAAATTTTTGGGTGATATTCTTGACGATACACTCAGTTTTTCAGAACATATAAACCATGTATGCAAGAAAATAAGTAGTGCTTCGTACGGCATGCGCATACTAATGCGCAGTACGAATTTTAAAATTGCTAAACTATTACACCTGAGATATGGATTGATATTCTGGGGAGGCTCTGTTAATGTAAATAAATCATTTATAAATCAAAAAAAAGCATTAAGAATACTGTGTAAACTAAAGTACAATGAAAGCTGTAGGGGTATCTTTAAAAAAGCTGGGATACTCACGATATATGGATTATATATTTACGAATGTATAATGTTTTTGAGGAAACATAATACATTTTTTGACGATGCCTTTTATAATACCAATTATTTTAGAAGAAGAGGGAATCAATATAACCTTCCTCAACACAGATTAAATAAATACGAGACCGGATGTTTCTACTCGTGTATGAAGATATTTGATCATCTGCCAGTAGAAATAAAAAGCATCGCCAAAACCAAGAAATTTAAAGAATCAATGTATTTATTATTATGTAATATTGAACCATATTGCATGGCTGAGTATTATTCTTACAGATTTGTTTTGTTATATTGTTTTCCTGACGTTTTTACATATACAAATGTATTATATATAATTGTAAATGTAAAAAAATATATATTATTATAACAAATATATATTATTATAATACTACAATCTGTCAAACTAAAGGACAGAGAATTACTCACGCCATAAAGGAAGTGAAATCCTTCTAAAATATCGTAACTGAGCTCATACCGAAGTTAAATCATTCACCATGGACAGACCATACAACAAATTAGGAAGTTAGTTGAACTGAGTTCAAAAATAAAAAGAGCTTGTTCAGACTATCAAGAAACGAAAATTACAATATTTTGGACATATCCTGTGGGGGAAAAGATACTCAATTCTACAAATTAATCATGCAAGGAAAAATAGACGGTATAAAATCAAGGGGGTGACGAAGAACTTTCTTTCTCAAAAACCTACGAGAATGGTATGGACAGACATCTACCGAACTATTTAGAGCTGCTACATCTAAAGTGAAAATTGCCACAATGATAGCTAATCTCCATTAGGAGACAGCACTCTAAGAAGAAGAGGACACCATGAACCAAGTGCGTCAGCTCCAAAACGCGTAAGCAATACGTTGAGAAACTCGCATATAAACAAGATCTGTATCAATCGAAGACATGGGCCAGCCATCTTCAAGGTGTTCACCACATAAAATTAATTTTGAATTTGCTGTACTTGCATCTCTCCGTACCTCATAAGTATTCTACCACCTTTATCCCCGTTAGAGTGAAGAACCTCCTCGACTCTGATACCGCGGAGAGAGAAAACAATGAAATTCACCCGTACCCGAAAAGAAGACAGCGCTACCAAAACACTCCATAAATACTGGACACATGACTTGAAGTAACAAAATTGATTTCGGATATCCGAACATTACCTGGACAAACCCAGCCGATGGAGTGGAACGTAACTTGTCATCTTTTCACTTCGCTACGCCGTATCAACACTTGCTGGGCTATCATATAATGAAAGCAACCTTGTAAATGATTGCCATCATTTTTCTCACATGAACCTCTAACCAAATAATAACAAATACTAGATGAGAAATGTTAGATGCTAGGTAACAAATAACACATGATAACCAATGATTACAGAAGACAAATGACAAATAATTTATCACAGATGATGAATGGTATTACAAACACAAAAAATGTTGATTTGATTATCACCTTATAAAATAAATAATAACAGCGTCTACTTCTTTTTTGGTTGCAAATATTATAAAATTATTTTTAGATACTAGATTGACTAGGCTGTTAATTGTTATTAAATTATTTTTAGATCAGAAAACGGACAACTGAAAATAGAAGACAGAAGGAGAATATAGAAGATGACAGAACATTAACGATAGATGACAGATGATAAATGTTGCAAAAGACAGATAGCAGATGACAGTTAATAAATGACAGACGACAGATTATTTATTTATTATCTATTATCTGTAACTTGTCATCTAACATCTGCATCTGTTATCTATCGTCTGTCAAATTTTTTTGTCATCAAACTATTTTTATGAAACTATAATTGCCATTTAAATTTTTAATCATGATGATGGTTGCGACCGTCTTATATTCCTAAAGCTATTTCACTAAAACAAATTTTGATGTTATTTAACTTACTTTCATATGAAATGTACCAACCAAAAATAATAATATTATTAATACGGCCATTTATCGATGAATTGCGTCCTTTGGTCTCCATTCCATTTAGACGTCTTTTACTAACCCCACCTCAGAAAGCTGCTCGTCTCGTGTCAAAAGCGGCAGGGTTGGATTGAAGAATGGAACAACATCGCTTTATCGACGAATCAAGGTTTTGTTTATGAAAAGATGTTGGAAGTAAAAGGGTGCGTCGATATCGAGGAGAACGAAGAAATTTAGAGTTGGTTGAAAGCTTTAACACCGGATGTCATGGTGTGTGCAATCATTTTGGGTCGAAAATCACCTCTGATGTTTATTCGAGGTACATTAAATAATGTCTTGGATCCCGTCGCGGTGCCATTTATGAAGACGCTACCTAATGGGATTTTCCAGCAAGATAACGCTAGACCACACACGGCAAACACTACAAGGGTGTTCTTGGAAGAAGCGGATTTGCAAATGTTGCCTTGGTCAGCAAGGTCTCCCGACTTAAACCCCATCGAGCTTGTCTGAGATATAATAGGTAAAAGATTTCACAACAAGCTCAGACCTCCTGACAATTTAGATGATCTGAGCTTTCAGTTAGAAGTTGCTTGGAATGAGTAGCCTCAAGCAGATATAGGCCATTTGATTCTAAGTATATCTAGAAGGGTAAATTCTTAAATTGCTGTGCGAGGCGATGTAACTTATTATTTATTTTTTTTTGTTAAATTTTTTTTTTTTTTCATAGTTTAATCATTTTGCACCAACGAATAAACAATTATTTTCATTAAGTTTTGCATCAATCATATTATTCTTTCTGGGTGGTGCATTTCATATGAAATCGAGTGTATTCATTATGAACACTGTTTATTTCCTTTAACTGTTCAGAGAATAATTCTTGTTACATTTTTTAACTACTGAAAATGTTAACACTAAAATACGTTTATGCGTTTCGACAATAAAAATCGTGCACTTTATAATTGGACAATTTACTTATTGGATTATATGCTTAAAAGTAACCTTAATGCAAATATTATCTTTTCATTTACTGTTCACATCAACAACAAAAAGTTGCAGTTGTAAATAAATGAATTTATTATCGTAAGGCAATAATCCGATTTTGTTCAATTCGTAATAATTTGCGATTAAGAAAAAACGCGATGAAAGGAATCCGACGTGATATACGGCCGGGCTTCTCGCTTCCATTTTTCTCTTTGCTACGTCTCTTCGTCTTTAATTCGGTATAGTGAAAGCCGCCGGGGGCCGTCACACAATTTCGTCTCTTTTGTGTTGCGTTTTACGGACATTAAACGCGATGTTTTTATTAATGGACGGTGCCACGTTTTTTTTTTTGATTCCACGAACGAATTGAAATAATTAAATAACAGCGGTGAATGAGAATTGAATGAATTTCGTGACGGTGCCCACATTTCGAGAGTCTCTCTTCACTCTCTAGCCGTGTGCTTATGGAAATTAGGCATTGTTCATCTCGATCATACAGTACAAATCTGTTGCTGTAATGCATTTCCTACTTTCAGTAGCGTGGACAAATATTTATGTTGAATTCAATTGTATCGACCGCCGGGGGATATATAATTATGCCTCGGTTTGAGATGGAAGATGAAGATATGTTTGATGTATACGGTTCGATTTTAGAATTGATTTCGATCTACGTTTCACTTGAATCTAGAGAATGTATTATGCTATATACAATTATAACATGAAGACATTTGTTTAACACTTAAAAATACTAACACAGTAAAGGGTTTCTGAATGTTTTTAATATTGTACTACAACAATGTTTCATCACACAGTGGCTTCATCAGGTAGATGAAAATTAGTTTACTTAATAGATATTTTCCTATGATTCCTTACATTTGAACGTCATAAGTTATTTCGGTTGTTTCTCTAATGTTCTTTCATTTATGAGCTTTAATATAAAATTAAAGCATCACAACTTTGTTCGTTTTTTGAGCAGATAGACTTTTTCTAATATATGGTGCTTAACTTTCATGAATCAACATTGTTTTATTGTTGGCCAATCCACAACAATCTGATTAATAAAAATACTTAATAGTTTGTCCGTATAACAGGATTTAATCTTCGTTGATTATAGTTTCGACAAGACACTTGTCATTTTCAAAATATAAGTGATTATAAAACATTTTGCCTTCTTTACTACACTTGCACTGATGATGTCGTTGATTCCTGAGGCATCTACATCGTATTTTTATTGTATAATAAAATGTATAACGATGTAGATGCCTTAGGAATCAACGACACAATCTTATTAATATCACTTAAGCAATCTCTGAAAATCTGGATATGGAGTTCCAAACTGATGTGATTTAGAACATGCCTTATGATAAAAAAAATGTCCATGCTTAAAGACCTAAACACCGTTGCTAATATTGTAAGGGTTATTAGTGCATATTTAGAAGGACGAACGCAAATTATGGATTGTGGTTTAATCTTTTCCATATGAGGCAGTTGCCGTTGTATCCCAAGGATCTAAATCAGGATTTTATTCTTAATTACAATCAATTATTTTATTTATTAAAATTCTTATTTAAAATGTAAAGAAATCATATGGAGTTTACCGTTTCTCCTAGGTAAAAACTGTAAGCTTTACTTGTTTAATTTCTCACGATGGATTATGATTATTAAATTCATATATTATACATCCTTAATAAGATTTCATAATTGTAGCAGCATTTTTACACCGTACTGTAACATAAATTACGAATAATTAGGATAAAGTTCAAGCCGTAAGTTAATAATATAAATCCGATCTAGGTATAAATCTTCGAGAATTGCCATTCTTGCCATTCGCTTTAATTAGGCTAATTATACAAACCGAGTACTCGTTACGTATTAACGCGAGTTGGCCAACGATTAGCTAATACTAATTTCTAGTGAACATCGCAGGAGTTAATTAATTAATAAATAAAATTGGCGATTATTATCTGGTCGAACGCAATCAAATATTTTTTTTTGTGAGAAGATTCGTAAATTAAATAATTCTGTTTCAAAATTATATCGAATGAAAATGTTTGATAAAATAATATTATAATTTTCTAAGAATGGGTATAAATAATGTATTTTTCGTAATAGGTGGTTGATTAATAATTAAATAAAGTATTTTTCATTAAAGGTAGTTGATTAATTATTTAATTGATTCTGTTCACTTTATTGTGTATTTTTAATTAACTACCTCTTATTAACATAATGTTCCACCAAGTAATAAAATGAGAAACAAATACAAGTTTTTTCAGTGGTAAAAAACATAGAAAATCGTGTTCTATTTCATCCCACACTTAAGCCTTTTCATGTTCAAAATATTTCAAATATATAAACATCTAAAAAAATTGAGAGTATAATTAATTAAAAGTGTTACAGTTTAAGTTATCATGCATTTTTAGGTTGAATTGGGTTATGCATCAAAAGCAAAATTTATTCTGTTGTTTAAAATTTAAAAAAATAAAAATATCCAATTTTGATTAAACTAATCTCTTAATCAGATTTATTACCAGACACCAAAGATATTTAATGCACGCACGCGTGTCAAATTATGCCACGCAGAGGTTGAGATGTTAAAATAAATTACGCATAAACAACTGCCGATCACGCGAACCGTTAATGATACTGCCAAAAAAAATAAAATTACTGCCCCGAAAATCGATCTTCATAAAAATCGGCGGCTGTGCCAATAACAACAGCAACAATTTCGAATCTTCGAAACCGTGGCCATTAATAAAATTGCCTCCGCGACCAGTTAATCGGACACGGGAACAAAATTCGAAATGCGGCCGCAATTAAGGGCACGGAAAAAATTGGAATGTAAATTTTTTGGAAATTTCGATGGGAGGCCGCCGCAAATTGAGTAATCCGCTGATAATTGGGATGTGTGTGTACGTGTACGTGTGTGTTAATGTGTGTGTTTATAATTTGCAATCGGGAAAGTGAGCGTGAGATAGCAATTATAAAATTAAATCAAATTAGAAAATATGTTTATACACAGCTGGCGGGGAAATTGTTAGGCGGTTAGGTTAAACGCGTTTACGCAATGCGGTGGAGGAGATTAGCATACATTTACAATTTCGATTTTTACAACCAGTTAAGATAAAACGCTAATCCGTTCGGACGATGTTGATGATGATGATGATGTTGCTGATAAATTGCGCAAGTGCGGTAGCGGATTCCTGTTAAATGTTACTTTACATTAATAAATAGCAACAGTTTTTATAAGTAAACATAAAGGTTTATTTTTTTATGTAGACCATTTTTCATTTTCTAAAATTCTTTGATTTCTTGGATACAAGATTTGTAAACGTTTACAGATTATGGGTTTAAATCCTCAATATTTTGTCCCAATTGTCTCACTCCTCATCGATGATTTTCACTCTATCACTTAATTTAGAAAATGTCTTTATTAGTCGTGGATATCATGTCGGTTTTGACTTGATTTTAACTGTACACTACTTTATTTCAAAAGAGTAATTGTAGCTTATATAAAAAAATATTTGTAGTGTAGAACCTTCAAAATTTTAAATGTCCGGTATACCACAAGGATTGCATTGTGGTCCTTCAATAATGGGTTGAGCAAAAAAATGACATCATTATCTCAATTGAATTGTTTACCATTCAAAGAGTAAATCAGAGATGTATCCGTTATTTGTTGCTAACTATCGTCTCATTACTTTATTCTCAGGTTTAGCTGAATCGAATTTTCGAATCCCTGCTAAAACCTAAAATCCTGAAATGCACAATTTCTTCCATCCCTAACTACCAATTTGTATTCTTACTCAACAAATTAATCACTCTCTCTGTAACTATTCTAGCTTCCAACATTCAAATAAAGCACCTCGAAGACCAATCGTCCGCCGTAGCCTTCTTAGTTATTAAAAAAGCGTTACACTCTGCTCTTCACCAAGGTTTTCTTTAGAAAGTCTGAAAGAGAAATTACCAGAAAATTATTAGACAAGTTCTGAATGTAAAAGATATTGAAATATTCTGTAAAGTTGAAGAAAATATATCTATAAGAAAAAAAAATTTAAACAGCTGAAAAATGTTTAAATTCTTTCCAGCAAAGTAGAATCAAAATTTTTTAAATATTCCATTTAAATAGAGAAAGAGATGTAATAAAAGTTACTGAATATTTTTGTTAAGACAAAATAAATAGAGGAATATCTCGAAGGAAAAATCAAACTCCAAAATTGTTGGATAATCTAAAACCTTAGAAAAGAATTCTAGAAATCTTGATGAAAAAATGTTGACTATTCTAAAACCTTTGAAAACAATTCTAGAAATCTTGATGAAATTAGGTTGGAAAGTTCTAAAAATATAAAGAAACAAGTTGTTTTTAAATTCTAGAACTCTCAAATAAAATTCTATAAATTTTGATGAAAGATTGTTCGAAAATATTTCATAATGCTGATAATTACTAGTAAATTCTTAAACCCTAAAAAAATATTCTAGAAATCTAGAGGAAAAATTGTTAGAAATATATAATATATTGCTTACATTTCTTTGAATTTCAAAAAACCTTTCAAAAGTCTGAAAGAGAAATTACTAGAAAATTATTAGACAAGTTATGAAGGTAAAAGTTATTGAAATATTCTGTAAAGTCGAAGAAAATATATCTATAAGAAAAAATAATTTAAACAGCTGGAAAATGTTTAAATATTTTCTAGCAAAGTAGAATCAAAATTTCTAAAATATTCCATTTAAATAGAGGAAAAGATGGTATAAAAATTACTGAATATATTTGTTAAGACAAAGTTGAGGAATAGAGGAAAATCTCGAAGGAAAAATCTAACTGCAAAAATTATTGGATGTTCTAAAACCTTAGAAAAGAATTGTAGAAATCTTGATGAAAAAATATTGGCTATTCTAAAACCTTTGAAAAAAATTCTAGAAATCTTCATGAAAAAATGTTGGAAAGTTTTAAATATATAAAAAAACAATATATTTTTAAATTCCAGAACTCTCGAGTAAAATTCTATAAATTTAGATGAGAAATTGTTCGAAAATACTTTATAATGCTGATAATTGCTCGTAAATTGTTAAACCCAAGAAAAATATTCTAGAAATCTAGAGGAAAAATTGTTAGAAATATATGATGTAAGAGAAATTGCTTACATTTTTTTAATTTCGAAAAACCTTTCAAAAGTCTGAAAGAGAAATTACTAGAAAATTATTTGACAAGTTATGAAGGTAAAAGTTATTGAAATATTCTGTAAAGTCGAAGAAAATATATCTATAAGAAAAAATAATTTAAACAGCTGGAAAATGTTTAAATTATTTCCAGCAAAGTAGAATCAAAATTTCTAAAATATTCCATTTAAATAGAGGAAAAGATGGTATAAAATGAATGAATATTTTTGTTAAGACAAAGTTGAGGAATAGAGGAAAATCTCGAAGGAAAAATCTAACTCCAAAAATTATTGGATGTTCTAAAACCTTAGAAAAGAATTGTAGAAATCTTGATGAAAAAATATTGGCTATTCTAAAACCTTTGAAAAAAATTCTAGAAATCTTCATGAAAAAATGTTGGAAAGTTTTAAATATATAAAAAAACAATATATTTTTAAATTCCAGAACTCTCGAGTAAAATTCTATAAATTTAGATGAGAAATTGTTCGAAAGTACTTTATAATGCTGATAATTACTCGTAAATTGTTAAACCCTAAAAAAATATTCTAGAAATTTAAAGGAAAAATTGTTAGAAATATATGAAATAAGAGAAATTGCTTACATTTTTTTTAATTTCGAAAAACCATTAAAAAATCTGAAAGAGAAATTACTCGAAAATTATAAGACAAGTTTTTAAGTTAAGAGATATTGAAATATTCTATAAAGTTGAAGAAAATATATCTATAAAAAGGCAAGATAATGAAATGTATGGGGCCATCAAATAAGAAAAACTTTAGTTCTTTTTAAGAACAATCCTGCAAGTTAAAAAGGAAATTTCTAAAGTATTTCAGTAAAATAAAGAAAAAATTGAGAGAAAACTCGTGAAAAATAGACATCTGTAAGAGAAATTGCTCGAAATATCTTGAATATTGCTATTAATTGTCGTGAAATTCTAAAATTCTAGAAAAAAATCCTAGAAATTTAGAAGAAAAAAATACTGGAAAATTCTGAATACATGAGAGATAAGTGATTGGAATTTCTAGAACTCGAATGAAATGCTAAAAATCAAGAGAAATTACTCGAAAATATTTGAATATTTTAAAACTTATTTCTGGTAATTGCTGTAAAATTTTAAATCCCTAGAAACAAATTTCTATAAATTCGAGAAAATTCTTATAATATGAAAAAGAAGTTGTTTGAAAATATTTGAACTCTTAAATAAAATTCTAAATATCAAGAGATATTTCTCGAAAATACTTGAATATTTCAAAACAGATTGCTGCTAGTCGCCTCTATCTCATCCTCCAGTCAGTAAATCATAAGCGAGGGTTTTAATTAAAAGTTGTAAAACGAAAAAAAAAAATTAAAAAATGGTCATAGTACATAGTACTATCAGGTTTACGTAAAAAGGCTATACTTAACAATTTGCTTAATTTTAGATTCTTTATAATTACTTGTTATATAAATTTCATGTAATTCATATGGTTTATTAGCAGTAGGCAAAAATAATCAAAAATTTTTCTCGCTAGTTAAGAACTTTATGAAAAAACTGTTTTAGTAAAACTTGTTCAAATCAAAATATTCTTTATTTATTCAATTTCTCATTCTCTTTAATTTTTGTTTGACTGGTTTTGTAATATTTTTTATATTTAGAAAAATATCACAAAAACTTCCACTTTCGGTTTCCCAAAATTTTTTCAGTTACAATTTTTAACGACAAAATCTTAAGTTTAAAGTTTTATCTCAAAGGGATTATTCGTTGTTGAGATACAGTGCCCACAGACATTCTCATTCACGAAAACAATTCTTTTTCTATATATTCTATACAGGGAAAGTAAAAAAGGTTATTATTTTAAAATAGTATAAATATAACATAAAATATTTTCTTAAATAAATTTTCTTTTAATAATCACGTCCTTCACATAGCCAGGAAGGGTCTCCAATCCTGATTAAGTTTGGCATTTGGGCAAGAATCTAAATGTTAATTGGTTAAAAATTTGATACTGTTCATTAATTAGGTGACAACTTGAGTATGTCTCTCCTGTATGGACCATATTTATAATAAACAATGTTAATCGTTTTTGTTTTAGCGCAGTTTTCTACCTTTCCTTCCATCGTCAGGAGTCAATTAAATTTTATTTTCAAGAATTGTTAAGGTAATTTTTACAATATGTTTCCACTTTTAGAAAATGTTCCTATAAATTCCTTCAGCAAGCTGCGAGATTTTCCTTTACAGTTTCTACATTTTTTTAGAAACTTTGGTATAACAACTTTAAAATTTGTATTTATTTATGTATCTATCAATGAAATCTCTCTCGTAAATTTAGATCTTTTACTAATTCCAGAAATTCTTCCAAAAAATTCCAATATTTTCCAAAATTTGTATTTATTTATTTATTTATCTATGCAATTTAGATCTTCTACTAATTCCAGAAATTCTTCAAGAAAAAATACCCTCTATTTTTTGTTTTATATTAGCGGAATTTTATAAGTAATCTTTCCTTTCTATGAATCTCTTTTCCAAATTGGGAACATTTTCTTCCAGTGTTATAGTATTTTTCAGCAATTGTTGTTCCAGTTTTATTTTAGAATTTTCCAGCATTACTTTCTTCTACATTCAGAGAATTTTAGTTTTAAAAATTTTTCATTTTGATTTCTCAAAAATATTTATTATTTTTTTATTTCAATATTATCTTTTATAAAAATCTATCTTCTAATTTGCACAATTTTCTTTGAAGTTTATAGTATTTTCTAGAAATTTCTCTTCAAGTTTCTGTTTGGAAATTCATTTCTCAAAATTGTTTACTTTTTTTTATTTCAGTATTCATGTTTTACAGTAATTCATATTCTAATTTGCACAAATTTTCTTTCAGAGTTATAATATTTTCTAGAAATTTTGCTTCTAGTTTATTTTGTTGGGAACATTTTCCTATTATATTATATATATATTATAATTACAATTTTCCATTTATTCTGTTTCGTTTTTCAAGTGTTTTAGAATTTTTCATTCATTATTTTATTGTGAATATAAATTTTTTACCAAGTTTTAAAAAATTACCTGAAAACATTTTTCATTATGTAACGTTTAATTGTTCTTTTAAGCAACATATAGAACAAGAATTTTTGTTAATTTCAATTGTTTTCATCTATTTTTCAATTGTTTTTGTAAATATTTAATTAATTAAATTAATTTCTATAATTGAATTAAGATATTTTAGCATTTTTAACATTTTCCATTAGTAATTTTTGATTCTTTGTGTTTGATTCAAGTAATTTTAATTGATTTCTTTTAAGACATTCAATTGTTTTGGCTAACTTTAGATATTGTATTAAACTATAATAAACGGAATATTAATTTTATATAACATTATAAATTTAGATTATTATTTATTCTAGCGTACTCTTGACCTACCACAATAGTCAGTACAATGACCTATCGTACTCTTGACCTATCCCAATAAACTACGCGTTAACCTAGGTCAAGAGTACGCTAGTTATTATTAAGTTTGGAAAATGTTGTACATCTATTTCCTAACCAGTATTTAAAATTATTTATGTTAATCTAATAATATTTTTTCCATAGTTTTACCTTTTGAAATTCTTTTGAAATTTTTTTAACTATTTTAAGCAATATTTATATTTTTTGATTTAATCAACAATTTTGAAGTACCTTTTTCTCGGTTCTAACTCTTTTCCACATATCCTGTTTGCAACTACATATGGTTCTTGGATTATGACAAAGGTATTATCATTGCTTTGGGAATTGTGGTTTATTGTTTGCGTCTTTGCAATGTTGTAAGTTTATTTGAATTATATTTAATTCTTTTACTATTATTTTATGAATTCAAAGGATATGTTAATGGTGAGTTTATACTAGAGTTGTTAATTTATTAGAATATAAGAGTATAAAGCACTTACCAGTTAATCTTATGATGAGGTTCCTTTCTGCTGTCCTCAGCTTCCATTGGGTTAGTATGGATGTTCTTACAGTGGATTTCCTTTATGGAATTAGTCGTGACAAGTTGGAATTTGTATAGACACACTGTGCTGTAGGAGGGTGATTTTTTCGTGTGGAACTTTCATCAAGACCAATATGTCCTCTTGTTTTTCTTCGGTATGGAAGACACTAATCTATCGTCAGCTCTCGGTTCTAACAAGCCAAAAGCTTAATTGTCGAAAATATACTATAAACAATAATTAAATGTGCTGATAGTTTGTATTTCCTAATTATATGAAGTATAGAAAGGCTTAAATGTCTTCTTAACATATTAGGATATTTGCGTCTTGTAGAAAATAATAATATATTTGTTGTTATACAAGTAAATAAATAATTATCTATACGCACTAATAAATGGGACGATAATATTTTCTATTTACCATGTAATAACGAGTAAAACTTAAATGCATGAATGGAAACGGACACTTGATACTTATCCATATTTGCGTGTCGAGAAGAAATAATCATATCTCATAGGCATAAAACAGACGCAAATTAAGCAAGACCTCTTTTTAGTGCCTCGGCCATTAATTAAATTTTATATAATGCAGAAATGAAATGTTTGGATATAATGAGCGTAAATGGCACGCAATCATCGCGTTAAAAATAATATTTATTAGGAATACGCTTCGATGCGACGTTATCTCTTCTCCTCAAACATATTATCCCTGGTGGTAAATAATCCTAATTGGATTAGGCTCGATCCCGTCGACAGTTTTAATATTATTAGAATAACGAACGCATGCATAATTTAATATCGCCGTGTAAATTATGTGGAAAAACACATTATATTAATTGTTAATTATATAAAACCCGCCCTACATTCCTGTTGATAAGTGAGGATTAATTGATGGAATTTAATAGTAATGGCTGGCAATGAATAATTATTGTGTGAATGTTGTTGTTGGGAGTGTTGATGTGGGATTATCTGGATTACAGAAAATGTATTACTGTTGAGATTTATAGGTGGTTATACGTAATTCGCTTTTAATAAATAAATAAATAAAACGCCACGTTTACTTAGTAGCAAATAAATGCATAATTTATACAATTAATGTTAGATATTTGCAGAAAGAAAACTTTTATATATAATCCTATAGAGATTTATTAAACATGTATGTTTTTATGTATTACGAGGAATAGTTGGAAAGTAGTCCAGAGCGTTGACGAATAACATGTTCACTTGTATTTCAGCTGTATGTGTGCAATGTTGCGTCTTTATGGTATTAACTGTAGTGTTAAATTAATTAAATCAAAACAATATTATATTTTATTAACCGCTCAATTTTCCTTCATTAATTTTGAGTTTTGATGCTCTTCATCACGCAATCGTGTGTTTTGAAAACCCTCTCGCATTTTTCGTCCTGTTGGTTATCGGCCACGCACGCCTTCACTTTCTCCATCAGTGCATCACTCGCGTCGAATAATTTCTTGATATTGTCCAAATTTGCCTCGCCTAGAATAGTGAACTTTGGATTATTCCGATCGATTAATTGATGCGACAGTTACCGTTCTCATTGACCACACCAAATTTGGTTGCCACGCATGTGGCGAAGCACTGGTAGTCCTTATTTTCAAACAACTTTGGATCGAACTTTTCGCCCGGCTTGAACATGGAAATGTCCACGTTTAGCTCCTTGGCGCATTCCTCTGCGTTCTTCTTCATGTCGGGATGTACTCTGAATGCCTGAAAGATTTGATAATGGCCTTAAATAAGGTTAAATGAAAATAATTAAATTAATAATAAACTCAAAAATTATTTTCATTTAACCTTTTTTAAAATGAACTACCACATAGTAACGGTCGCTACCATCATTTCGATAATGGCCTTGTTAGGATTGTAACTATAGTCACAGTTAAATCATCAAAAAATTGGATTTTTTAAAGTTTCTAATTACAAGATGTATCATAAAGCAATGACTTTCATCATTATTCATTATTGAAAATAATAATAACATACCAACCAAAATAATAATCGATGTAGTTACAACAAAAGTGAAGTAATTAAAAATATATAAACCAATAATTATTATTTTCCTGTCAACAACATGCTCAAACCGGTTTCGATCTGCTTTTGATCTCAGTTAAAGAACATTACTCGGAAAACAAATGTTAAAAGTAGAGTTAATTGATGCCAATTAAAATAACGTTATTTTAGGCAGTATTAAGTCAAGAGTATGCTAGACATTAATATATATTTCATTCTTGATGCAGGTCAAAAGAATATTTTTTGAGGTAGGTCAAGATTACGCTAAATCACTTTTATCGTTTCTTAATGCATGTTGATAAAAATGTTATTGAAATAGTTAAAAAAATATTTTCAGATTTTCTATAAGTGACTCATCGTATTCTAATTATATAATTAACTTACCATAACCGATGCGGCAATAAAGATAACAGCAGTGAAAATTTTCATTTTAATTTTTCCTGTTAGTTTCTCTTTGATCCACACTGTATAAACTTTGGCAGATGCAATGTCGACCAAGGAATATATTTCGAGGTTTATATAGTGAAAAACTGTAAAGCCAACAAATTCACAAGGTCGTGTTTACTATTTATTGCTCAATGTAATAATTATAAATGGATTTATAATAATATCCCGTCGGTTTGATCTGTGATGTATAAAATTTGACACAATAAAAATATGTGTTTATTATTCATTCCTATAAAAATACTGATATGGTGTTTATACGCAAACTTATTGTATTTTTTATAATATTATTATGCTCAAATTACGAATGATTCATAATGACGTTTATATTTTATACGATAATATTTTCATGGGAAAAATAAACATACTCTTTGAATATATAAATAATAATAATAATTTAGCTTATTTTAGTTTTTTGGTGAAATTGATTTGTTCAATAATTATTCTCTTTGTAATTTTACCTGACCAATAAAGATTTGAATTTGAAACAATGTTAGTTTTCGCATTACGTGAAGAGTATAGTTAATATAATTAACTTTGTTATTTCCTATATAAAGTTTATATAGTTTTTGAAGAGTTAATAAATTTGAAATTCCACTTTTTTATCATATTTTTTTAAAATTTATATTAAAAAAAAATTATTGTACAAATGCATTTATAATAACGTACCTTCAGAAACGAGTCTGCGCCGATTGCGGTTTCTTTCAACTTTAATTATAATCCTGAGCGCGAAAAAAATGGGCACCAGTGCGGTTTCGTGAAATTCAATTCGACTAACCGAACCGTTACATATAAGGAATCAAATTTATCTGTAATTCGAGTCCGGCGCAATTAATAAGTAATTTATTGTCGGCACCGATCCATAAATCTACATTAAGACTTCATTATTCAGCAAGATGGACTTTTTTTTTATTAACGGAGACGATCCGATCCGATAAAGGAACTGATAAGGTTCATGAAATTGAAATATATTTCAAGATGTATTTTAGGTACATTTAATGATTATATTTAAATTACTTAAATAAATAAAAAATTGACATATTAGACAATTAATTCCCGTAGACATTAGCAATCATGATAAATTCAGGCTGAAAGACCTCGGGTTGATAGGCAAATTTAATCTTTAGCTGATTTGCAGTAATTTCAATACATTTATTTTTAAGAATTTTTTAAATTGTCTACTGTATAAAAAAATAATTTGAAGCGTTTTTTTTTAGAAAATAATCAATTGCCTTTCATTACATTTTTTTAAATGTTAGTTCCAACTATTTTAAAGATTAAAGTTTAATCTGATTTTTATTAACTCAACTATAATTTTAGTAAACTTCTGGCTTTTGTATAAACTCTAAAATATTCCAACATTTATTACAAAAATTCCAATTGTTTTATAATAGTAGAATTTTAATTTTTTATATTTTTTTTACCAAAGTTTAACTGTTTTTAATTATTTAAACATTTTCACCTTTTTTTTTTTAAACAATTTCACTTTAACTAATTTTAACATATTAAGAGTTTTTAACTGCTTTTTCTATGCAAATTTTAATAACTTTTTCTGATAAAATTTGAATTCTTTAAAGCAATTTTTTTAATGTTCAATTGCCTTTTAAAAATTTTCAATTAAATTATTATTTTTAAAAAAATGTTAATGTTTGCCACTCTTTTTGTAGCAAATTTCAATATTTTTAGTAAATTTTAATAAATCCTTTGTAAATTCTAAAATGTTTCAAACGTTTTTACCAAAATTTATTTTTTTGTTGTTGTTTAATTATATTATTTTGGTAAAATTTTAACATAAAAAGTTTTTCCCCTCATTTTCTCAAAATAACAAAAATTAAAATTAATTTAACCTAATTGTTTCTTTTTTGAGAAATATTCCACTTTTTTTTAAATAATATATTTATTTTTTCTAAAAAATCCAATATTTTTAATGATTTATTATTATTATTATTATTATTAATACTTTAGTATTCGTATATACATAATATTTAGCAAAGTTAATTACAAAATATAAAAAAAAACATACCCAAATATCCCATTACACTTTCTGTGTAGCTAGAAGCTTCTTTTTGATATTATAATTACTTTCATTTTAGAACTATTCGTTCTCTATATATGTCAACATGACAGCTGATTTTTAATTTCATTTCATTTAAAAGAGACAAACATCTTTATTTATTATTGAATACATTCATTATGTACAATATAATCGTAATTGATTTTTATTAGGGCTATCGACCCATGGTCTTCCCGCCATCATTTCATTTATTTTTATTTACTTAATGGTTTTTACTTTGATTTGATTAAGTTTTTAAATGCTTTTCATAACATAATTTCCTGTTTATTTTAAAATTTCATTTAACTTTGAGCTGTAATAACAAATTCAACAATTTTTACGCAATTCTAAAATTTTGATTGCTTCTTCTACAAAAGCTTGAATAATTTTTTTCTAAAATTTCAATTGATAAAGTAATTTTTACAAAATGTTCATTTGTTAAATAAATTTTGATTTGCTTTTTTTAAATTTTGTTCTAACTATATTTTAAAGTTTTCAACTGTTTTTTTAGAGTAAATTTTAATAATTTTAGTAATATTTTGGTTTTTGCGCAAATTATAAAATGTTTTAAATTTTTTTACCAACAACTCCTGTTGTGATGAAGAAGGAGACACGATGACTTTGTTTTACCATAAAGTCATCGTATCTCCGTCATTATATTTACGATATATGCGACAAAGTACCACAATAAAACTCCTTTGTTTTTATATTGGGATTTTTTTTCAACAAGAGTTTTTAACTGGTTTTTAACAAAATTTCAATTTTTTCATTTTCTAGCAGATTTTTTAAGAACACACTTTTTCTTAGCAAAGTTTAATAATGATATATATACAGAATCTTTATTTAAAGATTTTTTGTACATAATATACATATATTTCAATTAATACAATATATACAATCTGTAAATGGGCTATCGACCCGTTGATCCCATAATATAAATTTTTGTTGACTGACAAGTTAATTGTTAATAATTAGAAAAAACACGAAAATATTTCGTAAAATCTGCAACAAATGATTTTTTTACGAAATATTTTCGTGTTTTTTCTAATTATTAGTTAAATTTCTACAACGTAAAGGACTTATATATTTTATTAAGTTAATTGTTGTTTCTATAAGATTTTATTTTCACGAATAGAGATTCTGTGAGATGTTTAAATTCCAGGGGGATAAGGGAGTTTCGACGAATACAATATTTTTTAAGGATGTTGAAGTTAGATGGATTGGAAGCTATTTTAGTGGATAGGTCATAGATAGGGATGCTGTTTGTGGATTCGTAAAGGAGTGTATTTAATGGATTGTGGAAAGGATTATTTGGGTGACGGAGTTAAGTGAGGGTGCGTAAAGCTACTGAAAGGATTTTAATGGTTGATGGTGGAGATTGGGAAAGGAGGATTGGACCGTATTCCAGCAAGGGCCGTCATATGACTGTATATTTTGACAGCATCAATGTCATGCTCTCGATCTTGTAGGTGTGACCTCTGAAATGTTTTGCTCTTGCTAAAACCTTGGACTTCATTATTTGGGTGTAGGATTTAAATGTAAATTTTTGATCTACTATTATTCCTAAATATTTGCATGTAGGAGCAGCATGTATCGTTTTTCCGTTAATTTTTAATGATGATGGAGTTGGGGGAAATTCGGTTAAATAGGATTAAAAATTGGGTTTTAGCTGGGTTAAGAGAGATCCTCCAATTTTTAAACCATGCTCTGGTAGAGTCTAGGAGTTGTTGAAGGAAGTACATAGCATTATTAAGAGAGAAGGAGTGGGCTATTAGTACGGTATCGTCTGAAAACTGATGCACATACGTTGAGGGGTTGAAACAGTTCGGATTGGGATTATAGAGATCATGACTATAGATGTTGTAAAGCAAAGGAGATAAGGGAGAGTCTTGAGAGAGACCTTGATTGGGATAAAATGTGAATGAGAGGCAGTTATCTATTTTGATTGGTAGGGATCGATTAGTAAGGAATTGTTAAATTGGGGTTATTAGGTAGCGTGGAAGTTTTAATTGTACTGATTTATATAGTAAGCCTTTGTGCCAAACTGAGTCGAATGCCTTCCGTATATCTAGAAAGAGTATCGCAGAGTATTTGTTTTCTATTCTTACTACCTGACAATTAGAGGTAAAAATGGATAAGGGAAATATGGTGAAACGTTTTGATTTAATTCAGAGATGGAGCTATTAAGGATATGGTTAAATATTTCTTTTAGAATAGATTCAAGGATTTTTCTCAGGATTGGAAGAAGAGTGATGGGGCGATAGCTGGAGACTTTGCTTGGATCAGAACCATTTTTATGAATACATACGACAATTTATTTTTCCATCTAAGTGGAAAATATTGTTGCCTAATTATAAATTCAAAAATTTTAATAATGCGATGATGTCTAGAGTGAGGTTTTTAAGGCGAGGGATTTTGTCATAGCCAGGTGCAGAATTTCTTCCCGCTCTGAGTTTATTAAAATATATTTCTTCTATGTCTAGTTCATCTGGAGTACGGTAAATAGAGGATATAGGAAGGGAGTGGAAATATTTGTCTATATTATTGAGAAATAATTTGTCGAATTGTCATGTGAAAAATATTGTCAAAGTGTTTTTTACAAATGTATTTGAGATGTTGTGTTTATCTGTTATTTCTATGTTGGTATCAGGGTCAATTATGGATTTAATAAATTCTATTGATTTATATTTGGATATATTTATCACGCGATTAATTTTTTTTTGACATGCTGAGAGCCATGTGGTGTTTTTATATTCTACTATTAAATTGTGAATGTCTTTGTTAATTTTGTTGAATCGTTTTTTAATGTCAGGTTCGTCAGTTAATCTAAGGTCTCTGTCTTTTGATTTTCTTTAGTCTAAGGATATATGGAGGGAGTGGATATTTATAGGTTTTTTTTTAATTTTGGCGTGTGTTTCTTAATAAAACTAGCGAAGAAGTTGTCAATAGTTATGGGGTTGATTGAAGAGTTATCTTGCATGAATTGGATAATATCTTTAGAGACTTTTTCAAAGTTACAATTTTTATAGTCATATATAAATTCAGGCGGGGGGAGATGTAGGTTTTAGCAATTTTGATTTGGAATTGAATAGATAAATGGCCAGAGCATTGGTCAGGGATTAATTGTAATAAGTGGGAGTGTGATTTTAGATTGTTAGTGCATAGGAAGATAACCGTGGTTGTGCTTTGATTGTGTATTCGTGTGATGTTTGATTGTGTTGCAAATGATAGGATACATTTTTGTTTACATTTGTTTACATTGAAATCACCTATAATAATCGCTTAATCGTAAAGCGATGCCTTCGTAAAAATGGTTTGATCGATTCGGGAATGGGGATGGATCTATATAACAAATATTTGTAGTAGGAATGTGTTAAAAGGAAGAGTGAATGAAGAACTTTGTTTAAAGGGTTGTTTATTTTTGGGGGATTGGCTTTTTCAGAACTTACAGTAGGATGGGTGCTGACAAGGGACCCTCCCCTCAATTTTTGGGAGCGTATAGATGTTGGGATGAGGAGGGAATTCTAATTTGGAGAGGCAAGAGGGATTTTCGATTTTATTTCTACTAGCATTGACACCTGAATATTATTTTTAAATTACAATTTAAGTTAAATTAATTTTAGAATTTTCGTTAAATGAAATTTTAAAATAAAAATAATCTATTCGCTTTATTTATTTTATTTTTTATTTTTAAAAACATTTAACTGTTTTTTTATATATTTTCAATCTTCTAAAATTAATAATTATCCAACCAGATTTAATTACCAAATTTTACATTTTTTAATTTATTTCATTTAATATTTATAGTTTATTGCTTTTTCTTACCAACTTTTTGTAAAATTACATACGTTTTTATGCATGTTTAATAATGATTTTTTTAATCTAGATAAAATATTCTCAATGAAAGAAAATTTCAATGAATATAAGTAAAAAATTCATATTAATGTTGGTTACAACAAATAAACAGTTTTTTATTGATAATGAGCAGTTTTCAACTGTGTTTCTTTTTTACAAATGTTTCCAGGTGAGATTATTAATAATTTTTTTAAAGTTAAAGTTTCCAAATATTACGATTAAAAAAATAGTGTATAGTTTTAAATTTGGTTCTATTTTAGGAATATTCTAAGAGTTTTAAGTTTCTAATATATTTCCTACTTTTTTACTTTTTAGGGCATTTTTATATACCGGGTGTCCCATTTTACATTACGGTGTCGAATAACTTGAAAACAATTTAAATTCAATATGTTCAATCAATTTTGAAACTGATTCTTTTACTAAATTACAGTTGTTTTTATTTTGGTAAAATTTAATGTATTGAAATTTTTGTTTTTTCTTACCACTTTTCAATTTTTGTAATATTATATGTGTTTTAAACACTTTTAATATCAATTTAATGAAACATAGATGTTTAAAGAATTTTGATTTATTTCTTTATTTTTTCCTTCTAAAAGTCCAACATTTTAAAGCAAATTTAAAGCATTTATTAACTTCTAATTGTTTTGATTTTTGTTATATTTAATTCAAGTTTTCAATTGTTTTTTGCCATATCAACTGCATTTCATTTTTTGTAAAATTTAATATTTTATTGTGCAAACATGCACTATCTTAAAACTCAAATATTTTTGTTAAAAGTAATATTCAAATAATACAAGTATACATTTTTTAAAATCATTAAATAGTTTTACCCTTTTTTCTTACATTTTTATTTTATTTTCTAAAATTACAAATGCTTTTAATATTTTTAAATATTGAATTAAAGTATGTTGTAAATAATAAACACGTTTCTTTAAATTTCACAGGTATGAAATTTAAACAAACGTGTTTTCCTGCGCCACAACGAAACAACATAACTGTATTATCAATTAATAACAAAAAAAAAATCAATTTCAATTTAATATCCAGCACACGATTTCATATCGACGATTGCACAACGTGCGTAATTTATTATCAGATTTATCTGCACACAGTGTAAGTAGATAATCACGGCGTTTCTTAATATGGTAATTGCTCAAATCTAATGTGATAATGTATGCAAAGTACGGCAAGTTTAACCCAACTTTATCAGGACAGAAAAAAAAACACACACACACAATATTGGAACTGGCGTGGCATGCGACTAATTGTTGGTTTCTGCGAATAATTTATAATTAAAATTACAATTACTCCTGCCTCGCTTTATCTTTAATGAATCTAATTAATTCCAACGAACTACGTACCACATGCACGCCGCATGATTGCAATTAACGTATCTTAATTATAAAATCAATTATTGATCGTGCGCGATCAGAGAATGAGAGTGAATAGGAGAGAAAGAGAGAAAAGGAGATGATTTGCGAAAATGCGAGGTTTGGTGATTGAGGGGGCGATGCCTAATTAATTACTTGACGAAATTATTGCGGTGAAACGTCATAATTTACGTAAACACGATTTTAATTAATTTATTTATACGCGCTGTGTTTGATTAATCGGTTTTCGAAATGAGAATTGGCATAAATGGGATTATATGAGGGTCATACGAAAAGTAGTACTCGTTTGGGAATATTAAGAAAATTATTATTTATTAGGAAATATGAATGGTTTATTTACAAAGAGCATACCTTAAACTACTGCTTCACTTAGTCAAATATGTAACTAATTGTAAGGCCTTGAGAGAAAATTACATTTTGTGTTATTATTAAGGAATATCTTCTCCAGGAAGGTTTTTTAAATTTTGTGTAATATTAATTATAAATAAATATTTAATAAATCAAACTGAAAGAACACAAAATGCAGAGGATTTTTAGAAAACGAGAAAATGCTAAATAAATTTAAAACCTTAGGATTTGGAAGATAAATTCTATTAAATTTAATTTAAAATAATCTCTCAAAACTCTGCTTGAGGCTCCTAGAATATTCTAAACATATTTCTTAATTGAGGGGTTCGAGATTTTCTTTTGTTATTTTATCACAATTATTTTCTAAAGATGATTTCTAATTCATTCTCTAAAATTTTACTATAAACTTTCTTTAAGACTACTGAAATATTCTCAACATATTTCCTAAAAATGTTTGCTAATTCTCTTGATTAAAAATTTAATATTAATGATATTTTTAAAACTTTAAGGCAGCAATTAACAGGTTAATTAACATAACAATGTTTCAGGTGAGTGAGAATTTAATTTATCATATATTCAAGACCGCCTTTATTAATCTAGGTTTCTAGAACGTCTTAAATATTACTTTTTAATTAACTGAGAGTTTTTAAGCATCTTTCTTTTTTTTTTCTTTAAATACATTTTATATTTCATCTAGAGAAATTTCTTTGCCAAATTTATTTTTAGAATTTTTCAAGCAATTTCTCTTCTTATTCCCTAATTTTTACAAAAATTTATCTTTCTATTTTTCGGAAGTATTGAACTACTAAAATTATCTGCTTATATAATTAATTAAGAATAATTGGAAATTGTCAGCATTTTTTTTAAGAATAAAAGCTCGGTTACATTTCTTTCTTAAATATAAATAGTGAAGAAAGGATTTATTATTAATATAATCTTTACATAACTCAAAAACGCATACATATTTTCTTTAAGGATTTTTTAGACTAGAAATTTCTTAAATATTTTTTCTAAAGATTTTTAAAAACTTTTAAATTTGTCAGCGTTTTCTTCAAGGATTTTTCAGACTAGAATTTTTTTTAATTCTCTTCTAAAGACTAGAATTTACGGCATTTCCTTCAAGGATTTTCTAGAGTAGAATTTTCTTAAATTTTTTCTAAAGACTTTTAGAACCTTCGAGAATTTTATCATTAATTTAATAAAAATTGTCATTATTTAATTTTTCGCCAAAATCTCATCTTGAAAATTAGTTTTTTTTATTATTTTCTTTTATCTATTCGGAATTTTTCCAGCAATTCTAACTATATTTTGACAATTTTTTTATTATTTTAATTGTAAAAAAGTGAGGTTTTTCTGGATTATAGAATTTTCCAGCGATTTACTAAATATTTCTTGTAATTAATCTATCAAATTTCTACAATTAAAACAAAACTCTACGAGATTTTACTAGTTTAGTATCTTCTAAAATTTTCTCGAGTTCTGAAGATTCAATTTTCAAAACTTCTAATATCAGCAGAAGTTTTTAGAATCTTTTAGAATTTCTTTATTTTATTTTGAAAAAATGCTGTTGCGAATAGTGAGGAAATTATTAAAAATTTAAAAAGTGATTTATCAAATTTCTACAATTTTCCAAAAATAATCTGCCAAACTACGAGAATTTACTGAATGTTCAAGAAATTTTTAGAATCTTTTAGAATTACTTCTTTATTTCTTTTAATATAATTTTGCAGAAACTTTTGAATTTACTTTAAAGATTTTAAAACTTTCTGAAGCTTCTTAACAAAAATAAATGATTCATAAATTACATCTCCAAATTACGTGAATGACAAAATATTTAGAGCAGTTTTACAATCTTTAAAAATTTCGTTTTACCTTATTTTGTCAGAATATTCCAAAAAAAGAGAGATATTTAGCATTTTCCAGCCTCTTTCCTCTTCTATAGTCCCGATTCTTAAAAAAAATATTTCATTTAGAAAAATTTCTCTGCCAAATTTATTTCTAAGTTTTTTTTTAGCAATTTCTCTTCTTATTCCCTAATAAAACAATATCTTTCTATTTTTCAACAGCTTCTCTTGCATATCTATGAAATTTTCTGTTTTTTAGAAGTAATTAAGGATATTTGGAAATTGTCGACAATTTTTAGACTAGAATATTCTTTAAATTTTTTCCTAAGGATTTTTAAAACTAGAATTTTCTTAAATTCTTTTCTATGGACTCTTAAAACTTAGAATTTTCAATATTTTCTCCGAGGATTTTTCTTTCTTCTAAAGGCTTTTAAAACTTTTTAGAATTTTATCATTAATTTAACCTTTTTTGAATTTTTCACCAAATTCTCATCTGGAAAAAATAGTTTTTTTTTATTATTCTCTTATATCTATTCGGAATTTTCCAGCAATTCTAACTATATTTTGACAAAATTTTATTTTCTTAATTGTTAAAAATGTCTTTGAGGCTTTTAGACTTTTCTGGAATTTAGAATTTTCCAGCAATTTACTAAATATTTCTTGTTTCGAAATTCGAAAACAATTTTCTGAAAAATACTCTAAACTACAAGAATCTACAGAATGTTCACAAAATTTTAAGAATCTTTTAGAATTTTCTTATTTTTTTTAACTTTTAAAATTTTTCAGGATTTTATCATTACGTCAGTAAGACTTGATTCAATTTTCAGCAAATTTTCATTTACAAAAATCGTTTCTTTACTGTTTTCTTGACCAAATTTTTCAGCAATATTTTTTTTAATTGTAAGAATTGAATCTTTTCTAGATTTTAGAATTTTTTAACAATTTACTAAATATTTCTTGTAATTGATCCATCAAGTTTTTACAATTTTCCAAAAAATAGTGTTCTAAACTACAAGAATTTACAGAATGTTTACAAATTTTTTAGAATCTTTTAGAATTTCTTCTTTGTTTTATTTTGATATAACTTTGCAGAAATTACCTTTTTAAATTTTACTAATTTTTTTTCTTAATACATTAAAATTTTCTAGTTTTAAATTTTCTAAAATATTTGTTTCTAAATGTTCTTTTAAATTTCTAAATGATTCAGAAATTGTTTCTCAAAATTACGTGAATTGACAAACTTTTAGAAAATTTCTACTTTCATAGACTTTTCTAAAATAATATTTCTTTTCTAAATGTTCTTTCAAATTTCTAAATGATTCAGAAATTATTTCCCTAAATTACGTGAATTGACAAACTTGTAGAAAATTTCTACTTTCATAGACTTTTCAAAAATAATATTTTTTTCTTCAAATCAAATCAATTCTTCTTCTTGATTTCTTCCTTTTCAAAATTTAAAATCTTATATTTTTCAGAAATATTAAGGAATTTCTTAATATATTAAAATTTTCTAGATTTAAATTTTATAACAAATTCTCTACAATATTTTTTTCTAAATGTTCTTTCAAATTTCTAAATGATTCAGAAATTATTTTTCCAAATTACGTGAATTGACAAACTTTTAGAAAATTTCTTTTTCATCTACTTTCATAGACCTTTCTTCTTCTTGATTTCTTTCTTTTCAAAATTTAAAATCTTATATTTTTCAGAAATATTAAGGAATTTCTTAATATATAAAAATTTTCTAGTTTTTTTTCTAAATTTTCTTTCCAATTTCTAAATGATTCAGAAATTATTTCTCCAAATTACGTGAATTAACAAACTTAAAAAAAATTCATTTTCATCTACTTTCATAGACTTTTCCAAAATAATATTTTTTTTCTTCAAATCAAATTAAATCAATTCTTCAATTTGATTTCTTCCTTTTCAAAATTTAAAATCTTATATTTTTTAGGAGATATTAAGGAATTCTTAAATTGACAAAATTTTCTCTGACTTCTCTTGAAAATTGTTCTTTGAATTATTATATTTTTCCAAAATTTTATAATTTATTCAATTAAAATTATCTATAAACCATTATTTCTAATATAGTTTTTTAACATTTTTGTAACTCTTTTTACCAATTCTAATTATATTCTGATTGAATATTCCAGAAGTTTCTTTTCTAAATTGTTGTATTCTATTCTATTCTAGAATTTACTAGAGATTTTGAATTTTCCAGCAAAATCTCTTCTATAGCCTTGAATATTTTTTAAAATTTGTGTATCAGCAGAAGTTTCGGTTCTAAATTAGGGAATTTACAGAACTTTTTAGGAAATTTTTTAGTTTCTCCTTTATTTTATTTTGATAAAAATTTCCAGAAATTATTAAAGTTCTTGTTGAATTTTCCAACAATTTCAGGTTCATAATACTGAATATTTTTTATAATTGATAATTTTTCTTCTTCTTTTTCGATGGTATTACATCTCAACTCGGGTCCTGGCCTCCTAGATGCTTTGCCTCAAACGTTCACAAGACCTTTTCCAGTTTCCTATTTTTAGCAGTTTTTGGGCGTCTTTTGATACGTTATAAGTCCATCTTGCTCTTGGTCTACTAGCTGGTCTCCTCCTCCTTTCCATCGAGTCACCTGCATCCTTAGCATCTTAATCTTATACTTCACAGCTGATTTTGAATTTGTCTGAGGGTACCTGTCCTGTTTAAACTTCCCACGTTCCATATTTCAAATCTTATTTCCTTGTTTCGTTTGCTGGATCGACAACGTTATTTTTGTCCGGTTTCCGAAGCTTGGCCTGATGTCTCTCTTCCTAAGTTGATGTTAAGACACCAGCACCGAGAAGACATTTTTTACAATACACATCCATCAATTCATAATTGCCGACGTTCTTTATTTTTCTGAAAATGTTTATAATTTATTTTTTTACATAAAAAGCACAGTCGAAATTTGACACAGACATTTGATATAAAAAGAATATGTTAGCACACATCCTGTGGCTACTCTATTCGCCAGCGTTCCACACGGTGCGTGCACTACTTTCCTACCATCCCTCGTATATTACTATTGATGCTTTGAGTTTACGTGTTTTGAAAATGAAAATAACTCTCAGTTTACTCCTTACTTCACTCGAATATTTATTATATATTAATTTTTCTCTGTAAATCATAAATCCACATAACTATCTTTTTTTTTTAAATATAATATGTGGCGTCCATAAAATATGATTTGCTTATAATCTCACGATTTCACCTAATTGGCATTAGCGTTCGTACCTGATCTTGGAGATTACCATACGACATAACGGAAATTATTGATTTATGTTTCCAACACCTACCGCATTACAATACGCTCTAATCCAATCAGATCTAATCGACTTAAATCGAACCAACCTTTGAAATCTATTACGTGTCTGATTGTATGTAAATTCAAAATCAAAATATATTTATACTGGATTAGATTACATTCTGTTTAACTAATTTATTACCAATAACTATTTATCCTAATGTAAAATTCTAGTATTTGTTCCTCAAATAATATTTTAATAAAAATCAAAAATTACGTAAAACTAAAGAAGTTTTTCTGTTAAATATTAATTTATTACAAATTGACCGCGCGTTACACTAGGAAATAATTATTAATTTATTATATCCTTATAAAGTTTTCGATTGCAAGTTTATTATATTTTATAAATTTTTCACTGGGTGGTAATTAAACCTTTTAATATTTTTATTCTGCAATACATATTTTCTTACACTGATTAAGTATTTAAATATTTACCACTTAGAAATAGTTCATTAATTACAGACAAAAACAGAGAATCATTCGAACCGATGATCATAAGCATTAATTGACTACATTAAGCCGTAAATAAATTAATCATTACTGACATGGGGGATAAATAATGATCGAAACTGACATATCTGCGGCATAGTGAATATGTTCCCCGTTAATTATAGAGAAAACTTTTGCACATACAAACACCTGATCGGGTAATTTCCTGTGTATTAATCTCGGTGTAATGATCGCCGCAGAAAAGAGCTTCTTACCCATCGAGTCGATGGATAAAACGAAACGTAAATGCTTTCAGCAGTTTAGGCTTAATATTAATAATAATCTCTTCCAGTTATGATTACTATAACATGTACAAGAAGATTTAAGGTAATTTAATTATATGAAAAGATATTTAATTATAATCTAATGAAATTCCACGTGAAATTCATTATATTAAAGTATGTTTTTAGTATTTTCATGAAAATATTCGAAATATAAATTTGTCAGAATCAAGAGTGAATAATAATATTCTCATTAACTTTCATCATTACTAATTTTAATAATTCGATTTTGATTTATTTATTTAATAAAATTTTACTGACTTTATGAATTTTTTCACCTCGCCGGAGAAACGTATTAATACATTTAATTGCGACGAAAAAAATCCATTGCAATATTGCAGTTTTACTTTCGCCAACCACCCAAATACCCAAATACCATCGTCGTTTTCCACTTACCCCCGCCGGACACGTCGTATCCGTGCGTGCGCCCAGTGTGTATCAAGAATCGAAAACGGGACGAGGAGGCATGTTTTTAAATCAGGTTACTTGTCAAATAATCGAATTACATCGATACATTATGTCAAGTTAATTGCGTGCCGTGAAAACAAAATGCCGTGAAAGTACAAAACGAGTTATTTAGGAGCAATGCGAAATATTCACGTATAATGATAAACTTATTTATGTGACATGTAAATATCATGTACATAACAAATTTACGTCGGCGTTTTTGAATATAAATTTTCACCACTTGTGCAATCACAGGTGATTTCTTCCTCGTAAAGTTTAGTTTAAAATCAAACGATAAATGAAAAGTAATTCATATCTGTTGGATATATAAATCATTATGGTTATTATCATAAATGTTGGCAATTTATTTATTTATATCTGCAATATACTCGTATATATGTAAAGTACTTGAAATATTAAAGTAGTAGTCGTATTGGTATTAAACTACAAAACTTTGATCATCACTTGGTGAAAAATATTTCATTATTAAAGTTAAAACAAAGTTTTATACAGAATAAAACTGATTGATGAGATATTTAGTTGAAAATTTAACTCACTACAATTGTTTTGCCAAATTGTGGTTTCTCCATGTGAAGAATGTATTAATATTCAATCATAATCTGCTTTTTACACACTGTCATCCGCATATAGAAATGGCGAGCTTGACTTGATGCTATACAACAAAGGGCCGAGGATTGATCCTTGGGGAACCACACTTGTGATATTTAGGTACTTCGATCTATGGCTTTTATCATCACATTATGTTCTATCAGATAGATAGGAGAGTATGAGCCTGGAGGAACTTGGATTGAAGTTATAATAGTAGAGCTTTTGATAGAGAATACTGTGAGTTAATCAATCAAAAGCTCTACATAGATTTAAAAATTTAAATCAGAACACCATTGTTTCCAGCTCTTGTAGGAAGTCTAAACTGATTTGCGCGGTATGTGGTCTTGCGTTATCCTGCATTAACAAGAAATTTGGACCTATTCGCTATGCCACAGGGACAACATGTTGTCATAACACAATGTTAACATAAAGATTAGCGTTAAGATTTCCTGAAATTACAAAAAGGTCGGTTCTACTGTTCTACTAATCCCACCCCAAACCATAACTGAAAAAAACAAATCCAAATCTTTAGACTTCCTAGACAATAAGAGCTGCGTAGCCCTCCCTTGGGGGTCTATAAATAAGTACTTAGCCATCGCAACGAGTAATATCGAACCTTAATTCATCCGTGAAGAGCACATAATTCCATTTTCGAAGTTGCCATGCGACATGTTCACGAGCGAAATTCATCCTTGCTATTCTGTGCCGTTGTGTCAAAGAGGGTTATCGGACGGGTCGTCTTCCCCTCAAATTTGATTCCCTCAACCTATTCCTAATTAGGACGACAAATAAAATTCACTTTGTTGTTATCACACATGGTTTTTATTATTAGTAACCGGTTTCAACCATTACATGGTCATTATCAAATTACAATTTTCAAAATGTATCACAAAGTAATGGCTTCAAAAAAAAACTCGAAATCAGTAAAAATCGGTCTTGAAAACTTTCTGCCAGATTCCTAAACTTATCAAATCAATTTTTCAAAGATATTCCAGAGATTAGATTAGAAATATTTCCTAAAGAGATTTCTAGAACGCTACAGCAATTTCACCTTCAGATGTTCACGCATTTGGATGATTTATTGCTAGAAAATCCGAAGGCTAAATTGCTGTAACGTTCTAGAAATCTCTTTAGGAAAGATTTCTAATCTAATCTCTGGATTATCTTTGCAAAATTGATTTGATAAGTTTAGAAGTCTGGAAGAAAGTTTTCTTTCAGTCTGAAAGAGAAATCCCTTGAATATTTTGATGGAAATCTTTAGTTGTTTACAGGAAAAATGCTTTTGGAATCTTTTAAAATATTAACGCAATTTCAAGTAATTCTAAAAAAAATTGAAGAGAAAATTTGGTCTGAAACAAAGAAAATATTTTCAACTTAAGATAGTAATTTTTAGTACATTTTACTAAAACGAATAAAAGAATAACGGTGAGGAAATTTGGTTAATAATTTCGATAAAATAAAACGAGAAATGTTCAAAAATTATATAAGTCTAAAAAATAGTAGGAATCTCCAAGAGTTGCTGAGAAATTCTAAAACTTTTTTAAAAATAAACGAGAAATAATTAGAATATTCTAAAATTCTTGAAGAAAAAAATCAATAAATAAATAAATAAATAATTTATTTATCGATTTTTTTAACAGCCAAAAGGAAATGTTGGGAAATTCTAAAGTCTTTTTAAATAAAGACGAGAAATTATTTTAAAAATAATCGGAACATATAGAAGAAAATTGGCTGCTAAATGTTTTTTTTTTATTGTGAATGAATGATTCTAGGATATTTGGTTGGAATAAAGTAAGAAATTCGGAAAAATGTTCAAAAATATTGGAAAATTTCGAGAGAAATTTTGTGCGAAGAAAAAAATTTTGGCAAATTTTAGAAGTATGGAAACATTTTGTAAAATTGTAGAATTCTCAAAAAAAAAACTATATTTTGTAAGAGAAATTCTTCATTCTCCAAAAATTTTAACGAAATTATTGTAGAATTTTATAAGAAAAATTATTTAAAAATTCTAGAACCATTGAAGGATTTCTCTGTGAAACAAAATTCCTAAGAAATTTAGATAAAAAATAAAGTTGCTGCAAAATTTAAAATAAAATCAAGCCAGATATGTTAAAAACTTAAAAAGTTTGGAGGAAAAAATGTTGAAGTAATAATTTAGAACCCTTTGAGAAAAATCTGCTCAGGACATTTGCATAAAATTAAAAACAGGAAATCCCAAAATAAAACAAATTGCGGGAAAATTCCGATTAAACAAAATAAGAAATAAATAAATAAAATAAACTTTTCCTGCTACACACTTGATGGAAATGTATAATAGATATATTTGAATTAAAACACTTGAATACATTAATATTGAAAATAACTTGTGTTTTAATTCAAATGTATCTAAAATAAGAAATGCTAGAAATATTTAAAAGTCTGGTGGAGAAAATACTGGAAAATTTTAAATACTAGGAAATTTTAGAAACGTTTAAGGATCCCTAAAGGAAAGGAAATCCTTGGGTAATTTATATAAAAAAAACATTTTTAAAAATTATCCAAGGATTTCTCTTCCTTTAAGATTATTAAACTGAAGAAGTTTGAAGATTTTTTCCTTTTCTCTTATGTTTAACTTAAATAATATTAATGTTATTATTAATATTAATTACAGTATTTTCTATATATATAATTTTTCAGTATAAGTTATAACATTAGGATTAGTTTTACAATTCTCTTATGTCTGGCGAGTGTAAAAACTTAATGTTTGTATAGTTGCTTTCTTGGGAACAAGAAATAGAACAAAATATTTTCGAAAAAATGTAAGAATAATAAAGTCAAAGGAGGCGATGCCAAATATATAAAAACATTCTGGAAATTTCTGATAAAATAAAACTTGAAATGCTGAAAAACTCTAGAACCTTCCAAAATAAATTCTGGTTGGAAGTTAGGAAATTTTTAACACAGTTGGATAGTTCTAGAACTATTAACAGAAAAAAATATTTAATCCCGAAGACAAATTATTAGAAAACTTTAAAAAGTGGATTAGAAAAAATGTTGGAAAAATTTGATGAGACAAAATGAGAATAAATAAAAATGAATGATGAAAATTGCTACAAATTTAAAAATATAGATAGAATATTTCTAGAAAATATTAGACTAATGTTTTATTGCAATTCGAGGAGACATTCCTTAAAAATTCTAGTACCCTTAAAAAAGGTATTTTTATAAAAATAAAGTCCTGGGAAATTTAGATTAAAGCCAGCAAAAGATTTTGAAAAAATCTCAAAAAATAGAAAAATAAAGCTGAAGGGGCAGAAAGACCGTAGGTCTATGGCCCAGACGGATAAACACCATTTATTTGTTTTCATATTTATTGTTATTGCTATTACGTATCATGTTTTGTCCAAATCAAGATTATTGTATATATAAGGACCCCAGGTCGATAGCCATTTAGCAGAAATTTTCATTTTTTCAATTGTTCCGTTATAATATTGCTTTACTATGTAGAATTGTCTGCAATAAAGATGTTTGTATATATGGATTGGTGAAAACATTTAAATAAAAAAATGTTGGAAAGTAGAAATGCTAAAAAATTGTGGTTTACCAAAAATTCGTAAAAATTCTTGGAATTGAATTGTGAAACGATCTTCTAGGAAATTTGCATAAAATAAACGAAGAAAAATGCTGAAAAAAGATAAATTAAATCGAGAAAAGCCGTAAAATCGTTTATAGTCTGGATGAAAAACTACAGGAAAATTGTAGAAACATGAAGGGGATGTAATTTTTCTCCTTAGTAAGTTTAATTTTCTTAAGCGTATATTAAACTCTTTTTATTTCTCTTTTAACTTAACTGAAACCTCTATTTAAGTTTTTTTTCTTATTTTTATATTTTTTAATTGTTTTGTCTAATAAGAAAATTTACAATTTTTTATTTATTTTGAAAAATAACGGATTTTAATTATTTTTTATTTACACTTTTGCTTTTTTGGTTAGCAGGAAACTTTGCTAAAAAAGAAAAGCAAAACTGTTTTTTGGGAACATTTTATACCTATTTTTTTTTAATTTTAGTTGCGTTTTCTTTGGAAAACAAAATTTTTAACTGACACATTTTGGAATTTTCAAATTTTTAAAGATATCTAGATTTGTAATATATTAATAATTTGTTTTCCAATATTTTAGCTATTATAAAAAGTTGTTTCATAGAAAATTGTTTTTTTTTCTTTACAAATTTCATCATTAGAATAGATGCGATATAAAAAAAAAAGTTAATATATTTTTAAGTTTTAATTTATTTAGATTTTGTTTTTTTTTTGATATTTCACAATAAACACAATTTTTGTTTTTTTTGTGGAATTTTATAACTTTATAAACGAATTTAATATTTTAAGAAAGTTTTAAACTGTTGTTCTTTATTAAATTTTTCAATTTGGATTGCTACGTTTTTTAGAAAATTATTAAGGCATTTTTAATTGTCAACATTATTTTAAATAAATTCTAGAATTTTCTAATCGAAAATTTTTAGCAATTTCTATTATTAGTTACTACAATTTTCACAAATTTTTCTTACACTGTAAGAATATTGTTTTATGTCAATTGATTAAAAAACTTGGTTTTGTTATACTTTTTTTTTACTATCTCATAAATTTTAGAAACTTTTACTAAAGTCTAAAATTTTCAAGCAATTTCACTTCCAGATTTTAAGTGTTTTCTTTCAATGTAGAGAATTTTAGTTTAAATTTCAGTTTTTCTCAGCAGATAGTTTTCTATTTTAATGAAATTCCTTAGCAATTTCTCTTCCTAGTTACTAGAATTTTAGAGTAACTTATCATTAAAACTGCAAGCGTTTCTTCGTGAGTAAAATATTTGTGCAATTATTGCTTTTTAATAAATATGTTTTTTGCCTTTTCTTTTCTCACTCATTTGGTAATGCAGTAGCTTTATTTTATTGCTTAATTTAATTGTTCCAAAATTTCTTTTAATTACTTATAGTTTTCAATAAACTTCTAAAAAATTGAGTATTTTCCAGTAATTTCTTTTTGTTTAGAATTTTTACCTTATTTTATTTTTTGGAAATATTCTTTGCTTTAGTATTACTTTTATTTTGCAGGAGAGTTTTTCTAATATTTTGTTTTATTGGTCAGATATTTGTAGTAACCTTTGCTAATGAGATTTTTTTGAATTTTCCAACATTTTTTACTCAATTCTCTAGTTTTCTAAGAATTAATCATGAGATAATATTTAATATGCTAACAGTTTTTGTTATTGTTTAGTATATATGTTTTGTGGCGTTTTCTTCTACATTTCCCACGTTTTGAATTATTTGAAACCTTTCCTAGAGAGATTTCTAGAACCTTACAGCAATTTCAGCCTCAGATCTTCTTCAAAATTTTTCCCATTTAGATGATTTATTGCTAAAAAATCTGGTGAAACAGATTTCTAAAACGTTACAACAATTTCTTTCAAATTTCTCGCATTTAGAAAATGTATTGCTAGAAAATCTGTAGATCGTTACAGAAATTTCACCTTTTCTTCTTTAGGAAAGGTTTCTAATATTTTTAAAAGATAAAAATGTTGAAGAAAATGCCACAAAACATATGTATTTATTATTTTGTATACTAAAATTTTGCAACAATTATTGTTTTTTACTAGAATTATCTTTAATAGATCGTCCTTGAATTTTTTTCAAATAATTACATTTGTTTTTAATTTGAAACTTTTTGATTTTAAGTAACTTTATTTCGATTTAGAAGATTAGATTAGGCTTAAAATATTATACTTTCGTTGAGGTGTTTAAAGACGCGAAATCTTAAAATACATAATTTGATTTCTTCTCTGTAACGGTTGTAAATGTGCATAATAGGAATTTATTTTAAGACAATTAATAAATCTTTAAGGTGCAAATTTAATAGCAATAAATACATTTAAACTGCAGGTTAAGGTTCTTGTTATCATTTTAACGATTGTAGAAAAATTATCGATGTAGAAGTTTTCTGAAAATAGTTATTCAATCAAAAATTTTAGAGGATTTCAATGAATAAATCATTCAACCATGGACTTCAGTTATTCTAGTATTAAATACGATTACCATACCGGCACTTATAATAACCACGAGACTTTCATTGATGCGAGTCGGAAAAATGCAAATGAAGGTAGCTTTGGTCGATTTCCGAGCTCTAATGACAGTAATTCGCCGTATCCCCCGTACCCAGCCAACTGAAATGGGAGACCTTGTCCTAAAAACGTCTCTAAATCCCGCATTTCCCAACAAGTGAACATAATTATCCGTTATTTCTGCGCGGAGTGCACGCGAATTGTGCACAGCATCACTATTGATTGGAATAGGATTTAATTGCCGCTTTATCGCCGCATTAGAGGGTATCATAATTGCACCATTGCAAAACGCTCGGATGCGTCGGATCGGGGATTAATACTAATAGGAAAATGATTATACGGACATTATCGAGTTTTCACTTCTCACTTATGTATTCAGGTAAATAATAAAAAAGGATTTTTAAGTGCCTCGTCAATCAGTTCATAAAAAAAGGTAGTGAAGTTTATGTACATATTTTAAACAACGATTATTAAAATAAACTAGGAATAGTTGTATAAAATAATAATATTTGTAGATGACTTAATAATTAGGATCAAAGAAGTTAAGAGAGTTGAAATACGTTAGTATTAAGAGCATGTACATTCCATCACTTGGGAATAGATAAAATATAACGTGCAATAGATGAATCTAACTCATTTGCATACGTTAATCAGAGTCGAAGGATTTATAATAAGTAGTTGACTACGTGCCGTTTATTTGTATTTGCAAAACCTCCGATTGACACCTCAGATACATTCTAAACAACCCGTGCATAGTTCCTCGAACAAAGCAACTATTTCCAGGAAGAACTACGTTTGAATAAAAATTACGATTTTAGATTGTAATTGATCATACTTAATACATAAAATACCGAACGTACAAGAAGTTAAGTATCACGTTAGCCAGCTACGGGTAAACTGGACCTCAGACCAGGTTTATAATCGTTACAGGTTCTCCTGTTAAAGAGACTACTTTTTCTTATTTTGCATATAAGTTTACACCTCCTTCTTTTTATATAATTAAAAGATACAATACACTTTTATATAAGCACTTTCAAAAAAAGAGCCTCACGGGGCGTTTATTTTTTTTACAGAGGCAATTATTCCGTCTTTATTGCCCGTCGTAATCACGTCGAAATTATTATTAAACGGGAGTTTATTGAAATTTAAAAGATTAATTAAAATTTTATCTTGCAGTTAATAAAACGCTTACGAGGTACTCAATAGTGCTTTTATATTATTTTAAATTATCGTACGTATTTAAATTAATCGCTTAATACCTGAATCAATGATTAAATTAAACAATAATTAATACACTTTAAATCTTGAAGTAACTCATCAAAACATAACAATTATTGAAGAATGATGACTTTGTTTATTAAATAAAAAGTGGTAAAACAAAGTAATCGTGTCTCTTTCTTCATTATATTCAAGATGTAACACAAAGTGAACGCTTTTACAATTAAACAATCTTATAATGTTTGTTTGTTTGTTGTCGTATTTAATTAGATGTACTTAAAAAAAACTTGCCTACAATCAGTTTTTAGGTAAAATTTGTATACTTTTGTCATTTATAAGCTAAATACTTTTAATAAAATGTATTAAAATCCTTTAGGACATTGTAGAAAATTGAACACACATTTTTTATATGAATATTTATTTTTTACCGTTATTCTTGATATCAATTATATTTTTATTATTGTAGCAAATAATTACGTTTATAAAATTATTTTTATGTATTACATAATTGTCATTACCAATATTAGCTATAAATTATTGGATGTTAAGTAATAAAGACGTAATGTGATAATCGTTCGGGGATTTACGATGGGAAATCGCTAATTGCGAAAAAATTATTGACGCTTTTTCGAAGTTTCGCCAAGCGGAGAAGAACTATTGCCCGCTAATTTATTTTCAGCATTAAGAAATTGCCTCCATTACTCACGGCTGTCACTATTCTTCGACACCTAAAGTAATGTCTACCTTCGCACGGCCATTATCCAATTATTCTGTACGCTAATGAAATATGGGAAATCGTTTATCGCTGATACCTTTATAATCACGTCAAATATTACTTTTGCGCTTGAAGATATAATCTCGGCACTTCGCAACCTGAATGTTAAAAGGTTAGGAACGGTTTACCGATTAAGTATATTTATACGTTCAGCAAATAAAATTATATAATAGAATAAGTAATGTATTTCTTCTTTATCAATTTATAAATCATTATTATTTCTTTAAATTCTACTTTTTATTCATCTGATTTTTTCACAAGTTTTTAAGTAGAACGCAATAAAATCGACACATTTCTGAAGCGTTTGGTGACTGGTGATGAAAAGTGGATCGCTTATGATAAAGTTATTAAGTGATTACCATCTGTTCCTGATCTTGGTGAAGAATTTTGGTGATGAAAAATTCGCTTCAAAAGATGCTTATGAAAATCCACTGTTTCAAGTTTTTGCCAATAGGGACGAGGGATTATATGAGAAAGACGTAATGGAATTACCTTTAAAATAGCAATAAGTTGTAGAACAAAACGGTACATATTTGACCTAAATCAGATCATTCTAACTTTGGCAATTAAAGCCTTCAATTTCATGCAAAAATAATGGATTTATTTTTACTTCATCTGAAAAAATCTCTCATACAAGCTCTCGAAACTACTCATTAATAAAACACAATCTTCCTATTGAATTCTAGCCAATTTTTGATCGTTCACCTACTTCAATCCGGTCAGTTGTTGAAAGTAGAAGTCTGAATTTACTGTTTTACTCGATGGGAAAAGCTTATAGTAGACGATTCCTTACCAATCCCACAAAACACATTGGTTTTCTTGTATCGCCACCGGATACTCCCCCTCACTTTAGAGGATCGCTAAGGTTATAGTGTTACCTTCTACAAGGTAATATCATAATGACAGACTAATGTCAACTATAATCCCAAAAAAAAACGCACAAAAATAGCATATTTCCTTAAATATATTACAAAAAAAGAATTCAAAAGCTGTCAACATGTTTTACTGGACAGTGAATGGATTTGGGTTTGAGTGGAAAATCATTGGAAACCAGTGAACTCCGCCCGTGATTCTTGCAGTCTAAATTTGTTTACTTGGATAATTATTTTTTGTAATATTTTGTAAATTACTTCTATTATAAGCAAGAAGAACAAAGTTATAAAGAATAAAAAATAACAAAAACAGCAAACTCCTTGAACGAATAATCCTCTCCTCTTCTGAACATCAAATCCCCAACCACAAAATAGCTTCTTTCTGTTCGTGATGCAATACCATATTCGCCTTAACCTCTTTAGTAAACACCAATAGTAGGAGGGAACTAGCCGATTCTAGAACATACTTTGACCTTGAGGATCGTGGGGGGGTGATTCTAGAATCTACTAGTTCAAGGTCAGAGGAGGCAATTAATCTTGACCTTCAAATGACCGACTTTCAAATGACTTTGCCCTTCAAATGACCTTGACCTCGAATTGACCTTGACATTTATGACTTTTAAATGGTCACCTTCAATTTAAAAAACGCATTTTTCTTACATTTAAAGTTTCAAGCTTGACAATTTTATTTCTACCCGTATTAAATAGATTTTTTTAATGGGAAATCAAAAATACGTTTATTAGGGATGCATTTTGAAATTTTCAATCCAATTCCTGCAGGAATTAATTCTCTACAAATTTATAAACCGACGAACGCATTTTTAAAAATTTCTTAAGTTACAAGTTTAACATTTTTATTTCTAATCACGTTAAATAGATTTTTTTAATAGGATGTCAAAAATACGTTTATTAGGGATGCGTTCTGAAATTTTCAATCTAATTTCTGCAGGAATTAACTTTCTGCCAATTTTTAAACCGACTAACGATTTTTTTTAAATTCTAAAGTTTCAAGTTTTCTATTTTTAGCAACGTTAAATAGATTTTCATAATGCAATATTAAAAATACGTTCATTAGGGATGTGTTTTGAAATTTTCAATTCAATTCCTGCAGGAATTAATCCTCTACAAATTTTTAAACCCACGAACGCATTTTTTTTAAATGCTAAAGTTTCAAGTTTTACATTTTTATTTCTAATCACGTTAAATAGATTTTTTTAATGGCATATTAAAAATACGTTTATTAGGGATGTGTTTTGAAATTTTCAATTTAATTCCTGCAGAAATTAATCCTCTACAAATTTTTAAACCGACGAACGATTTTTTTTTAAATTCAAAAGTTTCAAGTTAAACATTTTTATTTATAATCACGTTAAATATATTTTTTTAATATATATCAAAAATATGTTTATTAATTACGTTTTTCAATCTAATTCCTGCAGGAATTAACTCTATTCAAATTTTTAAACCCACGAACGATTTTTTTTAATTCTAAAGTTTCAAGTTTTCCATTTTCGGCAACGTTAAATAGATTTTTATAATTCAATATTAAAAATACGTTCATTAGGGATGTATTTTGAAATTTTTAATATAATTCGAGCAGGAATTAACTCTCTAAAAATTTTTAAACTGACGAACGCATTTTTTTTAAATCCTGTAAAAGTTTCAAGTTTAACATTTTAATTTCTAATCACGTTAAATAGATTTTTTTTAATGGAATATCAAAAATACGTTTATTAGGGATATATTTTAAGATTTTTAATGTATTTCCTGCAGGAATTAATCTTCTACAAATTTTTAAATCGACGAACGCATTTTTAAAAATTCTTAAGTTTCAAGTTTTACATTTTTATTTCTAATTACGTTAAATAGATTTTTTTAATAGGATATCAAAAATACGTTTATTAGGGATGCGTTTTGAAATTTTCAACCTAATTCTTGCAGGAATTAATCCTCTAGAAATTTTTAAACCGACGAACGCATTTTTAAAAATTCTTAAGTTTCAAGTTTAACATTTTTATTTCTAGTCACGTTAAATAGTTTTTTTTATTAGGATATTAAAAATACGTTTACTAGGGATGCGTTTTGAAATTTTCAATCCAATTCCTGCAGAAATTAATCCTCTACAAATTTTTATACCGACGAACGATTTTTTTTAAAATTCTAAAGTTTCAAGTTTAACATTTTTATTTCTAATCACGGTAAATAGATTTTTTTAATGGGATATCAAAAATACGTTTATTAGGGATGTGTTTTGAAATTTTCAACCTAATTCTTGCAGGAATTAATCCTTTAGAAATTTTTAAACCGACGAACGCATTTTTTTAAATTCTGTTCAAGTTTTAAGTTTTACATTTTAATTTCTAGTCACGTTGAATAGATTTTTTTAATGGGATACAAGAAATTCGTTTATAAGGGATGTATTTTAAAATTTTTAATGTATTTCCTGCAGGAATTAATCTTCTACAAATTTTTAAACCGACGAACGCATTTTTAAAAAAATGTTAAGTTTCAAGTTTAACATTTTTATTTCTAGTCACGTTGAATAGATTTTTTTAATGGCGTACCAAAAATACGTTTATTAGGGATGCGTTTTGAAATTTTCAATTTAATTCCTGCAGGAATTAATCCTCTAGACATTTTTAAACCTACGAACGCATTTTTTTTTAAATCCTGTTAAAGTTTCAAGTTTAACATTTTAATTTCTAATCAAGTTAAATAGATTTTTTTAATGGAATATCAAAAATACGTTTATTAGGGATATATTTTAAGATTTTTAATGTATTTCTTGCAGGAATTAATCTTCTACAAATTTTTTAAACCGACGAACGCATTTTTGTAAATTCTAAAGTTTCAAGTTTAACATTTTTATTTCTAGTCACGTTGAATAGATTTTTTTAATGTGATACCAAAAATACGTTTATTAGGGATGCGTTTTGAAATTTTTAATCTAATTCCTGCAGGAATTAATCCTCTACAAATTTTTAAACCGACGAACGCATTTTGAAAAATTTTTCAAGTCACATTCAAGCATGTGGACAAAGAGTTCTGATTGACAATATTCAGTAAAGTTCTTGTAGATAAGTGAGAAAAGAATTCAAGAAATATGTTTCTCTTTTCTCAGAAATGGTGCAGGAACACAATGAAGACGTTCTCAAACTTCTTGTTGATGTTAAAACCAACTTCACAGAAAAACCTATGGGATTTAATCTGGAATGTGTACTTCACCAACGCCGTACTAACAAAAGAATATTATATGAAATGTGAACCAGAGCCAGGCGACAATAAGGAGAAAATCAGACATAAGGATAGAAAAATTCGCTAAAATTATTAAAGATCAATTCAGTTTTTAAGGGTCCTGATATTTCTAAATGTCGCTGTTGTATGATCAACTGGGACAAGAGCAAAAACGTCACTTTGAAGATAGTAAAGAGGAATCAAAATCAGCGAGGCCACAGCAACATAACGACTGTGTGCAAAATTATTTCATTTTCAATTTCTTTGCACCTTCTACAATACCTGAGGACGATCCTTTCTGACATCAGATTTTAAAATCTTAAAAGACTTTTTAATAAATTACTTTAGGCGCAATTCATATCTTCTAATTTTAAATTTATTTTGGCAAATTTAATGTATTTCTTGGTAAATTAAATATTATTTTATTAACTTGATTAAATTAATCTTCTTGATTTTAATTTTTAATTACGGTATCCAGAAACACATTAATATTTCTCAATGTTATAAAACCACACCCACTGAAATGATAGAATCGCCCAAATATAATTCGTGATACCCGTCCTATTTTTTTCTACAATTATAATTAAATCTATGCAGGTATTTATAATTAATAACATTAGCGGTTATCCGATAATCTAAATCCTCTTGTAATTAGCGCTACTGGTGTAAAAATGTTTGCTTCTGTTAATGGAAGTGTTGCCCAACGCGGTATTTAGTAATGAATGGGAGATACATTTTATAGATTTTAAATAATGTAATTAACCTCGATAGTGATGATCGGCTGATGAAATATATACGATATTAATTCGATTTATATTAATATTGAAAATTAATTTTTTATTGATTTCATGAGAACTGCATGCGTATGTGAAATTCCTGGCGTTCGTCGTAAAAAATAAGATTTCACTGATAATTAAAATTTATAAATTATGTAATATTTGGTAATAAAAATGTTTTAATATAAGTTTTATATATAAAATTATTAAATATTGAATTGAAGAGGCGAATACATGAAACTCCAAAACGTAGTAAAATTAAACAAGACAGTTGAGGTTGTTTTACATTTATTGTTGAACACTGCTACATGTTTCAATACATAGAATAATATTAAGGGTTGTTTATAGAAAGGCACTTGGTTGGTTTCACAAGTGCCTGTCTATAAACAACCCTTAATATTAAAAATGTTTCACCACGTGATAAACGAGAACTAAATTCAACAAACATAGAATAATAATAAATGTAAAATCAACTTTATAGTTTTATTTCAATTTAAAATCATTGCTATAATTTGCAAATAAGTAATAATATTGTAATATAAGTTAAATTTATTCACTATATTTTTAACCACAAATTATTTTGATTAAAATGTAATGGATTTTTCAATTCAGTGTAACGTAATAATTATCGCAAGCCGATTTTTAATCACTAAAATATTTATTATTTAAACATTGCATTTAACATATATGATAAAGAAAATATGTAAGAATAATCTAGTGACAGTATATACATCATGCGCAATTGCCGCGCAAATAAGATGCATATTTGTGTGGATTTGTAATAGTCGATAATTGAAATATCGAGATATCCAGATTTATGGCTTCCTTTAATTGAAATAACTGCATAAACAATCAACGTAAAATTATTCCACACTGCAGCTGGCATCGGTGCATAATTTTCCGTTTTAATGTATTCCTTCAAACAAATAATAAATAATTTAAAAAAAAATCGGTAACATTATCTTCACATATCGATTAAATATCAGTCATAAATGCATGTTAATTTTTATGAAGATAACAATTGCAAATAATCAAGAATATACTTATATAATAATAATATATAAAATTAGATGGCAACAAACGTATTACGTTTAACAATCTGAACATTTTTATTAAAAGAAAAAAATGTTGAGATACACGTGATCCTTGAGGAACACCAGTTTTTTTTGTATTTTTACTTATTTTTAAGCTTAACATATTATATATTATACATGATAAATAGTAATTACAACCATTTAACTTTGTTATATAACACTTGTTTTTAATTGCATGTCTTGTTTTAATAAAAGCAGTCTATGTAAGCTTAAATTATAGTAAAATTAATTAATAATAATTAGAAAAACACGTCAATCTACAACAATTGTTGTATTTTGATTAGAAATTAAAAACGCTTGGTTTGTTTCACAATTTCTAATCAAGGTATTTCAAAAATGTTTCACCACGGGTTAAGTGAGTAGTTAATTAAATATATAAACAATTGTTGTTTTCGTATTTTTCAAATTATTAGTTAATTTTCTACAAGATAAAGGACTTTAATATATTTTTATTAGTAAAAGTAATTAACTAAAACAAAATATTCCAATGAATCTAAACGTGTTATATTAATGGAACAAAGATTTAAATCTTCTTCTCACCTCCTAAATAATAATTTCAGGTTTGAGTGTATTTTCTTCAAACTTTATTTATTATCTGGAACGGTGTATTTATTACCCTTAACTGTTTATTTATTACCACGCTAATTTTTGTTAATTATCGTAATTGCTTATTCAATATGGCGATGGTAATTATGAGGTACAAGATATGTATTCGAGTAAATTAAATTTAAGCAATAATTAATTGTAATATTCGTAATTAACGAATTCCAATGCGAGAAAATCAAAATGAACGAATGTTCACACACACACACACACACACGTATATATATATATATAAATTCCAGATATTACAAGATTGCAGTGTTAACGAGACGTCGTATTTTGTCCTAAAAAAAATCTCGGATACTCGTTTCATTAAGTGGAATTTTGGAATTTTTACCAAATAAAATTTAACGGTCGCGTTGCAAAAGAAAATTATCTCGTTATTCCGGTCGTGACGATTGATTAAAAAAATGTTATAAACTTTTTAATAACTATACTTTTATACATTAAAATTGCAACATGTTTTCTTTTTAATAAGTAGTTAATTTATTTCACAGATTCTTCAAATTAAAAAAAAAATGCAATTTGACTAATTTAGTGTTTCGGTTTGATTAAAAAATTTCAGTATTAAGTTCAATTGAGTTGGAAACGTTTTTAAATTGTTTGAGTTTTTAAAAAAAAAAGTAATCGAAACGAAAATTCTAATTTTTTTTAACCAGATATTCTTACAATTAATTTATCGTTTGTTATCTGTCATCTATAATATGTGACGTAAGGAAAACGTCATATCTATCATTCTTCATCTATCATATGCGATTTTAATTAATCTCTCATATGTCATCAAAATTTACTTCAAAGAACTTTTTATTCCAAAATAATAATCAATTTTTAAAAAAGACTGTATATTTTTGATATTTCAATTTATTGGAATTATTAGTATCCAAAAATAAAACAAAACAGACCATTTGAATGTATTATTTTTGTAAATTTTCCCTATTTAATTTTCCTAGAAAACATGTTGAACATCTAATTTTTTATGACATTAATACATTTCATTTGCACATGTCAATTGTTATTTGCTATCTGTCATATACCTTTTAAAATCTATCATCTATAATCTGTTATCTGTCACCTGTTATAGATTTATGTGTTAAGTCATTCAGTTTTTTTAAATTGATTGATATTTTTATAATCTATCGTCAATCATCTGCTCATTTGACATATATCATCTGATATCTGTTATCTATCATCTGTCATAGATCTATAAATATGTCATTTGTTTTCTGAAAGTTTTATTCTATTATGTGACATCTCCCATTTGTCATCTATTTATACGTTATTGATTTTCTATAATCTGTCACCTGTCTTCTGGTCATCTAGTCATTTGACATATGTCAACTGTTATTTGTTATCTGTCACATACCTTTTATTATCTATCATCTATATCTATATAAACTGCTATCGAATATATGATATCTGCTATCTGTCATAGATTTATCTATGTCATTAATGTTTTGAATATTTTAATCTGCTCTATCACATCACCCATTTGTCATCTATCTTTATATCATGATTTTTTATAATCTGTCATCAATCACCTGATCATTGGGTCATGTGGGCATATTTCAACTGTTACTTGCTAGCTGTCACGTAGATATAATTATCTATCATTTGATATTTGTCTATAATCTATCATCTGATATTTGTTATCTATCATCCGTCAAAGATCTATCAAAATATCATTTGTTTTCTGAAATTTTTAAACTATTATATGACACCTCCTATTTGCCAATCTATATGACATTGATTCTTCTATAATCCTTCATCTATCATCTGATGATGACTAGATGTCATGTAGCCATTTGGTCACCTGGTCATTTGTTTCTTTGACATATGTCAACTGTTATTTGCCATCTGTCACTTAGTTTTAATTATCTGTCATCTTATATCTATCATTTATAATCTGTTATATCTTTTATCTATCATCTGTTATGGATCTTCTATAATTCTCTATAATATACATAATATAACCTATAATTTCTCATTTAATATCATCTGATTTTCTGGTAATCTGTTCATCTGGTTATCTGCTCATTTTAGATATGTCAGCTGTTATTTACTATCTATCATCTATAATCATCTGATATCTATCATCTGTCATAGATCTATCAATATGTCATGTATTTTCTAAAATGTTTATTCTATTATTTTATTATATCACACCTCCATTTTGCCATCTATTTATACCATATGTTATAATCGGTCATCTATCATCTGGTTATCTGGTTATTTAGCCATCTGATCACGTGGTCAACTGGTCAACTTGCCACCTCATGATCTGGCATCTGGGCGTCTGGTCATCTGGTCATCCGATCATCTAGTCATCTGATCATTTGGTCATTTGGTTATCTGGTCTTCTGGTTATCTACTATTTGTTATATGTGATTATATTATAACTTTAAGAAACAGTTACAATAGATGTATACGGTAGGATTCAAAAGTAATGAGCCTTCATTCAAAAAGACAGATTTATTGTGCCGATCGGTACAACTGACTAATACTCTTCAATCTGCATCAATACCTTTTTGTAGGCGGCTTTTCCACGACTTAAAAGATGGCGCGAAGGCCTGTTCCGAGATGGCGACAAGGGCTGCCTTGACACTTGCTCGGATGTTCTCGATCGAGTCGTCGAAACGTTTTCCTTTCAGCGCTGATTTTAAGCGCGGAAACAAGAAGAAGTCAGGAAGCGACACGTCCGGACTGTAGGGGGGCTGGGGGACAACAGAAACGTTGACTGTGACCAGGTAGTCTGTGGTGATGAAGGCGGTGTGGCTGGAGGCGTTATCGTGATGAAGCATCCAGCTGTCCTTGATGTCCCTTCGCTTGCGCGCGATGCTTCTGTTTAGCCTTTTCGGGACTTCCTGGTAGTAAGAAGCGTTCACAGTCTCCGTCCTGGCAGATAAACTCGTAGTGGGCGATCCCTTTCACTCCGAAAAATGTGATGAGCATGGTCTTCTTCTTCGATTTGCTCATCAGCGCTTTCTTGAGACGGGATGAGTGTGAGGTGTGTCAGTCAGCGCCTTTCAGTTCCAAACACCTGTTGAAGCTTTGCGAATGTTTCAGAAGAAGACTTGCTCAACCGAAAGCAAAATTTGATCGCGTATCTTTGCCCGGTGCAACCGTTCCGAAAGCCCGGAGGTAACTAACCCGCGTTGCGCTGCGAAGCTAACACTCCCCTCCGTAGCTGTCAGGCTCTTTACTTTTGAATATTACCCTGTATTTTTCTTTGGATATTTCTCTATTATTTGGCATCTGTCACTTTTCCTATTTTCACCTATTTGTCACCTGTGATATGTTTTCTGATAACCACCATCTGTCATTTTAAAAATTCATATAACACATTTAATCTAAGAGCGTCCGCTGTCACCTTAAATCTCTGGTCTAAACTTAAAAGGATTATATTTCTGGGGCAAATGTAAATAATTAAATAGAACGCAATTGTTGTTTCTATGTGTTGACTGTCATCTATTATCTGTCGATAAATATTATACAATTATATTATTTTGTTTTCAATTTAATCAATTTATCTGAAATAGTTGCTAATTTAATTTATATGAAGCTGCAAATGGTAATTATGATCCGTGTAAAGGTTATGTCTACCAAGCATCAACAAATATTATTATCTGCCATCTGTTATTTATCAGATCCCGGACTTGTTGTCTTTGTTTATAGACTTATCCGTCCGGGTCAGGGTAAAAAGGAAACCACTGGAAAAAAATACCTCAATCTAAGATGAGAATAGCATATGGCTGTGGGATGCGTGGCTAAGGAGCAGCTTAGTCTTTACTTTGCGGACTTTGAGGCATCTGACGCACCCCATGTTTTAATAGCCTTCCCCCAGGCAAGGGCGCCGCACTAAAGACTAACCGCAATGACAACAACCACTATGAACAAGGGAAACGATTGGAACAAAGGATTGCTCAAATTAGACGCGACATCAACCAGACCGTACCTTAGAGAGCCAACCACCCCCGTTGAGCCCACGATCAGTTACGAGTGCTATGTATACGGTGACAACTCGACAATGAACAAGCGAGTCCGATTCTTCCAGACGGATCTCCGGAGCCTTAAGCAGGATGAACAGGCTTATAAGCCCACCTTCAGAAATTGACAATGTATCCAAGGACCTCTTCAGACTGGCGAGGGACCACAAAAATGCGAAGATCAAAATTAAGGAAAGTATCCGTAACTTGAGAAGTTTAGTCAGCCAATTGGTGGCCAGCGAAATCCGGTAGCTTATCAAGCGGTTCGTGGCGAAAAGGAAGAGACCACAGGTCATAATTATGGTAGATGCCGACATGCAGACTGACGAGGATATGAGCCGCTCAGAAGCCTCGACACAGATGGATGATCAATCCGTCATTGAGGATAAAACTTCCCAGACGGATGAGATCCTAAAGGGCACATCAAAGTCAAAGAGACTAGGTTAGAGGATCTGTGCTGGGCCAAGACACCTCAGTATCTACATGAGGTTCAAGGCATCGAGGCTACCATAGATCCCACCACCCTGCAACCAAGCGTCAGCTCATCGACAAACGCAGCCCATAGAAGAAGGAGAAATGAGTCGAACAACTTGCAACCCGTCAGTACTGAGGGCAGCTCTTTCGGCCCCATCTCAAGGGACCAGATACTCGGCAGTGAACTCCCTGAACGCCTCCGATCAGCTGGTTGGAGTAGTCAAAGTTCCCAAGATCACATTTAGGCCCACGCCCACTATAATCTTGGATGACATGGCAGGCTCAACCTACAGTGAATTTTTTTGGGTCGAATTTTGGGAATTTTTGCTCATTTTGTGATAAATTTTGGTCAAATATTGATGGGTTAAACTTGTTAATATCCCCTGCTAGGTAAGTTGAGAAGGGGCATTATGGCCAGGCCAAATCCGGACAACGTGATCTCGGCCAGGCGGAGGCGGTCCTGGAGGAGTTTTCACATACCAATATAATCGACGCATTCCAGGTTAGTGTGTATGCGTTAATAGACTACCTAACCGGTGTACAAAATAATTTTAATGTAATGTCCATAAGTATGTTGGTAATGAAGGTTTCTTTCGTGGTAGGGGGCACTAGGCGAAGTAATGTGTTGGTTCCGCTGGTGTCCCCAGAATTAGGGAGGTCACTGTTGGCCGTGGGAGGCCAAGCACGTCCCTCATAAAAAAAAACACTAACAAGTACCATCAAATGCCATCTGTCATCTGTCATCTGTTATCTGTCCTCTGTCCTCTGTCATCTGTCCTCTGTCATCTGTCATCTGTTATTTATCAGATGTTGTCTGTTATTTATCAGCTGTCGGCTTCTATCTACCATCCGTATTTTGTCATTGATAAAGTGTCATCTTTTATTTGTTGTATGTTATTAAAACTTTAAGAAACAGTCACAACAGATGTATTTTTTTTAATATTAATCATTTAGAATATGTTACTTGTTATTTGCCATATTTCCTTTGTCATTTGCCAACCAACTTTTGTCACTATGAAGTCAAATAATAGTTTTGTGACAAAAATTCTAACTTGTCATCTCTATTCTGACAGCTATCATCTGTTATCTATCATTTATTATCTGTCATCTGTCTTTTGTAATCTGTTATCTGTTATCTGTTTTCTGCTATTTGCTGTATATAATATATCATATGTCATCTAGGCTTTGACAATTGTTAACTTAATTTAGAATAAACATGTTTCTTAAATAAAAGAGTAAAAAGACTGTAGCCAATAAAATATTAAAGTCTTATGCGTCGTCTGACTTTTGTCAACTAAAATTTGTCACTAAGAAGAAGTCAAATAATAGTTTTACGACAAAAATATTTAAAAAAAGTCTATTTGTCATCTGTCACCTATCATCTCTGATCTATCATATGCTATATATTATCTATCATCTGTCATATGTTATCTGTCATATATCTTCTGCAATATATATTATCTGTCATATATTGTATAAAAAAATCCAAATTTTAAATGTGTTTAAACAAAATACGATTACTTTATTTTATCATCATCGTCATTTGGCATCTGTCAACTCTTATTTGATAACTGTAATTTATACTTATCATCTGTCAATTGTCATTTGTCATCTGTCATATATCATATTTCATCTAGCATTTGTCATTTGTCATCCGTCAATTTTCATTTGCCATCTGTCAGTTGTCATTTACAATCTGTGAATTGTCATTTATTATCTATCATTTCTCATTTGTCATTTTCCATTTGTTATTTGTCAACTGTCATTTGTTTTCTGTCTTGTGTCATCTGTCATTTATCATCTGCCATTGATAAGTGTCATTTATAATTTGCTATTGGCCATTGGTTGAATTTTAAGAGTACGTGAAAATGTTTATAATTAAATAAAACACTAGTTTGGCCATTTTTTCATTTGGTTTGCTATTGATAATGGTCACTTAGTGACCGAAATATACATTAATAAACCAAGTGAAATTTATTTAATTGTTATTGGTCATTTGAAATTTTTCATCTGTCATTTGTGTCATTTTCTATTTGTAATCTCTCATGTCCATGTCAACTATGAATATGAAGTAAACATCTTCTGATCTGAAGATAATTTCTGTGGAAACTGTACTAATAATAAAAATGAGATGGTTTGATTCATCACATTAAATTATCAAAACATACAGAGTACAAAATATCGATGTAAATGTAGAAACGGTTAGTAGATGAACTAAAAAAAACAAACCAAATGATTTTACCATCAAACTGAACAATCTACAGGTTCTGCGTAAGGTTTTTGATGTACTACTTCAAGTAAAAGTACATTTTATTTTAACTTGTTGTTTATTCACGCTGCATTTTAACATTTCACTAATCACACGCCGTCGTGTGCAATCAATTAAAACTCCCCAAAAAAAGGAGCGTAATGCAAAATTTCATCATAAATTCATTATCATCCAGACTTAACACATCCACACCGCCTCGGGCCGTCGGCGAGTTTTCTTCCACTCCGCTAATTACCCTTTCAAGCAATTTATCTTCTCAAAATTACATACAATTTCGGCAAACCCGAAATGTGTATCATATTATGTATGATTAATTGCGCGTTACCTGACGGATGCCTCGGCCGTGATTCGCACGTTTTGCTAATTAATTTTAAATGAGCCCCTCGCATGGACCAGGAAGGAGAAGAAAGTTAAAATTTTGAGTGACAAGGGCACCGCAGATAAGGTTCGAACGTTCAAATACGTAATTGATTGTCTAGACGTCTATCTTTATGCGTTGCATTATAATGAAACGATTTTTAATTCAATTAGTTTTTTTTGTAACGCCCAGTATAAAAAATACTTCATTTGTTTAATGATAATAATATATTGACAAATGTGTTTGCATATAAATCACTTGTTTAGTTTTTTTTTGGCTTGTTAATATATGCACTCGCTCCCCCAAACAGGAAGTTATTTATTGCACCGGTCTTTTCATTGTAATTAATTAAGACAGCTTTGACTTAGATTTTTGATTTAGTAATCTTCACTTCACATCAAAACAACAAAACTGCTTTGTCGACTTGTTTTAGTTTTTAATAAACACAAATAAATCTTCCATTATTATGTATCATTGATATAACTACTAATAATTTTTTGGTTTTGGTCAAAATTTAAGAAAAAAATCCTGAAAGAGTAAAATTTATATATAGTATAAGGATGAAATGTAAATAACATTTCCACGGCATAAACACGACATTTCTGATGTGTAAGTAATGCCCATGTGATGTACCGGATCACGTGCAATATTTTACTTGTCGGCATGAAATAAATAAGGAAGGTACCCCGTCGGAGAAGACAAGCAATTGAATCCAGGAATTATGAGAGTTTGGAATGCCGCATTATAAATTATGCGATCATGAATTCGTGACAAAACAGACGCCACAATTGCGCAAGTCGAGATTACTTTACCGTAACTCACAGCGTTCGACTCACATACTCTGCACTCTACACACACCTTAAATCACTGACTTATAACCACCATTACACCGCATTCATTTCAATATATCTTGCGCCGTGTGTATCCTTCTTCTGTATCACCGGGCGCGCTGCAAAAATCGTCTCGTCTCAAACAATGCGAGAGGGAGATTTTGCAAGGATAATTACGCTCGTAATTGTTCCGTTTATCCCGCGCTACGCGTGCTGATTTGCTTTACTGCACATTTTGCAATTCGAAAATTGTTTTTAAATTACGATTATTACAAAATATTTTACATACCTTGAACTATTTTTATGGAAATACACTTTTTAGAAAAGCAACAGATTGTATAAGATAGATGGAAAATACCGGATAAATGAAATACGACAGAAGTTAGATGAATAAATAAATGTCAAGTAACAGATGAATTACAGAAAATATATTATTAACAAAAATTGTACATCTGAATCGTTTTGCAGGTAAGTGTAACCTGCAAAAGTTCAAAGATATCATTAGTTTTGTTTTAAAGATATTTACTTGATTCTATACTTTATCCCAATCCTGAATAAGGGCCAAACAAAAGATGACCAATAGCAGACAGATATGAGAAAATTGGGTGCAAATGGCAGATAACAAAAGAAAGTTAAAATGCAGAAATTGTATTACTATCCTTCAAAACCTTTTTTTGTTTTTCTTTTCTTTAATTTTTAATGACAGACAACAGATGATAAATGGTAAATAACAAAATACAGATGACATATGGCAAATGACAGAATATGTATGATGTGGCACATAACAGATGAAAAAATGGTAGACAAAATTATATTTAAAAAGTTCAATTTTTTCTTGAAATAGTTGAATAATGAAAAGTAGCCAATAGAAAACCTTTCATGGATAACAACAGCAGATAGATAAGATACACCAGATAACAATTGGCAGATGACAGATGATGGATGAGAGATAACAGAAGAAAATTAAAATATGTTAATATTTCTATCGTAAAACTGTTTATTGACTTCTGATTGACAGGTGTTAGTTGACTGATGACACACAACACATTAAAAATGAATTCTTTTCTATTTGATACATAACTCTCATAAATTACATGCATTACATGATTCATACAAATATCTATTTTGATTTCGATTTTCCTCTATCATTTGATTTCTGTTACTTGTATTTTCTTTTCTTTTCATCTATGAACTGAGATTTCTCATCTGCGATGAAAAGAAAAAAATATAGATAACAAGTAACGGAAGTCAAATGATAGAGGAATATCGAAATCAAAATAGGTGTGTTTGAACTTTGTCTTTACGTTTCAATAACATAAAACAAACAAAAAACCTACGATATATTCTAAATGACAGAGAACGAATTGCAGATAGCAGACGACACTTGATAAATAGCAGATGACAGATGATAGATGATGGATGACAGATGACAGACGACGGATGAAAGATGAAAGATAACAAATGATAACATATTTGTATGAGTTCTACTATTTTTCATTTGTCATCTGTCAGTTGTCATATGAAAGATAACAAATGACAGATGACAAACTATAACTGAAATAATTGTATGAGTTCTCGTATTTTCACTTGTCATCTGCCTTTTATTATTTGTTATTTATCATCAGTTAGTTGTCATTTTTTTTATTTGTCATGCGTCAGTTATTTTTCTTGTTGTAATCTGTTTTGTCATTTGTCATCTTTTATCTTTCGTCTGTCATCTGTGATTTGTTATCTGTAATCTGTCATCTACCATTTATTAGGTGTGACATATTACAGCTGACAGATGACAAATGACAAATGACAGAACAGAATACAGTTGTCGTTTGTCATCTATCATCTGTTATCTGATATATGTTATCTGTCATCTTTCATGAACATATGGCAGATCCATTTGTCAACTAACACCTGTCATCTGTATTTGTCATCTGTCATCTCTCATCTACTTTTTATTAAGTGTGATATTTTACAGATAACAATGACAAATGACAGAACAGACTACAGTTGTCGTTTGTCGTCTGTCATCTGAGATCTGTCGTCTGTCATCTTTCATCTTTCATGAACATATGACAGATCCTAAATGACAGAAAACGATTAGCAGACAGCAAATGACGCCTGATAAATAGCAGAAGAAAGATGGTAGATGACTAATGATGGATGATGAATGATAGATGACAGACGATAGATGAAAAAACAGAGATGATAGATGACAAACGACAACTGAAATATTTGTATGAGTTTTCGTTTGTCATCTGTCAAATAATATTTTTCATTTATCATTTGTCATTTGCGATCTGTAATATATCACACCTGATAAATAGTAGATGACAGATGATAGATGATGGATGACAGATAACATACGTCAAATGAACGATGAAAGTTGATGTATATATCAGTTTTCGTTTGTCATCTATCATATATTATTTTTCATTTATCATATGTCTGTTATCACTTGTTATTTGTCATCTATCAGTTGTGTTTTTTAATTTGTAATCTGTTCTGTCATTTGTCATTGGTCATCTCTAATATATCATCTTTCATCTGACATATGTTTTTTTATTATCTCTCAGATTGACATAGAAGAGTTGAAAAATGGCAGATGACTGATGATAGATAATCAATGACAAATGATATACAACGGACGAAGAACAGATATAATATATGATAGATGACAAACGACAACTGAAAAATTTGTTTGAGTTTTCATTTGTGACCTATCAAATATTATATTTCATTTGTCATTTGTCATCTGTAATATGTCACACCTAATAAATAGTAGATAACAGATGATAGATAATGGACGACAGATTACAGACGACATAAATAAAAATTGAAAGATGACAAACGGCATCTGAAATATTGTATCTGTCATACATCATTTGTCGTTTGTCATCTGTCATATATTATTTTTCATTTGGCATATGTCTGTTATTATTTGTTATTTGTCATCTGTTAGTTGAAATTTTTCATTTTTCATCTGACAGTTGTTTTTAACATTTGTAATATTTTCTGTCATTTATTATTTGTCATTTTTTATTTATCATGTGACAGTTGTTGTTTTCTTTTTGTTGTAATTTGTTCTGTTATTTGTCATTTGTCATCTGTTATATGTTACACATGATAAATAGTATATGATAGATGATAGATGATGGATGACAGATGACAGAGGAACGTTGAAAGATGACAGATGACAAATGACAAACGACATCTGAAATACTTGTATCTGACATATATCAGTTGTCGTTTGTCATCAGTCACATATTATTTTTCATTTGTCATATGTCTGTTATCATTTGTTATTTGTCTTCTGTCAGTTATTATTTTTCATTTGTCATCTATCACTTGTTTATTTCTTTTGTGATCTATTCAGTCATTTATTATTTGTCATTTTTCATTTGTCATCTGACAGTTGCTATTTTTTTGTTGTAATTTGGTCTGTCATTTGTTATTTGTCGTCTGTAATATATCACACCTGATAAATAGAGAATGACAGATGATAGATGATATTAGTTGTCATCTGCAAGTTTTCATTTTTAATTAATCATCTGTCAGTTGTGTTTTTCATTTGTAATCTGTTTTGTCATTTGTCTTCTATAATATATCGTCTTTCATCTGACATATGTTTCTTGTTAGTATCTGTCAGGTTGACACATAAGAGTTGACGATTGATGATAGATGATTAATGACAGATCATACACGACGGATGAAAGAACAGAGATGATATATGACAGATGCCAAAAGACAACTAAAATATTTGTATGAGTTTTCGTTTGTCACCTGTCAAATATTATTCTTCATTTGTCATTTGTCATTTGGCATTTGTCATCTGATATGTCTCACCTGTTAAAAAGTAGAATGATACATGATGGATGACAGATGACAGATGATAGATGAACGATGAAAGATGAAAAACGACAACTTAAATAGTTGCATCTGTCATATATCAGTTGTCGTTTGTCATCTGTCATATATTATTTTTCATTTGACATATGTCTGTTACCATTTGTTATTTGTCATCTGTCAGTTATTATTTTTATCTGCCATCTGTCAGTTGTTTTTTTCATTTGTAATTTGTTCTGTCATTTATTTTTAGTCATTATTCATTTGTCATATGACAGTTGTTGTTTTTTTGTTGTAATCTGTTCTGTCATTTGTCATCTGTAATACGTCACATCTGATAATTAGCAGATGACAGATGATAGATGATGAATGACAGATGACAGAGGACAGATGAACGATGAAAGATTGCAGATGGCAGATGACATTTGACAAACGACAACTGAAATACTTGTACCTGTCATATATCAGTTGTCGTCATTTGTCATATACTATTTTTCATTTGACATATGTCTGTTATTATTTGTTATTTATCATTTGTTAGTTGTCGTAATCATTTATTATTTGACATGTTCTGTAATTTGTCATTTGTCATCTGTAATATGTCACACCTGATAAATAGCAGATGACAGATGGTAGTTTATGGATGACTGGCGACAGATAAAAGATGATAGATGACAGATGATTAAGGGCAACTAAAATACTTGCATCTCTCGTATTCTTTGTCATTTGCCATCTGTCAATTGTGTTTTTCATTTGTAATCTGTCATTTATTGTTTATAATTTTTTATTTGTCATGTTCTGTTATTTGTCATTTGTCATCTGATATATAGCAAATAACAGATGATAGATGAAGGATGACGGATTGCAAACAACTGAAATATTTGTATCTGTCATATATCATATTTGTATCAGTTTATGTTGGTCATCTGACATACATAATTTTTAATTTTTCATCTACCATGATGATTAGTTATTTGTCATCTGTCAGTTGTCATTTTTTATTTATCTGCCAGTTGTGTTTTTATCTATTCTGTCATTTGTCATCTGTAATATGTCACACCTGATAAATAGCAGATGACAAATGACAGCTATTAGATGATGGATGACAGATGAAAGATGAAAGATAAAAGACGAAAGATGACAGATGAGAGATGACAAACATTTTTTTTAATGTCATATGTCTATTATAATTTATTATTTGTCATCTGTCAGTTGTCATTTTTCATTTGTCATGTGTCAGTTGTGTTTTTCATTTATAATCGATTCTGTCATTTGAGTTTTGTCATCTGTAATATGTCATTTTTATCTGCCATATGTATTTGTCATCTGTTAGGTTGACACGTGGGAGTTGACAGATGTCAATTGACAGATGACATAGAGTAATTGTGTTTTGTTGAATACATACAAATTTTGACATTTCTGTAATAATTACTGGTTTTAATTCTGTATTCATTTGAAAAATTTTATGACAGATGACAATCGACAACCGACATACTTGTATCTGTCACATGTCAGTTGTGTTCTATCATCTGCAAATATAATAGGTTTCATTTGCGTTTGCATCTTCGTCATCTGTCAGTTATAATTTGGCATCTGTTAGTTGCCACTTTTCATTTGTCATTTGTTGGTGATTTTTTTTTCATTTTTATTATTCTGTTTTATCCTTTGTCATCTAACATCAGTAGTATATTATTTTTCATCTGTTATACGTCTTTTGTCATTTGTCAAGTTGACATACGGGAGTTGACAGATGCTACGTGACAGATGACATACAGAAATCGCGTTTTGTTAATAATAATAATAATATTTATTTACGGAAACTCCTTTTTACATAGAAAAAAATACATTAATAAAAAAAATTTGACATTTTTATAATAATTACTTATATTGGTTTTGTATTCTTTTGAAAAATTTGATGACAAATGACAGATGACAAACGACAACTGAAATACTTGTATCTGTCATATATCAGTTGTCGTTTTTCTTTATTTATCTGTCATATATTATTTTCCATTTGATATATGCCTGTTATCATTTGTTATTTGTCATCTGTCAGTTGGCATTTTTCATTTGTCATAAGTCAGTTGTTTTTTTCATTTTTAATCTGTTCTGTCATTTATTATTTGTCATGTAACAGTTGTTTTTTTTTTGTAATCTGTTCTGTCATTTGTCATTTACCATCTGAATTATGTCACACCTGATTTATAGTAGATGACAGATCATATATGATGGATGACAGATGACAGACGACAGATGAACGATGACAGATAACATATGACAAACGATAACTGAAATGCTTGTATCTGTCATATATTATTTTTTATTTGACATATGTCTGTTATTGTTTGTTATTTATCATCTGTCAGTTGGCATTTCTCATTTGTCATTTGTCAGTTATTTTTGTTTTCATTTGTAATATGTTCTGTTATTTATTATTTGTCACTTTTCATTTGTCATGTGACAGTTCTTTTTTGTTGTAATCTGTTTTGTTATTTGTCATTTGTCATCTATATTATGTCACAACTGATAAATAGAAGATGAAAGATGATAGATAATGGATGACAGATGACAGAGAACAGATGAAAGAATACAGATGAGAGATGACAAAAGACAACTGAAATATTTATATCTGTACATATCAGTTTTCGTTTGTTGACATCATATATTATTTTTCATTCGTCTGTTATCATTTGTTATTTGTCATCTGTCAGTTGTAATTTTTCATTTGTCATGTGTCAGTTGTATTTATCATTTGTAAATTGTTGTGTCATTTGTTATTTGTCATCTGTTATATGTCATATGTCGTTTGTCATCTATCAGGTTGACACATGAGAGTTGGCAGATGTTACGTGACAGATGGCATAGAGGAATTATGTTTTGTTGAATAAATACAAATTTCTGTAATAATGATTTGTTTTAATTCTGTATTCATTTGAAATAATTGATGATTAATGACAATTAATAACAAATAACTGACATATTTGAGTTTTTCATATGTCAGTTGTCGTTTGTTATCTGCCATATGTATTTTTCAATTGCCATTTGAATACATATCATCTGTCAGTTATCATTTATCATTTGTCAGTTGTCATTTTTCCTTTGCCATCTGTCGGTTATATTTTTCACTTGTAATTTGTTCTGTCATTTGTCATTTATCATCTGTAATATATCATTTTTCATCTATCATTTTTGTTGTCCTCTGTCACATTTTATATTGTATCTGTTACATGTCATCGAAATATTATCTGTCATCAAAATTTTGTGATCGAAACTTATGTAAAGAACCATTTTTCATTTGTTATATGTTTTTATCATCTGTCAAGTTGATACCCGAGAGTTGACACATGTTACTTGAGAGATGGCATACAGAAATCGCGTTTTGTTAAATACATACAAATTTTGATATTTTTGTAATAATTACTTGTTTTAATTCTGCATTTAGTTGAGGTTCAGATTGCAGATTTTAGATGACAAATAATATTTTGATGACATGTAATAGATAAAATATAATTATGACAGATGACAAAAAGTATATGTTGATGAAAAATGCAGATGACAAAATATAAAACCGCTTACAAATGAAAAACATAACCAACCAACAGATGAAAAAGAAATTACAATTGACAGACAACAAATGACAAATGATAACTGACAGATGACAAAAATAAGCTTATAAATATAGGCAACTGACAGATAACAAATGAAATATGATAACTGACAGATGACAACTGACAAATAAATGAGTTATCAGTTAGATAGATGACAAAAATACAAATGGCAAAACGTTGACACATGACAGTTGACAGATGTTACATGACAGATGACATATAGGAATTGTGTTTTGTTAAATACATCGAAATTTGGACATGTAATAATTATTTGTTTTAATTCTGTATTTATTTTAAAAGCTTAGTTCTTGAAGTAAGTTTCGATTACAAATTTTTTTGTCAGATAATTTTTTGATAACATGTAACAGATAAAACATAAAATGTGACAGATATATTCTAGATGATAAAATGACAGATGGCAGATGACAGAAGGCAGATGACAGATAACAGATGATAGATTATACGACATACAACAGACAACAGATGACAGATAGTTAATTTTGTATTTTAGAACTTCAATTTTTAATGAATTAGATATTTTTAATTATCATAAAGAGTATTAGTTATTAAAAATTCCTGGAAATAGTATATAAAATCCTTCAAATCGATGTTAATAATGTATTTAAACCAATACAATAAATATTCACGTTAATTACAACTCGAAAATTCCACAGCGACGGCCATGTAACGCGACCGAAAACAATTGCGTCCGTGACTTTATAAATTTCATCTACAACTTTTACCGTTATGCGTCCCAGGAACGAGAGAAGTTGAAGGAGGAGGAGGAACAGGTAAGAGAAAAAAAAACGGATACAAAACAACAACGTCCTTGTGATGATGAGCAGTCGCTCTCCTTTTATTGCATCTCGTTTACCTTCTCGTAAAATCCGAAGCGTTGATATTCGGCGATTAAGCGAAACCCGAAATTAATCGTTATCGGTTTTAAATATTGACAATCATCGCAGCAGGTGATTTTTACGTGGGCTAATCAACTTGTCAGTCGCTCCTTCCAGTACTTTCCGTGTGCGTGTATTGTCTTGTAAAGTAATTCTTTTTAACACGTGTATGCAGGTTCGGTTGTAAAATTTGTAACGGTAAAGATGAATGCATATAGCAAGGTTTTTAATATATAAATTATTAGTCTTACAAATGTTTACAATTTTCTTCTTGAACATTTTGAAAGGTGTGTATTAAATAGTAACGGTTTTGAAGATTGAAAGATTCTTCACTTTAAATAATAACACTTGAATTAATTCCTAGTTGCAGCTTCTAAGATTAAGTTCTTCAAATATTTCTAATGAAATAAATCTAGAAAATTTCAACAGCAGCCAATTATCATAACAAAGCAAATTTTTACAAAATAAAAAATAAAGTAGAGAATTTCTGTTGGGTTATTTCTTGAGTTACAGTATTCTTGAGTTACAGTATTGAATAAATAATACAACTTGGAGTTTTCTGTTTTCACTGTGAAGAAGGGAAGGATATTTAATATCTTATTAAAACATGCAAGAATTTGAATTTGCTTTAGATAAATAAGCTATTTATTGGTTACTGCATGTTTGTTTCTTGGTTGATATTAAATTATAGATCAATCGTTTAAAAAAATTCCTCGACAAATGGCAGCAATATGCGGCAGGTACTTAATAAATAAAGATCAATCACAATGGTGCAACACACACCTGCAAAATATTATTATACCATATATCATAACAAAACATTACTCATGCGGTCCCTTGCGAGTTTTCAATAAGTTCCTACGTAATAGATATTTAGTCGGCAATTACAATAAATCATCACCCGCAGAATATACACGTTTAATGGGCAATGGGAATGTCGGATTATTCTTGCCTGCCTGCTTGATGTAGGAAATAAGATACGTCGTAAATATGATCACCGGTCCCTGTCAAATATCTACATAATAATTGTACACTGTTGCACTGTAATTTCGATGGATATGTGCAAATTAACTTAAGACACAATCCGAAGGCTAGGCCGTATAATTGTGAACTTTTTTTTTTATCGGTGCACAGATTTGCATATCGCCAGGATTTATCGCACCCCATCTCCCGTATAATATTTTACGATTATCAAACGATGAGGATGACGCAACGCGATATTTTCCATCCGTCGCGTATGAATTATAAATATAAATTGGTTTACGTGTTGTACTTTGTAATGCGAATGATAAATCATCGGTTTATGGCCGTGTAAGTTGCTGCTAAATGCAAATTTCCGACTGGGTTTGTATTTTCATACATTTCCAACATTGCGTGTATCACATGTAATTTTCCACATAAATATTTTGTGTAAATTTGTTACTGTTTACAGATTCCTATAGTTGTAACTCAAATAATTTCTATAAACACAATTGATTTAATAAAATATTGACACAGTTTCAAAAACGTTGAAACATTCCATCAATCTCTCGTTTATCACGTAGTGAAACATTTTTAATATTAAGGGTTGTTTATAAAAAGGCACCAACCAAGTGCCTTTCTATAAACAACCCTTAACAATTGATATTTATATTGTAATAAACAACTATAATTATCAAGGTAATTTTTATAAAGTTTTTAACCGTTTGACAATCAAAACCCTGAATTGGAACCTTGTGGTATACCTGATTTTAAATAATACGAAAAGTATGGTTTCGTAATTGTGATATTTTTTATTAAAAACTGATGGATAGTGTGGGCTTTTAAATTATACGAATAACATTTGCATTAATATTATTCTTTTTGTATACGGCATTAATCAAACGTATAAATATTGAATCGCAAAAAATTATAGGGAATTTATATTCGACCCGTGCTGCACATTTATCGGGACACACATTAAATAGAAAAAAGGCTTTTAATTATAAAACCAACCTTGACATTTTGGCGAAAAAATATAAAATTTTTGTGTGTGTGTATATATTCGTATTTTTTTTTTTAATTATCGTCGTAAAAACGAAAAATACTTGAGACAATTCGCGTTGAGCGATTTGAATAATCCGGCGATTCCAATCAGGAATAATCGTAAAACGGCGCTCGCTTATGCAACGATAATATTAAATGTAATATTATTGACAAGCGCCTGTTCGCCATAATTAGCGGCTTGATTTACGGCCATGGGCGGATGGTAAAAATCGCCACAAAGGTTTTTCTCATTACCTGCTCCTCACCAGACAGTTTCCAGATAACTTAATTTATCTCTTGCACATTTAACTTTCTCCGGGTTTAAATGCAACCCGATAAATCACAACATAGCGTTTCGTTATTTATATGCTAAACAATTATTTTATAATGCTGGATGGATGAAGTTCATCTGGAAGGTTTCGTTACACGAATATCGACGTTGTGCAATACCAGCAGACTTTCTCGACCCGTAAGTTATGTGTATTAATAATGTTTTTTTAAATAGTTTTTCTGTATAGAATAATGGAATTTGTAATGGGGCACGTTTCTAGTATTTTCTGTTAAGTTCTCAACTTTCTACCTTACGACAGATTTAAAATATATTGAGTTTATATAAGATGAATTTAATTCATGGTGAATTAGAATATTAATTAAAACGCTATAAAAGTTAATTTACTTAATAATTACTGTTAAAGGTATCATAGTTAATTTTGATTAAACTTTTTAAAATTATAATTTAATTATAAATAGATAAAACACAATTTTCACTTTGTTTTGTATAACATGTATTTATTTATATGGTGACCAATGGTTCCAATATATTAATATATCATTTTCAAACCATTAGTCACCATATAAATAAATACATGTTATACAAAACAAAGTGACAATTGTGTTTAAATATGTATAACCAAATAGCAGCCTGCATCATAAATAAGATATTTTTATATTTAGAGGCCCTAATACTGCACCTTGGGTCATACCAAATAAAACCCAAAAATATAATGATGATTAACTAATTAACACTCATAATATTATACATATATTATATATCATTATATTTTTATATTTTGATAAAGTTGTTGTATATATAAGATGATGATTACGCTATTTAATATAAATAATTTATAATTAAATTTAATGACTTACGTAAATAACTTGATTAGAAATCTACTTTACTATTATCACTATTAATTATTATTATTGTTTTTCGGTCTATTTGTTTAGCGACTAATGATCTCGATGGGACAATAAATCCGATGCTATGTTTTTAATTGTGAAACGTTATCACTCGATGCGGAATTTTCAGCCGCTGATTGATGTCTGTAATGAGCACTGGAGCTGGTGGACTCCGGGTGGAGGAATTTGCGTTATCTGGAATTTCCTTGTAACTTAAATAATTGTGTATACTGCACAAGGTGCGTATTTCACGTAGATAACGAGCCCGCTTGATTATTTTAATGACGTTTGTTAACGTTGCGTTATGGCCAGAATGTCATTTTGATTGCATTTTTTTTACGTATACTTGTGGTGAACGTCGACTACTTTATGTTTTATGTATAAAATCTCTTAGGTATTTTCTAGAAAAATAGAAAATAAGAATATTTATCAAATTTAGCACTTTAAAGTGGGTAAACAAAGCTATCAAGTTTAATTTCATCGTATTTAAGGTGCCACAATCAAGTATTTAATAATTTTTAAAATGTTTAAATTAATAATGTGATTAAAACAGATATACAGATTCAGAAGGATCAGGAAAGTGATTGCACCACGAAGGGCCTCGTCGGTGTTTAATGTGTTTCCCTGTAATATCAAATATTGAAGATATTCTTTCATCTACAGAAATACATTTTAACTGTTTTAATAAGAAGCTATTCTATATAAATAAAAAACTTAATTTCGCATACTTCGCTCCGAAATTCATTATCTCTTCTCTAGACTCGTCAGCAACTTTATATTGGCCTTGTCTTCTCTTATCCAATCTTTCACCCTTCTACACCCATCCACCAAATCCTTATCTACTCCCTTGTATTCCTCTACCAGATGTCTCTACGTATTCTTCCCATTTTTATTTCTCTTTGTCTCCTATATCCCGCATCTTGTCCTTGACAAGGTAACCCTCTTCTCTCTTTCTAAACGGTTCTCCTCCAGGTACCTTAGCCACCTCTTATAAGCTTGTCACTATTTTGCCACACTACTTCTTCACTTTTTTATGTATCCATCCCACTTCATTCAACCCTTGCTCCAGCCACTCCTTCACAATCCCCTCACCCACCTTATATGCTCATTATAACCACCTAAACTTTTAAACATGAAACACAGATACTTGAACACTTTCACCCTATCGATCAGATGTCCCTCCAGTTGTATTTCTCCATTCTATTCTTCCCTCTGCCTCGCTAATAATATGAATAATAATAATAACCTTTATTTCCCAACAGTTATCTAATAACAGAGAAAAATTATAAATATGCTACACAATAAAAAAATTGGGATTACAAACTACAAAAATACATACTGGTAAACGAGAATAATAATAACATAACCTCCGTATAAGCTAGCATACAAACTTTACTTCTCTCAATTACTTTCTCCCTCTCCTTTCCTCTTCTCAGCACCTCCTAGAGAGGGCCTTTCACGTCCTAAATCTCCTTGATACCTTACCTCCACTTTCCCCACGACCTATGCTTCTTAATTTCCTTATAAACCTTCCCTTTCTCAGATATTCTATCAATCTCTCCCTCGACACTGAATGATAAGCCGCTTTTAGATATATAAAAAACTGTATACACGCTACCTTTTTCCTGCATCCTCTACTCAACGCTCCTGGCCCGAGTAAAGTATTGGTCCCTCGTTCCTCTCCCCTTCTTAAAACCTCCTTGCGTCCTCGCCTTTCTTGCCTCTCCTTCATTTCCTCTTCTAGCCTGTTTGTCACTATCGACATCTTCAAAAACTCTTGAATTATTCAGCATTTTTTTATTCTAAAAAGTGACAAATTTTATGTAAAGTAAGAAATGATGAAAAAAAATTTACTGGAGTCTTTTTTTACTAAAATGCGATAACTTCTGCAAGAATTTTGTAGTTAAAATGATTTTCTTTTATTTTTACTTAGAATTTTATGGTTTTGATGATAATTCAGAAATCTTCTTGCAGGTCATATTATTTTCTGGCATTGTTTAATATTTTTACAATTATCGTCTCCACTTTTTATTTCTTACACGTCTATTGTTCTAGTATTCTTCAGGAATCTCTTTTAAATTCCACGAACTTTAGTCAAGAATTCTAGATTTGATTTGTATTCTAATTCTGCAAAAAAATAGAAACTGATGCAAACAAATTTTCGATTTCTCTTCTGCAATTTTAATTCAACATTCAAAGTCAAATTTCAAAATTCTATATATATATATATATATATATATATATATATAGAGAGAGAGAGAGAGTTAGAACTATTTTATTTTATGTTTTATATCATGGTTTCCAGAATATTTAAAATTTTTGTAAACTAATTTATCATAATTTTCAGTAATATTTCTTCATTATTTTTAGAATTATCTTCTCCGCCAAAACTCTTGAATTTTTGAAAAGATAATGGTTGCGACCGTTACTACGTGGTAATCCATACTTACACTGAATTGAAAAATTCACACTATTTGTGGTTAAAACATAGTGAATTTTTCAATTCTTGAATTTTTATTTCTCGATCTATTTTTAAATATTCTTTAGGGAGTTTTTTACTTTGCATGAATTTTTCTTAGGGACTCTGGATGTTTTAGCAATTTTTGTTTTGTAAATAGTGACAAGTTCTGCAAAAAGTAAGAAGTGATGGAAAATCATTTTAGAAAACTTTTCTTTAACTATTCTGGAATTTTTCTACAAAATTGTGATAATTTCTACAAGAATTATAGAGTTAGAACGATTTTGATTATGTTTACCTAAAATTTCTTGGTTTTCAAAAAATTTCAAAAATTTTGATTAGCAATTTTATAAAATTTTATTTTAATATTTCTTTAAAATCATATATCTACAGTATACATCTTTTTGAGTATTATTTTTAGGATTTTTTTTGATTTTCACAGCATTTTTTGTTCCAACTAGTGACAAGTTCTGAAAAATGCAAGAAATTATAGAAATTGTTTTAAAAAATAAAAATGAATTTTTAGAAAATTCCAGATAAACAAATTTTTGAAAGATAACAATACATTTCAAAAGGGAAAATGATGCCAAATTATAGAAATTTTTAAAATAAATTGCTAAAATATTCGAGATTATTTCAGGAAGGAGAAAAACTACAAATTTTTCTAAAAAATTTAGAAATCTGGAAAATAAACTTGTTGAAAAATGCAGAAATGCATTTGCAAATTCTTGCTTCTTGGAAGATAAATCAACGTACATTTTTCTAACCATCCAAAAATACAGGAATCTGGGAAAACAGAATCAAACAAGAAATGGTAGGCAATTTATGGAAGGTTTAAGATGAGTTTTTAGAAAATCCTATGGCCCTAAAATCTGGAAAATAAATCACCAAAATATTATATGTTGTTTTAGGAATGAAACAAATTATTGCTGCAAATATTTTGCATTTTGGTAAATATAAATGGATGAATTTATTTTCCATTATAAGATTATGAAACATATCTAAATAATTTTTGGATATCTGCAAAGAGTAAGAAATAATGGAAAAACATTTTCGAAAACTTTGGAGAATTTGTTTAACCAATCTGGATTATATCTGCAACTTTTCTACCCAATTATGGTAATTTATGCAATAACTGTAGATAATCCAGATTGGTTAAAGAAATTCTCCAAAGTTTTCGAAAATGTTTTTCCATTATTTCTTACTCTTTGCAGATCTCCAAAAATTATTTCTTTTACTTTTACTTAGAGAGAGAGAGAGAGAAAACATCTTTATTGAAAATAGCAGTTTTTATGATTCTTCATCTTCATTTTCTTTTTCTTCATGGCTATCGGCCGTAGATCTTTCAGCCTTCTTTACTTTGAATTTCATGATTTTCAGAAAATTTCAGAAATTTGTTTTTGAGATTTATAAAATTTTTATTTATTTATTCTTTATTAACGGTAGGCCATTTATATTTTTTAAGTAAAGTTTCTTTAATATTTTTTAGGGATTCTTCGATTTTTCAGCAATTTTTTTGTAAAAAAAAGATAGTTTGATTTTACGTATTAAGACAAAAAATTCATAAAAATCAGAGGCCTGGAAAAGAAAACTTTTTTTAATGCAGAAATATCTGATTGATAGGATGGATTTCTTTAAATTCTTAAAAAAATATTACCTAAGGAAGAACAAAATTTGAATTTTAATTTGAACAATGCATTAAATGGTAAAAATCTAAAAAAGATAAATTTTTAGAGTGTCGGTAGATGACGCAACAAGAGGTTCAGACTGGAAGAGATAATTTTTATTACTGAAAGTTGTGTTTTAATTCTAAACTCTTTCCCAATCATTATAATATATATCGTTGTGACTAAATAGAGTTGGTTGCGTTTTGTTGTTGGCAGAAAGAAATGTATTGTTTTCTTATGAAGTTATTCTAGCTAATATTCCCGATGGAATAGAAAGAGTTGCCGCAAAATTGATCATTAATTCCAGAACAATCCTTATGATATCTGTTTATCTTCCCAAACCTAATTACTCTTTAAAGCTATTGATTATGTGATGGTCAATTACGAAAATGTGTTTATTTTAATATTTCTGTATATAAAGACTGTTCTAAGTCACATTACTCGTAAAATGTATCGACGACCGTTAACAATTTCATAGATTACCACGATTTGATACAAATTAATAATATTCCTAATGCTCTTGATAGGTCTTTAGATTTAGTTATAGTATCACGTGAATTTAAATACCAACTTCAGCGGGATCTCGAATCACTTATACCTCATGACACTCATCATCCTGTTTTGAATATTTCTGTCGAATTAAGCACTTTAAAAAATCCAATATTTTCAGGATATAATGAATATAAATATAACTTTAAAAAATGGTGATGTGGCCATCATAATACTTTCCCTTTAATTTTCTCGAAAAATATGAGGTTTACGCAAAAGGGCTATTCATAATAGATTGCTTAGTTTTGGATCTTTTACAATTCCTTGTTAATATAATTTTTATGTAACTCCTATGGTTTATTTGCAAAACGCAAAAAATGTCAACATTTTTAATTTTTAACTTTTTTCTCATGAAAAACATGTTTTGATAAAACTTGTTCAGTTTCTCATTCTCTTTAATTTTTGTTGAAATAGTTTTGTAATATTTTTCATATTTAGAAATTAATTATTTAACATATCGCAAGCGTAACGCGTTCTTTTAAGTTATCTAAATCACGTGGTATACTTTTGCATACAATACTCTTCACACATTCCTATAAAAGAAGCCCAATAGTGTAAGATCAGGTGATTTTGTTGGTGAGCGATTTAGAAATATACTTTTTAAATAGGGAATGAAGAGACGAGACCTTTAAAACGATATATCACAAGCCTATACTTCCCATTTAAAAAAAATGGGGGTTGCAACTGACACCCGAAGGAGGTTGAAGGTAGGGATCACATTTTTACTTTCAATAATGTCGATTTTAAGTTATAATATAAGTGACAACACTATAACAATAAATGAGGTTGATTTAACTGAATCGACGCAGATTGTTGAATATGGAGGTGTACGTTCTTTTTCATATTCTGCAACATTAGGTGTGCCGCAGGGTTCAAACTTCGGCACAATATTATTATTATTTTATTATTTTTCAATGATGTATGTGATATGTGCTAACGACATTAAAATATATAGGAAAGTTACTGATGTCACCGATTGTAATATTCTACAGAAAGACTTAAATAGGTTTTGTGTATGGTGCAATGATAATGGTTTAAATTTAAATATTTTCAATTTCCTATTTCCTTCCACATCTCCGCCTTCAATCTATGTGGCCCCGATACTTTTCCTCATTTTAACTCCTCAAAGGCTCTTATCACTTCCTCCTCTGTGAAGTCTACCACTGCTCCCCTTCCTCCTCCTCTCCTTACTTCTCCTGGACTTCCGCACTCTTCAGTCAATAGAACCAATACAAGAAAGATATTAAAATACAAAGAACAATTAACAAAACAAATATAAAATATAAGAAAGTATGTGACAAAATGTTAAAAACGAGTTACAATTCTATAGAAGAAAAAAATGAAGAGAAAAATTAACGAAAACAAAAGAAAAAATGTATTTTGAAAGAAAGAAAAGTACGTAAAAGTCAGTTATATCAAAACAGTTAGAGTTTTTTATTTTCAAAAACACGAGGCTATCAAAGGGTTTGTTTATTTATTTATTTATTTAGTTTTCGACCCCTTTCTTAAAAATTACATATACAACAAATATTTAAAAAAAAAAACATACTTTAAATGTTGGGCCAAAGAAGCACCGGCGGAATTCACAATCACAAGGTGTTCTTCCACTCAAACCCATCATTTTCCATGATGCTGAGGGAGCCAATATTCTTTCTAACATCCGGATTTAGCTAACAGATAATAATTAACAATCAATATAATCGAAATTTCCGAGCAACCTATGAGGTCATGTTTCCATGCAGATTTAAATCAGCAACACTGGTTTTTAAAGAATACACAGTTACTAATTTAATAGTGTATCAAACATTATTGTCGAATAAATTAGAAAATTATTTTCGGGTTAATGTGATATATAAAAACTTCTCTAAAACATTTGACAGAGTAGAAAAGAGTATATTATTGCACAAACTAGAATCAATGGGTTTAAGTGAAAGAGTGGTTAGTTAGTTAGCTTAAAAAGTCAAGTCATTTAAGCGATAGAACTTAATGTGCACGCATAGGTAAATACACTTCAAATTACTTACAGTTATTGTATGGTATGCCATAAGGTTAAAATTGTGGACCAAATTTATTTATATATTTTATAAACAATATTGGATTGTACATAAAAGAAACAGTAATTTCCTTCTGTATGCTGATGGCCATGAATATATATTGGAGCATCAATTTTAGGTGTGATTAAATCAAACTTCAAGATGACTTAATGATGTAGACATAATCATTTAGACTTGAATTTGGACAAATGTTTCTACACAAGTTTTTGTCGAAGAACTGATAATAGCTTTTAACACTCTATTGATAATTATCAATAGATGCAAGAATCAAAAAGTGGGTAGTTTGCACATGCAAACTATATTTCAGATTATTTAATTGATTAAAACACTTGGTTTCACTGTTTTAACAAATCCAGATAATTCAAAAATGTTTCATTGAAAAATTAATCAACCAAATATTTCAGACATTTGTAATAGGTCATTAAAAAGTCGTTTATCTACGATCGTACAGAAAGTAGACGCTTTTTGCATCATTTTTCATTGTAAAAGTGGCTTTTTAAAGCACTAGTGCTTTTTTACGTTTTTATTGCACGGTAATGTCAAACTGTTTTTATTGCACAGAAATGTCAAATTTGACAGATGAATATATTATAGCACAAATTTACGACGAAAAACTTAATTTTTTATTAATTGATACAAATAACTAATAAACTATAAATAAAATATATAATACAAACCAAATGGCAGATTTAAGAACTCTGAAGATTTCATTTAATGCAAGTCGAAGCGATTACAATAAAGCGAACATTTTATCCATAAATAATAATGGCGGCCGACATTTGTGCAACTTGTTTACTGGTTGCTAAGTAACGCTTTCATTAGTGCACTGCGGGTAAAATATGTTTTCATTAATTGAATTATTGAAATGACATTAAAATATTACTCATAAGAATATATTCTTTGAAATCCTTTACGATCGAAGATAAAATTTTGTAAGCCACACGTGTAAAAAGTTTCTTTATTGCACACCTGGCTTTAAAAAAACTCGCTCGTTCCTCGCTCGTGTTTTTAAACGCCAGTTCGTGCAATAAAGCATCACTTTTTGCACTTGTACCTTAAATAACTATTATCTACGATCGTACAGAAAGTAGATGCTTTTTGCATCATTTTTCATTGTAAAAGTGGCTTTTTAAAGCACTAGTGCTTTTTTACGTTTTTATTGCACGGTAATGTCAAACTGTTTTTATTGCACAGAATTGTCAAATTTGACAGATGAATATATTTCGACGATAAAACTTAATTTTTTATTAATTGATACAAATAACTAATAAACTAAAATAAATAAAATATATATTACAAACTAAATGGCAGATTTAAGAACTCCGAAGATTTCATTTAATGCAAGTCGAAGCGATTACAATAAAGCTAACATTTTTCCCATAAATAATAATGGCGGCCGACATTTTTGCAACTTGTTTACTGGTTTCTAGGTAACGCTTTCATTAGTGCACTGTGGGTAAAATATGTTTTCATTAATTGAATTATTGAAATGACATTAAACTATTACTCATAAGAATATATTCTTTAAAATCCTTTACGATCGAAGACAAAATTTTGTAAGGCACACGTGTAAAAAGTTTCGTTATTGCACTCCTGGCTTTAAAAAAACTCGCTCGTTCCTCGCTCGTGTTTTTAAACGCCAGTTCGTGCAATAAAGCATCACTTTTTACACTTGTACCTTAAATAACTAATAAGACTACATAAATTAATGAAATACGTACACAAATTTAGACAGCAAGAATCACGGGCGGAGTTCACTGGTTTTAAATGTTCTTCCATTCACACCCACATCCATCCACTCTCCGATAAGACATGCTGACATCTTCTGAATCCTTTATTTGAAATATATTGGAGCAAATAATTGGAAGAAGTTTATTTTTATTTAGTTTAGAAGTAAAACCTATACACGTGTCAGTTATCTGAAAATAAAGGAATGGAACATAGCAAGAGTTTTACTTCTCCCAATTTGAAAATTTTGTTCCATCAAGAGAGTAGCAGAACAAATATCGATTATATTGAAACAGATATGCTTTTTGTTCCTCTTTGAGAGATGTATTTGATATAATAGATAAAATTCTGGCGAACATCAATGTTTTCTAGAAGCGGAACAAAAACTATCTAACAGACAATATGGCTTCAGGAATGGTACAGAAAGTACACAAATTGCTTTGAACACATTGATCTCACAACTAAGGAAAGAGAAGGAAAAGAAGAAGCAGAGTGCGGTGATAACGTTAGATGTATCCAATGCACTCAACTCAATAGAGCATGAAGCAATAAGGGAGAAACTGAAAAGAGTAGGAATATGCCACAGCTAGCAGAGATGACGAAGAACTTCCTTAGTGATAGGAAAGTATACAGCAGAGAGGCAAGCAAAAATGTTGTAAAAGGATGCCCACAAGAATCGTACTCAGAACCGATATTATAACTATTTGGCATGGAGGAGTGGTTTCGAAGCATGGAGTAGACCAGTGGCTATATAGCAAAACATGCGGATGATAAGGTGTTTGTGGTATCAACAACATCAGTATAGAATATAGAAGATACATATATTACTATAAAAGTGCCATATATTGTCTAATGGATAACCATTAACTATTAAAGGGATCTGTGAACAGCGACAATTATAAAATATAGAAGATATCTGGACAAAATCGTGGCAAGAATATAAACGATGAGCAGAACGAGTGGGACTAATGTACGGGGGGTCCGAAAATAAAAACAGGAGAGAGGAGCAGAGTGGAAATCGGGAGACATGTAAAGTATCTAGGAGTAACGGTAGATAACGAAACAAACTGGATTAAACACTCTAGAACGATCGGAGGCAAGACAGTGGCGGTAACTAATAAGATGTTCACGCTGGGTGAAAAAAGGTGGGGGCGCATCACCGGAAATGTTGAAGGCTATATACCAGGATGCAATAGTGTTCATGTTACTGTTTGGAAGATTATTTGAAACCAGTGAACTCCGCCCGTGATTCTTGATGTCTAAATTTGTTGTACGTGTGACATTAATTTATTATTTTTTTGTAATTATGTTATAAGCAAGAAAAACTAAACTATAAAGAATAAAGAATACGGGAAAGAAATAAGAAAGCCAATGACTACAAGTAAACCGAAGTAAATTACGATGCAAGGATAGATGCTAAAGATTTCTATCTAGCAAAGAAGAGAGGACAGATGAGGAACAAAACACAAGACAAAGAGACAGAGAGAAGGACTAGTATAAAAATCTATACAGATGGGTATGCCAATGAACACAGATCAGGCTATACGTACATAGTCCAAGAGTATAACAGAATTTGAGAAAAAGACTACAGATGTAGATTATTGGATCATGTCACAAACACATAGGCCGAAATAGGTGCAATCACAGTAGCAGTAAGGGAAGCCATATGGAGAGGAGGAGAAATTCACATCATAAGTAACTCTGAGGTATCCTTAAATGCGATCACTTCAATATTACATAGTGATGAAGTGGCTAGAGAAGTTTACAGAGAAATAATAGAAACCAGAATAACAAGACAAGAAATATACGTATTTATGGCGGGAAACGAGGTTTTAAATAAATATTCCTCTTTTGGTAAAACGGCCATAATTGGCAGATAATTTGATGAATTAAAAAATTCTTCATGAAGCAACTGGTACCTGAAGAATAGAGGGGGAATAACACATATTTTGTGAATTAAAGCCTCTCCAAATACGATCAAAATTTCTGTAGTTTATTATTATGTATAATATTATTGGTTCCTTTTGTTAGTATGTTGAATAAAATAAATAATACCTAATTCTTAAAGTACACAATGGCGTAGAAGGTAATTGAAGAGTGGACGTCGTGGCCAGAGTGGTAATAGATATCGGAGAGACGCAGGAGAACGTAGGCAAGAAGTAGAAGAACTGTATATGAAGCCATTCGTGGAGAGAAGATGAGACATAAACATAAACTGCCGAAAAGTTCTTATTAAAATGTCGATATAAGAATTAGAATTAGAATGTTTTATTGCGTTTTAACATACAACTGTATTTACACATGTCAAAATACAAAAATAATATAATATATTAAAATAATAACTAAAACTAAACATATTATACTAATAATTGGATTTACACTGAATTGAAAAATTTACTATGTTTTAACCACAAATAATTATTGTAAAAATATTATATAACGTGTAGGCACAATTATATAAATCTAAACAACACAGCACGACTCGAGTTTCGTCGTTCAAGCGACTTGATATTGACGATAAAACGTCAAAACTCGAGTTGTGCTGTGTTGTTTAGATCTATATAATGGAATTGTTTAGCGTGAAAAATGTATAGGTTTGCATTGCCATAAATATTTCTATTATCTTAGATATAACTGGTAGAATTCCAATAGGGCTGTGATTATCGTTAGAGTCTGTTTTCTTTTTCAGTAAGGATTATTTTAGCTATCTTTAGGTTATCTAGAAAATAGTTTTCTCGAACGCAGTGATTGATTAAATTTGTCAGTGGAAGTGCTATTAAGTCAATAATTGATTTGATAATTTCAATACCAAAACCATAGTAATCCCGTGCTCTCGATTTTTTTTAGTTTATTTACAGTATTTTTAATATTATCACTGACGTGATAATAAATTATTTACTAGGTTCGGGTATTTCCACTAAATAAGTTAGTGGATCTCTATTGGATCTATTTATTTTCCGTAATAAATTATATGGGATATTTACAAAGAATTTATTGAATTTATCAGGTGATGCAACACAATTATTTAACCGTTTTGTGTTAATTACTTGCAACATTGGCTTAACGGAATTTATTGTACTTCTTATTGCGTTATCGTTTGCCTTTTGTTTTGCTCTTTTTATCGCTATTTTGTAGTTTGACCGGATTTCTTTCCTAACTGACTGTACGTATGATGTTGGACGCAATTTGTATACATCATTTATAAATTGTAGTTGTAACCGCATATAATTGAGTTCTGCATTAAATCATTTGATACATACACAAACAACAATATTAAAGAAAATAAAAACGTTTCCGGATGTGGCCGAGGATGCCTGCCTTCCCAACATTATGGTGCAGAATGGATTTGAGTGGGAGAACATAATTTGGTATTGTGCTTCTTTCGTTCACAATTTTACGTGTTTTTTGTAATTAAGTTATTTTTATATGTAGTTTTTAAGAAGGAAGACTAAAGATTTAAATAAATAAATAATACTGACAGGCTTCTACAATCCATAGTGTAAGATGAAGATATGCCCAGTGAGTAGAGAGATGGTACAACTGCACATTATTACAAGAGGTTTAACTGACAGAAGAAGACAGACTTTACGAGTTTGGCGAGGACGATGAGACAACTGAATATGTATGGTGGTACTGCAACACACATGGAGGACAGAAAAAAGGCCAGGCAACAAAAAATGAGAAATGCCGCAAAAATATTTGGGACTGGATGGCCGATGGTCGTTGGAGAAGGCACAGACAACCGCATTTGGGTGGCAGTTAACTAATACGCGGAGAAAGTTATGAGAGAGGACAACAAGTTAACGGAAGAGTAGTAAAGGAAATAAGGGTACAACGGGTCAGCAGTCTGCGCTAGTTTTCGAGCGAAGCTTGAAGGATTGGATTCCCTTAGAAGGAGGTAGGTAAACAAGAAGAGAAAGATTAATGTAGAAAGGCATATAAGCATAGCAACAAACATAAGTTCCCTTTCTTATGGATAGGGCATATTACCAACACCTTTTACGATCCTAGGATCTTCTCCTCTTCTCTCCACGTACGGATCAAATTCTCCCTGAACCTTTCCTTCCGCTCACTTCCTATTTCCTTCCATATTTTCTTTAATCCATGTGGCCCCGCTGCTTTCCCTCTGTTCAACTCCTCGAAGGATCTTACAACTTCCTCCTCATCCTCCTGAAGCCTACCACTGCTCTCTTTCCTCCTCTCTTTGAGGACTTGCGCTCTCTCGTCTTAACAGTACTAATACAATCAACAAAACCAACAGATCAACTACAAAATAAAAAAATAAAAATGATTACGACCGTTACTACGTGGTAATCCATACTTACATTGAATTAAAACATAGTGAATTTTTCAATTCATCAACTCCAAAATATAGGAAAGTATGTGACTAAATATTAAAAACGTGTTACAATTCAATAGAAGAAAAAACAAAGGGGAAAATTGACGAAAGCAACAGAAACAAATGTTCTTTTGAAACAATTGTTTCAGGTGAAGAACAGTGAAGAAGCAACAGTTTAGTGAAACATATTTGTTATAAATCAATTCTAGGTTTGATTAAATCAAACTTCAATGAAAAAATAGTAATAATAGTTTTTAAAACTGTATTGATTATTATCATTGTTACAAGAATCAAAAAAGTAAAAATTTGGGGGTAATTTTTACACGCAAACTAGATTTCTCAAAAGATATTTCGGATTATCTAAATTGATTAAACCACTTGGTTTTGTTTCACTGTTTTAGAAAATCAAGATAAATCAAAAATGTTTCACCACTGGATAATCGAGAAATTAATCAACCATATATTTCAGATATTTGTAATAGGTCGTTAAAAAGTCTGTGGTTTATCAATCGATTCTCAGTCGAATTATTTGATATTAGTTCGGCCTCACCTGGAATATGCTTCGCCATGGTTCCCTATACTCTTTACCATTGCCCTCTTGTTATGACTATGATTATTAGTCCAGTTGTGATAAATAAAGCTTGCTCCAAATATTTAAGATGATAGAAGCGACGCTCGGCCAAATTTGCAGTTTATTTGGTTTTTTACAACGGATTTAAAATTGAGGTCAGAATATAAGGGTGATTTAGCTATGACCAGAGGCTCGTTGTTTTTTTAGCAATGTATAGTTTTTCACAATCCGCTTCACGGTTATCCAAAAATGTTCCCAATTGGCTAAAGTAAGAGTATTCAAAAAGAACAATAAGCAACTCAAATGAATTCAAACCTGCATGGAAACTGGTAATGTAAGTGTTGAAAAACAGTCAAGAAAAATAATAAAAGTTGGCTGTTGATTTTTATTCCGTGCATTAGAGCAGCAAAGTTTCAATTAAAGCTTGTAAACCTGTTACAGTTCGGCAATCTGGATTCAGGATTACTTGGACCACTGATGTTATTAGCAGTTTTGAGCCGAGTTTTGTCCAATGGACTAGCATTGATGCACGTTCTTGGTCTATATATTAAGCCACGAAACAAGCAGCATTTAGGCTTGATTGCACAGGTGTTAGCCAATTACTACTCTCTACTCGGGACAACCACTTACCCATGGAGGAAATTGAATCATTGCATGCCTCCATAAATTTCTGGAAATAGTCAAACTGTGCAACATTACAATTAGCTACATTGTCAGGACCCTTGTGTGTCCGCCTCCATTGATCGTGATGGCCATCGGGCTCTGTACAATCACTCTTTGCCTTACACTCACAATTCACTCCTAAAACTTAATTCAAAATTTTTTCATCAGCTCTACACCTCATGTTACTATTGCTCAAAAATGGCTGTCCACTTTTCAACAAATCAGCAACATTGTCATGGCGGTAACTAAGCACCGGAAATCTTCCACCTTCTCTAAATTTTGCAGAAGCCATAATGGTTTCCCTTGGGAACAACCATTTTGGATGGGTAAGTGGGGGAAACCGTAAAATTTTTATCGATTGTAGAAACTCCTACTTTTAACTTATTATCATGTTAATAGCTGGACATTGTAAATGTATGGGGGTATTTGTGAGAGTATGTTTCTTTTTTACTCTAGGAAGAAAAACCATACTAACTATTAGAACACAAGTTATCAGTCTCAAACAAATGAATAATCTGCATGGATAACATTTTCTTAAATATTTTGGAATTCACTGGGTAGCTTGCGATTGTTCTACAGTTACTTCGTAGCGAACTATCGGCTTATTTTTATGTTGGAAATATAATTAGGGAATGTCCTCGTCATATTAAATTAATTAATCAAGCTAGTAAAAAGAGTAAGTATAACATAAATTGAGCTTTTAATTATTCCTATAGTAATTCCATAAATATCTAGAGAGTGATATTTTTTTTATTCCAGAGGATACAAGTTAACAATATAATCTCTGCCTACTATAATATCATTGCTTAAATCATTTTCGTTGACAAACAGTTTACATAAAATTTCCATAATATTATAATTGCCGCTAGGGGCTCGATAAATATTAATTACAATTAACTAGAATGCACTAAAGAATGGCGCTGATATTTTAGATGTATATTATGATTAAATTGAGGCCACTATTGCAATCGAATTATATTATCATATAGAAATATAAAAAAAAATATTATTTAGCCTTTATTAGATTAATTTTACAACGTTGTAACGTAAAAAGAATATGTTTTTGTAAACAGTAATTTTGGTGGATGCGCCGGGAACATTATAAGAATAGTAATATAATTTTAATGGCATTATCAATTTACACAATACAATATTTTCTTTATAAAAATCAGTTTTGTAATCGTATTAATTATAATAAAACCTGTTACACAAAATATAGTTTTTATTAGTATTACACTTTGAATTAAATTAATATATTAAAAATATACATTTTGAAACACTACAAGTTTACAATTATATAATATTTAAATGTAAATACATCAATGACTGTAAACTTTAGATTAAGATGTATTATATGTATATGGTAGAACGTAGGTTTGAGTGTAAGAACGTGAGATTTCGATCGTGACTTCTGTGACCTATAGATATAAATTACTAAATATGATAAGATAAAACTATTTTAAATTCACAACACGATTAAATTACGATAAATTAATTTGTCACTAACCTGATATGAAATATTATATTATTATTATTAAAACTCTTAGTTTTATTACACACATCGAAAAAAAGGACGGAAATTGGACTTACTAGAAAATATGGATATAAAAAGAAGAAAGAGAACGGGAAATCTACTAAATGATTAAATAGACTTATCAAACTCACCACTACTAAATTTATCTATTCATTATATCTATCATTATAAAAATATAATAAACAGCTTGATTAAAACACTGAAAATCCTTTCTTCTCCATTATATTTATAACCAGATGTACACTTCGGGCACAAAGTAATCAATATGAATTGTTTGATATTAAAATACCGACGAAAGGTTTCTAAGTGTTTTAATCAAGCTATTTATTATTTATTTAATCAAGTTATTCATTTTCACTTGAAGATTTTTTAGCTAAGTATCTCAATTAATCGAAACTATAAATAATTTAGAATGCTTATTATGCATTGCATTCTAAATTATTTATAGTTTCGATTAATTGAGATACTTAGCTAAAAAATCTTCAAGTGAAATTTTTGAAATTGCCATTTTGTATAATTTTCATTTATTATATCAAAATTAAGAAGATTCCACAAATATCAACCTCAAATATCCAGTTATAAAATAACATTTCATCTCTATTTTAAACTTTAATCAACATCATAAATTCCTTACGAAAAACTCGCTAAAAATAAATATCTCACTATTTAATGCCAACGTCGTCAATCCCGTAATAACTCAAACCGTCCGCAAACGTTATTAATTATTAACTCATTGAAATTTGATACTGCACGACCGGAAATTTATGCCCGTTTAATGATAATAATTCGACGTCGCATTTACAGACCGTCTGATTTATTTAAATTTTATAGCCGAGCGGACGAGATTTGCATCGAAAATGAATTAAAATGCGGCGATGGCCGGTTTGCCATTAAAAATGCAAATTCGCACGACTGAAGAAAAAAAAAACGCTTATTATGCACCATAATGCGTGGCAATTTGTACAGAAACGCGTAATGCTTTCTGTCTTTATTTGCGGACGCGAAAGTGACGAAATTTCAATACGCGATCCCGTGTGGCAAATAGATTGATCGATTGTAATTAATGGCGGTTGTAAATGCTGGTGTGATTGGTCAATAAAACGAGGAATGCTGTATTGGTGACGGTAATTAAACCATCACCGGGTTTATGTGCGAGTGACTCATTGCAGTAATGGAAATTTATTGATTATGCATTTGTGTGATTAAAATATTTTTGAAAATTAAAATTACATCCAACCTTAATAAAGAAAAAGTTGCTGACGCTATTAAAAAGTCTAATCAACCATCAGCACACTTTGTAATCAGAATAAAAATTGGTCGTCAAAAATAAGACATATATCACCGCAGTTAGACATTTTCCAATCATTAACATCAAATCATATGAATTAATGAAATTAATAAGTACATCATTCAATGTATCTAATCATAAATGTAAATTACAATACACAATAATATTTTAAGCACTTCATAGAGGAATTACAAAGATGTCAAATCTTGACAAGTAAAATTCTATCAAAAAAAAAAAAATAATTTCATTTTAAACATTACTAGTGCAACAATTAGAAATTTGATTGATATTAACAAAGTGTAATTTATTTAATGTTCCCAATTAGAAATTTCTTGTTTTCAAAATTTCAATATTAAGCGATTTTCAAAACTGAATTTAAAAATTCACTGTATTTTAACCACAAATTTCAAAATTTAAAATTGTTTTTCTAAATGTAAGGTTTTGCACACTTTTAACGTATCACTTCATACTTTTATTTATTTCTTTTATTTACCTTAATAATAACATTTTTCAAAAATATTTTTCGAAAAAGAAAAGAACATATTGCCAAAATATGTAATTATTATTTTTAAATAATATGTTTCAAGAATATAAAAAGTTTTAAAGAAAAAAAAAAAAAAAATTATTTTATTGTCCAATAAAATAATACATATTTTCCAAAAATTTTAGAGAATAATAACTAGTTTTTTAAAATAGGTTTTCAATTAATTTATTAGGTTATTAGAGTGTGAATTTCAAAACATAATTTCATATTACTTAGGTTACTTGCAATTTTCCAGTGCAGCAATTAACAAAACTTTTTTTTCGAAAATTCATAACTTCATACCCAAAGAAATAATTGGATTTTCAAAATAAGTAATCATGTTTAAAATAAGATCTATAGAGTATATATAAGTTTGCATAGATTTTTAAAAAGTTCACAGTTTTTCATTCACTTAAAATTTATTGGCGAAACAATTAGAAAAAATGTTGTTTTTTTTAATGTGTAAGATATTAAGTAAAATCCACAGTTTTTCAAAAAAAGAGTTTGCAAATATTTGCAGATTTTTCATCATGGTATTTTGTTATATTAACTTTTAATATCCCATTGCGAAAAATTGGAAAATTATATATTTTAAAAATTCACAATTTTAGAAAAAGCAATGATTTTGATTTCATTATCTCTAATTATTTTTTAGTAAGATCTTTATGGTATATGTATATTTTTACAAACTTTTTACTTTTAATTTCTTAGTTTCTTAAAAAAATCAAAATATTAGAAAAAAAATAACAGGGTTGTCAAAACATATTGGAAATAAGATCTTAGAATAATCTAAAAATTTGGAGCAGTTTCTTTCCAAAAGTTCTAAAAGTTCGCATTATTTTTTTAAATATTTATAAAAAATATTTCTCTTCGACTATTTTTTTAAGTATATCTTCAGCTTTTTAGAAATTTCTATAAAAAATTATTTCTGACTATATTTTTTAAATATATCTTCAATGTTTTAGAAATGTCTACAAAATATCTATATTCTATCACTAATATTTTTAGAATTTTCTAATATATTTTCTCCAGGTCATTTGTTTTAATATATTTTGGTAAATTCAAAAAATTAATAACTGGTTTGTATGGAAAATTTGGAACATTTTTAGCAATAGTTTATCATTAGAAGTTCTAGCATTTTCTTTACGAGAAATTTTTATAAAGTTTTTCTTCAAAAATGAAAGATCATCACAGCTATTTCTTCTCGAATGTTTTAGCAATTTCTAAAGATTTTTTTTAATTTACGGAATTATGAATCCATCACTAATATTTTCTAGAATTTTCTAATATATTTTCTACAGATCATTTGTTTTAATGTATTTTCGTAAATTCTAGAAATTAATAATTGATTTATATGAAATATTTAGAAAATTATCAGCAATTTGTTTTTTGAATTTATGGAAATATATATACAATAATCTTTATTTGGACACAACAAAATACATAATAGCAATAAATATGAATACAATACAAATAGATGGTGTTAGTCCGTCTAGGCTATAGACCTGAGGTCTTTCAGCCCTGTCTTTGAATTTAAGGTGAGAGAAAAAAAAATCTTTGCTAGCTAGCTTAACTGTCCTGATGATTCGCACAACTTTATGAAAATATTTTTAGTTTGTCTAAAAGTTTGTAGCACTTTTAGAACTTCTAAAAATATTTGCATGTAATTTCTTTATGAAATTTAAAAAAATCTTCAATAATTAAAGATTATACCAATTTTTCTCAAATGTTTTAGCAATTTCTAAAAGTTCTTTTTTTAATGTTTGCGGAATTTTGAATTTTAGAAATTTAAAGCTGTTTTCTCTAGAAAATTTTCAGCAATATCTTCTTAAGACATATAATATTTTTCTATCGTCAATCATCTATAATTCTAGAATTGTCTGACCTTCTCTACGAGCTGTTTTCTTAAAATGTCTAATCCAGAATTCTAATTTACGAATGTTCTAAAATTTTTAGCAGATTTTCATTGAGATTTTTTTATAGTATTATGTTATCTTAAATTTCCTTTCTAAAATGTTACAATATTTTAGTTGACTTTATCTAAGCGTCTAATGTTTTTTTCTTTGTGCGCTCCAATACCAAGATGGCTACCGGCAAGTGCGACATCTTCCTTTTAGAGAACACACAATGGTACCCTTTCTCAAAGTCGTACTTAGCCCAAAAAACACTTCTAATGTCCATTGTTTTAGATGAACGAAATGTTTCATACTTTAAATTTATCATTTAAATCCTTATCGACCAAAACGTCATTTACAATGTTGGCAACAAAAAAAAAAAGATTTTGCAATTACAAAACACTGCCCGATACCGGCAGTGCAATCTGTATTCATTAACCGGCGCATAATTGATACAGAAAGCCATTAATATGTTAAATAAACGGTCGGATCTCATTGGTGTGAAATTATAGGTGGAAAAAAATTATCTCCGCCTGTAATTACCCTTTTCACCGTTATAATAAACGGCTAATTTCTTCGATAAACTCGACGAAATACATGCGTCCGATAAAATCGGCAATTTCGCGATTCGTATCACGTCTTTAATTAAATTTTAACGAAAAATTGGGACGTGCTCTTTATGTTCTCTCTTTTCTCTCAACGAGACAATATTGTATAGTGTATAAAATGTAGTTGTTATTATCAGATTTTATTTATTAAATATTAATATTGAAATGTATATGCATAGATGATGAGATCCAAAATATATAGTTTGAAACCAAATTTCAGGTAATTATACTACAAAATTACCTGAAATTTGGTTTCCAACTATATATTTTGGACCTCATCAACGGAGACATTTGAAGTTGAAATTTGATTACTTAAAATTGTTATTACTGTATTGTTCTAGTAAATCGTATTAAAAACGTTAACCCTTTCTTCACAAATTTGTTTTTATTAACTAAATTTACATTTCAAAGAAAGGGTTAACGTTCTGTATTAAACAGCGAAAATATTGTTATTATTACCATGTAGATTAAAGTATTGTATTTTAAATTATTCATTCATTTTAATACATCAAGTTTTGAAACTGTCTGGACGAAGTGAAGGTTTGAATAATAAAAAACCAAAAAAAAAGTGAGAGCGCAATCAATTTAAAACATGAGCAGCCTGGAAGGAAGAAAAGGGAGAAAAAGAAGGAGGGAAGGAAAAGAGAGAATCTTGCGTATGCGTATGGGTTTGTTGTGTATCTCCCTGTTTGTGTGTGTGTGTGTGTGTAAAAACAAGTCCATAAACCGAACGCGATCTCTTCAGATCTCGCTTTGACGAATTTAATGCGGCCAGATTATCGGAACATGTTTCACATATTTACATAATTAATTCTTATATAAGAACGGGCACGCTCGCAATTTCTTCGCCTTATTATCGTGGCCATATAATCGTTCGTTTTGTCTTTGTCATGATCGAGTAACTCAATATGATGGGTCGTATATCATCAGTTTCCAACGGCTCGGTTTGTGTTCAACAGTGGAATAACAAAAAAAAAAAAAAACTGAAAATTTTATTGATTTAACATTATTTTTTACAGTACTATGTATTTTAAAGGTTACAATGTTTTTTTACTTAACAGGACAAAATCAAATGTTAACTTTAATCTATGTGATATAATTCATCCAACATTTTTATCCCTCAAAAATTAGCCAATTCAGCTCAATACAGTGTGCAGGGTCGAATCCGTCGACCTGCCCTCACATTATATTTGTTGATTGTGATGTAGATGATCTTTTGCCTAATGTACCGATCGCATAGCCTCTTCAGTATCTTTAGAAGAAATATTGTGAGGATTATTGGCCGATTTGCTTTCGTGTCGCTTAATCCAAGCGTCCACGTTTTTATCATATTAATAATAAACTAACTATAAAATACTGCTTGCGCAGTGTTTAATGTCTAATCCACAAGAATCTTATTGATATAAATCATTTAGAAAATACTGCTCGCGCAGTACTTCTTATACATGGCCATACATCACTGCGCAAGCAGTATTTTGTAGATAATTTAATTCATCCACAAAAATTCATGAATACTCACAGTATACATGTTGATTGTGACATAGAGGATGTTTTACCTAATATACCGATCGCATAGCCTCTTCAGTAATTTCAGAAGAAAGAAAGAAGAGTCCAAGCGTCCTCGTTTTGGAATAAATATAATTTTAGTTTCCCTGTATGCATGTAATGCGTAACTAAAGGTACACATCCATAAGGGTCTCCAGGATACCACCCTTTCCCCACTGCATGAAGCCGGATATATCCCGTCCATCCTTGGAGATCTGTATGGTGAAAAACTCCTCATTGCTCCTCCTCTACCCTTTCCTTGAAACGATAGAGCTTGCCACTTCCCGGTTTGGTTGGGAGCTGTGGAGCTTCTCTCCTGATTAAAGGTACAGACCAGGAAATATGTCCTCAATGAAAGTTTGCCCTTGATTTCAGAAAAATTTTAAATCTAAAAAAATAGAATTTAGAAGAGATAATGCTGAAAAATCTATAAACCAATAAGGAAAATTCCTGAACCTTTTTTGGAACATCGGATGTAGAATCCAAGGAAACGTCTAGAGAAAAAATCTTACAGACCTTACTAAAAAAATTTACGTTACCGGCATGAGTTTCAATGCTCGTTCATCATGCACAAATACTAGGATTACACCCTGAAAAAGTCTTGCATCCACACTAACGAAATGTGCTTAAGCTAGTAACATAATATTAAGTGCTAAATAGTAACCGACCCAAATCTACCAAATAATAGCAAATATATAGGTTTTACTAGGGATTATTAGCTAACAGCCAACATATCAAATCGCACACACTGTTAAGGACCAGTTTAAAGAAATTGATCCGGCTGACCACATATTCTACTGCCCAGAAGTTGACATTTTACTCGGAAGGCGCCACTAGAACCATTGGATGATTAATATCAGCCGGAGATTCCGGAACTTTCCAGATGATTTCGAAGCTCAGCCTCATATAAACCATCCGAACTCAATGTTCTGAATACACAATTTATGAAGGCCTCTCACGATGGTAGCAAATGGACGAGGTAGCAGTCACAATAGAACCAAGAGCCAAGGACAAGAACAAGAAATCCGATGGATGTTACACGGTATCTCTACCAGTCATCGAACGTCCCCCCTAAACTTGGAGAATTAAGAGACAGTGCAGTAGAAAGATTCCTCAAACATAAACGACGATTGCGAAGGGTTTAACATCTAAACAAAAATACAGTAACTTTATGAATGATTATCTTGATCTAAAAACCAATGAAAGTCGATCTTCAGGATATTACATCTCGTATTCAAGGTAGATAATACTACTCTCTGGTTTTGGGTGGTGTTTGATGCTTCGTGTAAAACAACAAACAATCGCAGTTTGCCATCGCTCGAGCAGTACTTCTGACACACAGGCATACATCACTGCGCAAGCAGTATTTTGCAGATAATTTAATTCAGTATATATTTTTATCCACAAAAATTCATGGCTGCGCAAGCAGTATTTCGTAGATTTGAATGATTAAAACGACTATTGGAGGTTAGCCTATTTTATCTTCCAACGAAATTAAAAATTTAGTTTAATATTCAAAACGGTTTTTAGCCTCAAGTTTTGAAATCAAGTATCTAGGTAATCTAACACCCAAGAACTATATTTTGTGGGCACTACAGTTTCTGCTACATACTATTCACACAATTTTTCTAACTCAAGAAATTTATAAATATAGTTTTTATTATATTGATGATAAACCAACTATAAAATACTGCTTGCGCAGTGTTTAATGTCTAATCCACAAGAATCTTATTAATGTAAATCATTTAAAAAATACTGCTCGCGCAGTACTTCTTATGCACAGCCATACATCACTGCGCAAGCAGTATTTTGTAGATTATTTAATTCAGTATATATTATTATTCACAAACATTCTTGACTGCGCAAGCAATACTTTGTATATTTGTATGATTAGAAAGAATTACAGGTTAGCCTATCTTCCAAAGAAACTAAAAATTCAGTTTTATATTCAGAACTGTTTTTAGCCTCAAGTTTTGAAATCAACAAGTATCTAGGTAATCTAACATCCAAGAACCCTCTTTTGTAGACACTACAGTTTCTGCTACATCCTATTCACACAATTTATAAATATAGTTTTTGTTATATTGCTGATAAACCAACTATAAAATACTGCTTTCGCAGTGCTTAATGTCTAATCCACAAGAATCTTATTAATGTAAATAAATCATTTAGAAAATACTGCTCGCGCAGTACTTCTTATACATAGGCATACATCACTGCGCAAGCAGTATTTTGTAGATAATTTAATCCACAAAAATTCATAGCTGCGCAAGCAGTATTTTGTAGATTTGCATGATTAAAATGACTATTACAGGTTAGCCTATTTTATCTTCCAACGAAATTAAAAATTCAGTTTAATATTCAAAACGGTTTTTAGCCTCAAGTTTTGAAATCAACAAGTATCTAGGTAATCTAACATTTAAGAACCTTTTTTTGTAGGCACTACAGTTTTTGCTACATCCTATTCACACAATTTTTCTAACTGAACAAATTTATAAATACATTTATATTATATTGATGATAAACCAACTATAAAATACTGCTTGCGTAGTGTTTAATGTTTAATCTACAAGAATCTTATTAATGTAAATCATTTAGAAAATACTGCTCGCGCAGTACTTCTTGTATACAGCCCTACATCACTGCGAAAGCAGTATTTTGTAGATAATTTAATTTAGTATATTTTCTCATCCACAAAAATTCATGGCTGCGCAAGCGATATTTTATAGATTTATATGATTAAAACGACTATTACAAGTTAGCCTATTTTATCTTCCAAAGAAATTTAAAATTCAGTTTAATATTCAGAACGGTTTTTAGTCTCAAGTTTTGAAATCAACAAGTATCTAGGTAATCTAACATCCAAGAACCCTTTTTTGTAGGCACTACAGTTTAATCTAAAAGAATCTTATTAATGTAAATCATTTAGAAAATACTGCTCGCGCAGTACTTCTTATACACAGCCATACATCACTGCGCAAGCAGTATTTTGTAGATAATTTAATTTAGTATATATTCTTATCCAAAAAAATTCATGCCTGCGCAAGCAGTATTTTGTAGATTTGCATGATTAAAATGACTATTACAGAAATTAAAAATTCAGTTTTGTATTCAGAACGGTTTTTAGTCTCATGTTTTGAAATCAACAAGTATCTAGGTAATCTAAATTTATTTAGGCACTACAGTTTCTGCTACATCCTATTCACACAATTTTCCAACTGAACAAATTTATAAATATAGTTTTTTATTATATTGATGATAAACCAACTATAAAATACTGCTTGCGCAGTGTTTAATGTCCAATACACAAGAATCTTATTAATGCAAATCATTTAGAAAATACTGCTCGCACAGTACTTCTTATGCACAGCTATACATCACTGCGCAAGCAGTATTTTGTAGTTTAGCATGATTAAAACGACTATTACAGGTTAGCCTATTTTATCTTCCAAAGAAATTAAAAATTCAGTTTTACATTCAGAACGATTTTTAGCCTCCAGTTTTGAAATCAACAAGTATCCAGGTAATCTAACATTTAAGAACCTTTTTTGTAGGCACTACAGTTTCTGCTAAATCCTATTTTTTTTAACTGAACAAATTTATAAATATATTTTTTGTTATATTGATGATAAACCAACTATAAAATACTGCTTGCGTAGTGTCTGATGTCTAATCCACAAGAATGTTATTAATGTAAATAAATCATTTAGAAAATACTGCTCGCGCAGTACTTCTTATGCACAGCTATATATCACTGCGCAAGCAGTATTTTTTGCACAGTCACCTATAGAACCAATTTAGCATTTGGAACCAAGGATCAAATAACTCAAAAAACCCTCGAATTATATTTAACGACACATACGACCTTTTCAGAGACAAGGACATATAATCTTTATTAGAGATCTAATCTGGCCTCAGGGACACAACATCCTTAAAAGAAGTGCCTATCACCGCTGGCAACACTGTGTTTTACAGCCAGATAGCAACTGAAGGCTTTCCACTATGCCTTATGGCCATGGAACAAATTAAAGCCGTAAGTGAGACCTTTGTAGATAAAATAAATGAGGATAGAAAGAAGGGAACAATGAAGCCTAAATTCTTTCTAACAGTTTTGCCATAGACTAGGGTGGCTCGTACTCAAATTGTGAAAGGGAACCAAGATAAGGATATTGGAAGAGGCACTTTAAAGTCCTAATTGACTACTTTCCCGATGTATATACTAATGAGAAAATAATCTCATGGGTTGAGTAGCAGAGAGACCCGAAGACTTTCAACTAAAGGGTATTAAGGACAAATCTGAAGGGAAGTTAGAGGTCACACTGATGGTGGATTCGCAATCCGTTGACAGGGTGGAGGAGCTCGGTTAAAACTTAATTATCAATTTGGCCAGGTTAAACTAAGGTCCAAAAGATCATCGTCCAGGTTTAGCCATCCAAGGAATACCAAGGAAAGATCCTCCGTTCGATAGAAGGGAAAATCCTAAAAGCAAAAAAGCAAAAAGCCCCGAAATACAAAGTTTAGGAGCTGGTGCGATTATATCGTCCCTAGCCTAAGACGCCCTCAATACCATAGTAAGGCTTCGTGGTAAAATTATGGTGATACCTGTCACTAATCGTACGATGCTATACATCAAACCTCCCGAAATAAAAGGACTAGAAATTTCCCTGTGCGATCAGGTGAAATATCTAGGTTTAATACTGGATATGAAACTTAATTAGAAGGCGCACCTAAAAAAACAACAATCTGCAAAGCTACAACAGCACTGTGGATTTGCCGCAGGCTCTTTGTCAGATCATGGACGACTGAAACTCGTTTGATCAAGCGTTTTTAAATCTTCGAGGAAATTCAATGAATGATTATAGGCAATCAACATTTTATGCTTACAAAGAAGAAAAAAATAAGAAACATAAAGTTTTTTAAATTATATTAAAACATTTCACAGCGCGACTGAAGGAAATTAAGAGGGAATTGTTGAGGTTTTAGAAAGAAAGGGCAAATGGCCAAAGGAAAGAAAGCGACTTGCTTTTTTTCTTTATATTATTTTTCCTATTTTTATCTAATCGTTCGCATTAAATCGTAATTTTAATTTTTTAATAAACCGTTGATGAGGACAAAAAAGTAAATAACTGAATTCAAATACTTAAATAATTGTGTACGTAAAATATTAAATAAATAGCGATGCTTTAAACAATCCAGGATGATGACTCCGCTGAAAGGAATCGCAAATTACTATATTAACACCGATGACTGGCGCTTTGAGCATAATTTGTTGTTCGGTAATTGTTTTACGTACCGCCCAAATAATTAACGCTAATAACTTTCCAACAGACAAATTCATCATTAGAGATTTATTCGAACAAACATTTATAATGATTTTGAATAATTAATAAACAATATGATTTATTAATATTTATATTAAATCACTCATATTTAATATTTACTATTTCAATAAAAATACAGTCTTTTAGAGAGATGATTTATTTTTATATAAAATCATTTACAATTTGAATTCTTCCTCCTTCTCTTCTTGGCTATCAAAAAATGGCTAAATAATTTATTTACACACTAAAACGATTTACGCAATTGATAATTTATTTATTTGATCTGTGTGCATATATCAAAGATAAGTGGCTATACGCACCGTTGAAATATATGTTGCATATAATTGGAAATCGTGTCGGACACTCATTAAATTCAATTTTATTGCGGGGGTAAATCCACGGTGGCAATTTATTGCCGACAAATAGTTTACGATGCGAGTGCATCTGCTGGCCAGTAATTTTAAACTCTTGGACAAAAAGGAGTCGTGATTTATTGCAGGAAACTCGGACATAGTGGCAATAAGTAATATTTATGCGAAATTTTTCCCATACCTATCTGTAATAAAATAAAGCAATAAAAATATTTTTTTCACACTGTTTATTTGAAATACCAAATATATATACTGAGTATTAAACCATTGATATGCGAAATATATATTTGGTATTTTAAATAAACTGTGTGAAGAAAGGTTTTTAGTGGTTTATTTAAAAATCAAGTTTATTTTCACGTAACTAATCCAATTAATTTGCTATCTGTAATAGTTTAACAGTATTTTATGTAATAAAATTACTTAATACTTTGTTTGTACATATGTCAATGATAGTATTTTATGTATTATATTAAATACTCTAAACAGATTATAACTTTATTTCATGCATAGCATTTAATATAACAAATAAAATACTAAAATTATCGTTGCTGCATTCTTGATGGAACATAATTACAGCAATTAAGGAACGAAACAAGACTTTAATTTATAAATCCACGCCTGTAATTAAAATACTGTTAAACTATTAAGATAAGTATGGTGAAAAATTGATTTTCCTTTACAAAATTCCATCACGAACACTTTTACTTATTTACTGATGATGAGATTTTAAAAATGATATAACCATTATTGATTTAATACGTTTGCCTTAAACATAAAATCTTGCGAAATATTTGTTGCATTGAATTATTTATGAAAGGTATTATAAATGTGCACCGGCTAATAGTGAGCAATTTAATAAATTAGGGGAAAAAACGTGAGTAATTATTGTGTAAATTACAACTTTTACTCAAAAAAAGACCTTCGAGAATTTAATCCTGCGGGCGTCGCTGCTACAAATCCTCCTGATGATTTATTACGGGAATTATTTTCGTTAATGAACGCATTTGAGAGGAGGTCCGTAGATTTGGATCGATGGAATCGTTCGATTAAAATTCGAGGTCTCTCGATAATTCTCAGGGACCTGAGAAAGAATTGAAACGCACATAACGAAAATTGTGTATAAAATACAATAAAATAAATAATAACAGATGACCTTAAATAGACCAAAATTAATTAATCACGTTTTATCGATTAAAGCTCGATAATTAAACACGGATTAATTAATATTAAATCACAGCATATAGATTTCAACAATTATGTCCCATTATCCAGTCCGAGATTACTTATCTGTAATCAGGTAAAAATATGTAGGAATTAATTAAAATATCCTCGCTCGTTACGTATTTTATAATTAATTTACGAGGTATTAATCCTTCCTCGACTTTAGGCAATGCCATACGTTATAATTGTCAGGTGCACTCCCATAATTTATTCCGGTCGTATTTAAAAAGCAAATTAACCATAAATAACACGCAACCTAATTAATAACTTAATAAAGTGGCACATTAAGCTCTAATGGAGGAAATCTCTTTCTATATATTCGCAAGAAGCCAAACGGAAAGTGTACGTGTGATATATGCTGCTATTTATTACCATAACTCCAACAATGGCGTGTAAAATTATCAACAATTATTTAACACGGGAATAATACGCCTTTCTAACGGCGTCCCTTTTATTAATAAGATGCTGCATTGGTCTCCGATAAGATCAAGTATTTGCATAAATGTGTTCTTAAGCGTGAGGATTTATGCTGGAATAGTTGCACAGACACGGAAAATCGGAATCAATTACTTCTCAGAGTTGAATGCAAGCTCAACAAATTTTCCCCTTTGGCAGTAATTAGTGGGCCATATAAAATTATGTAGCAATAACTCATGATATGCTAGCAATTTATTCCACTTCATGTTAATACTCGTTGAACAACATAAAAATCTCAATAGGACCAATAATATTTAACAAATTACACATTTTAGCAACATAAATATCTTATTGCTTTAGATAACATCTTTATGTGGTAATTGATTAAACGTTATTAGTCTTAGACAAATTGTCGATGTTTTAATCATAGTGAAAAATGCTTATAATTTAAAAACATAAGTTTAAATTCTAGTGGTAATTTTTAAATTATTGCTCATACTTCAATTTCATTTATTAAAATTTAACTTTTCATTACATATTACAATTATCTCATGTTTAATATAATTAATTCATAATGAAAATATTAAAATTCTTAATCAATTACCTATTTTTACCTCAACAATCCTTCAACGTCGATCATTTCTTTCATTACACCCCGCCGGGTTCTATGACTTCACAGTCTCAATTACGCAGCGTGCTCAATCCACAAATCACAATTAAACCATCAGCAATTTCTCAATTAAGCAATACATTTTGCGTATCGCATTTAATTACTAATAGAAATCGCGGCCTTGACTTTTAATGAAAATCTCGCTCGTCTTAATTACCTGAATAAAACGTCTATATTATGATCCAGGATGGACTGACGCGCTGAAAGGGATTTCAAACCTGACGACCGTTTATTTATTGTTTATTTATTATATTCACATGCGGCGAACAATAAAAGGTTAATTAATTATCGCAATGGGTTATCTTCGCAATGTGCCAACATCTAGTTTATAACTATTTAATGGTATGAATGTAAATACCAAAAACGATAGTCTATAATTTAATGCATGCAGACAAATTAATGATGTATAGGCCCTGCCCATAATTGGATAATGCAATTGTAATATTTGTTAATGTTTATGGTTTACGGTTTGTGGCTTAGGAGAAAAAAAAATATAATTATAATTTGCGTTCGAGGTTCACGACGTGGGATATGAGACCGGCGATCACGACTCACTTATTTATTAATAAATAAGTAAACGACAGGTATTTACTCTCAATTAAATTTATAATCGCAGAAACAAATAAGGCGGATTTGTTTTCTTTATGCGATTGTATTTATGGGTATGTTATTATTACGGTATTAAATTTTAATTGCGTACGTTAGATGATTGCTCATGTGAAATACTAACCCGTTTTATCCGATAATTCGTATTGTTTCGTCGTTGATGGTTATACAAAGGCTGCACCCTTTAATTATATGAACGTTAAGATTATGATCTAAATCATTGGTTTAAAAAATATAAATAAATTCTTACGTTTTTGATTAACTGTTTTCTACCATCTGCAACTATCTCCTGTAACTGTCCTATGTAGTTATCATCTATCATCTAACACCAGCCATTATCATTTGTCATCTATCATTATCATCTTTAGCAACTCTCTTCTGTCATCTATTATTTTTCATATGCATTGTCTCTGTCATCTTCTATAACTGTTTTGTGTTATCTACCGTATATCTCCAACTATCATTTGATATATTCAGTAACTGTCTACTGTCAATATCATCTGTCATCTGCAACTGTCACTGTTAAATTCAGCAACTGCTTTATTTGACTGTCATATATTATCTATCATATATCGGTAACTGTCTTCTGTAACTGTCATCTGTTATTTTAACTGTCTTCTATATAACTGTCATCTATTCTATCATCTATTATTTGTCATCTTTCACTGTCATTTTTTACTATTTCTGTAAGAGTCATTGTCAACTGTTGTCTTTAACTGTTTTCTATCATCTCTCATTTGTCATCTACAACTGTCTATCATTTGACACCAGTCATCTGTTGTTATCATCTTCAGCAACTGTCTTCTTTCATCTGCAACTGTCTTCTGTCATCTATCGTATACCTCGAACTGTTTACTTTAACTGTCTTCTGTAACTGTTATCCATCACATGATATATTCCGTAAATGTCTACTGTCATCTATCATCTATCATTTGCAATTATCACTCTCATAATCTGCAACTGCTTTCTTTAACCGTCTTCTATCAAATACCACATAGTTACAGAAGACAGTTGCATAGTCTTCTGTCATCTGACATTTTTTGCAACTCCCTTCTATCATCTTTCATATATATTCAACTGTATTCCATAACTATCATTTGTCACCTTAGGTAATAGTCTGTCACTGTCATTTTTCACTATATCTCTCGGAATCGTTGTCAACTGTTTTCTTTAACTGTTCTAACATTTCTCTTCTTCTTTAACTGTCTTAAGCAGTTATCATCTAACATCTGACACCAGTCATTATCATTTGTCATCTGCTGTCTACTATCATCTATCATCTATCATCTGCAACTGCTTTTTGTAGCTGTCTTCTACCATCTATCATATATCTGCAACTGTCTTCTGTAACTGTCATCATCTTCAGCAACTGTTGTCTGACATATATCATATGTCTTCGATTGTTATCTTTAATTATTATCTATTACAACTGTCACCTGTCATTTGATGCCATTAGTAACAGGCTTATGTGATCTATCATCTATCACTGTAATTTTTCACTATTTCTGTTAGAGTCATTGTCAACTGTTTTCTATCATCTCTCATCTGCCATCTGCAGCTGTCTTCTTTAACTGTATTATATAATCTGACACAAGTTAACTGTCTTGTTTAAGAGTCTTCTGTCAGCTATTATCTGCCGTCAGCAACTGTCTCTGTCATCTTCTACAACTGTTTCCTAGTATCTATCGTATATCTTCAACTGTTTTCTTTAACTGCTTTCTGTAACTGTCATCTGTCATCTTCTCCAACTGTTTTCTATCATCTATCATCTATCTTATATCTCCAACTAGTTTCTACAACTGTTTTTTATAACTGTCATCTATCATTTGATATCTTCAGTAACAGTCTTCTGTCATTACAATTTTCAATCCTAATTAAAACTCGATTGATAATTTATTAAACTGTAAACAAATATAACTTTGGGTTTTGTTGGAAATCAAAAATCGGTTTGCTGCTAAAGTTTCCTGATATATGTAGGGTGGGTGGGTGGCCTCTATCCCACCCTCCAATCAATTGATCATCGGCCAGAGTTCATTTATAATTTTTAGAATTACCAGTTTACTAACAGATTAATGTAAATGAGCAGAATGATATTTTATTTGACACAAATATTTTCAATAATTTATGGAAAATGTTTTACTGACTGGAGATTGAAATAGAGGTCACCCACCCACCCTACATTTTTTTTTGTTACTTTCACCACTATAACTGTTATAGTCTCCTAACAACAAAAATAAATTTTGCAGATGTTGTTAATGGTTTTTATAAGCACTATTGCAGCTTAAAACTTATTTTATATGTAGGGTGGGTGGATGTCTACTGTCCTTTTTTTCCTAAAAAATAGTTTTAAAGATAAGAATATAGCTTGCTTTATGAATTTCCAAAAAAAACACTTTTAAAGAATATATAGATTGTTTCATAAAAACATAAACAGAAATTATGAGGATGTTAATAGTTTTATACGTATTTTCATAGTTAAATGTGCTTTGAATATATTATGTGGGTGGTTGTCTACTAACCTATTCTCCAGTTTAAAATTTTAAGCAACAAGTTTCTTATAATTTTTTTTGAAGCTAAGTGTTTGATTGAAATTGTCATTCAACAAAACACTTTTAAATGATGTATATATTGAGGGGTAAGATAGAAGCCACCCACCCACCATACATATATATTGTTAATTTCGCCACTGCAACTGTTTTAGTTTGATAAAAATGCAAACACAATTTGTATTAGCCACTAATTTATACTTCAGTTTTAAATTATAAGCGACGATTTTTTTATACTTTTTGAAGATAAGAGTTTGGTTTAAATTGGTATTCAACTCATCACTTCTTTTATGATGTATAGGTTGGAGGGTGGGATAGAGGCCACCCACCCACCCTACATATATACGAATACTTTACAACCGTAACTGTTTTAGTTTCCTGAAAACACAAATACCAATTATAAAGATGTTAATGATTTTATAAGCCCTATTGCAGTTTAAATTTAATTTTATATGTAGGGTGGGTGTGTGGCCACTACCCTACTCTTCAGTTTTAAATTCTTTAAACATACATTATAAAGATTTTGTTAATGATTTTGTAAGCACAATTGTAGTTTAAATTTGATTGTATTATTCTATTCTACTCTCCAGTTTAACCACTTTTTTGATGTATAATTTGGAGGATGAGATAGAGGCCACCCACCCACACTACATATATAATATTACTTTACTCCTGCAACTTTATTAGATTCCATAAAACGAAATGACAAATTGTAAAGTGTTGTTAATGGTTTGATAAGCGCTGTTGTAGCTTAAATCTCTTTGTATATGTAGGGTGGGTGGGTGGCCACTATACTATTCTTCAGTTTTAAATCATAAGTGTACGTTTTCTTATATTTATTTGAATATAATAGTTTAGTATAATTTGGTATTCAACAAAACACTTTGGTTTGATGTCTAGCTTGAAGGATGGGATAGAGATTTTTTTGTATATGTAGGGTGGGTGGGTGTCCACTATCCTACCCTTCAGTATTAAATTTTTACTGACAGTTATTTTATACAAAATTTTGAAGATAAGAGTTGAGGTTAAATTGGTATTTAACAAAACACTTTTGTATAATGCATAGCTGGAAGGGTGCGATAGAGGCTTTTCAGATATCTAAGGGGCAAAATATTGGAAAATTATAGAAACTTGGAAAAGATGCAGGAAAATTAAAAGACTTACTAAAAAAATCGTAATTTGCAGGAGATATTTCTGGATTATCTTTAAATTGAAGAGAAATTAATTGAAAAGTTTAGGAATCTGGCAGAAAATTTCCTGAGATATTTGAAAACTTTCAAATTAAATTCTTTTAGTCTAGAAAATTCTGATAAATTAAAACAAAAAAAAACCGTTTGAAATTTTTAATTGCCTATAGAAAAAAATGCTTACAGATTCTATCTTTTAAATCTTTTAAAACATTATCGCAATTCTAGAGTAATTCTAAAGAAAAATTGAAGAGATAATTCCGAAAAAAAATTGCTAGAGTTTTTTTTTTCTAGAAGAAAATAGTAGTAGTAACATATATTTATTGACAAATTTTTGTACATATTTACATTGGAATAATGAATAATGAATGAGGTGTTAATGTATTAATTTGTCAAAAGGCTATGGACCAAAGGTCTTTCTGCCTGAAGAAAATATTTTCAATATAAGAGAGTAATTTCGGGTAGATTTTAATCAATCGAATTTCGATAAAATTATATAATTTTCCAACATTTATCATTTATGTTGGAAAATTGTATAATACTGAAAAATAATAGAAATATCCAAGAAATGCTGAGAAATTCTAAAACCTATTTTAAAAGTAGACGAAAAATCCTTAAGAAAATGTATTGAATATTTCTAAAAATTTACAGGAAATATTGGGAAATTCTAAAATCTTTTCTTTCAAAGACGAGAAATTATTTGTAAAATATCTAAATATGCAGAAGAAAAATTGGCTCCTGATGATTTTTTTAAATTTTGCCCTATTCTAGGATATTTAGTTACAATAAAGCAAGAAATTCCGAAAAATATTCAAACATTTTGGAAATTTTTCTTAAAAAACAGAGAAATATTGTCTAAATAAGAAAATTTCAAAACTACAAAGATTCTGTAAAATTGTATAACTGTAGTTTATGGAAGAAATTATTGGATAATTCTCAAAAAATTAAAACGAAATTAATGTAATATTCTAGGAATCTGAAACTAAAATAATTTAAAAATTCTAGAACCGTTGAAGGATTTCTTTCTGAAACAAAATTCTTAAGAAATGTAGATAAAAAATAAAGTGGTAACATTCGCAAAAATAGAAGAAAAGTAGCTACAAAATTATAATAAAATGAAACGAGAAATGTTAAAAAATTTCAAAGTTGAGAATAAAAATTGTGAAAAAGTGATAATTTCGAACCTTTGAAAAAAATCTGCTTATGAAGTTTGCGTAAAATGAAACAAACAAGAAGTTGCAAAAAATTGCGGGAAAATTCTGATTAAACAAAATAAAAAATGCTAGAAATATTTAAAAGTTTAGAGGAGAAAATGCTGGAAATTTTTTTAAATACTAGAAAATTTTAAAAACCTTTAGGGATCCTTAAAAGAAATTTTTTTTCTTAATTATCAAATTATTCTCAAACTGAAGAACTTTGAAGTTTTTTTAATCGGAAAGTTGCTTTCTTGAGAAAATTTGGTACAATAAAACAAAATATTTTTGGAAAAACGAGGCGATGCATAAAAAATGCTGGATATTTCTGAAGTTAGAAGAGAAATTCTTAAATAATTTTATAAAAATGTTAGAAAAATTATTAACACAGTTGGAAAAAATTTTGGATTATTTTAAATACTAAGAAACTTTAGAAACCTGTAAAAATCATTAAAGAAAAATAAAACCTTCGATAATTTACAAAAAAGGCATATTTCTTAAAATTGTCCAAGGATTCTCAAACTGAAGAATTTTGAAGTTTTTCTTTTTAAATTTGAACGTAGCTTTCTTGAGAAAATTTGGTATAAAAAAAAACAAAATATTTTCGACGAGATGTAAAACATAATAATATTAAACAAGGCGATGCATAAAAAATGCTGAAAATTGGTGATAAAATAAAACTTAAAATGCTGAGAAACTCTAAAACCTAAAAAATTCTCGTTAATAGTTCGAAGGGAAATTCTTAAATAAATTTAGAAAAATGGACGAAAAATTATTAACACATTTGAATAATTCTAAAACTATTAACAGAAAAAAAAATTTAATCCCGAAGACAAATTTTAGAAAATTTTTAAAAAGTTGATTGGAAAATGCTGATAAAATCTGATAAGATAAAATGAATTGTTAAAAATTAAAAAAATTAAATAGAAAAATTATAGAAAACTTAGGCAATTTGTGGAGATATTCCTTAAAAATTATAGTAATTTAAATCCTTAAAAATTCTAGCACCCATACAAATGTTTTTATTTTATTTTCAAAAATAGAATCCTCGGAAATTTAGATAAAACCAAACAAACGATTTTGACAAATTCACAAAAACATGGAAATATAATTGTTGAAAAAATTGGATAAAATAAAATTAGAAAAAGTGGTTTTTACGTTGTATAAAATTAACTAATAATTAGATAAATATTTCAAATTATATCATAAATCTACAAGAATGAATCTCACTATGACTACACAACTAATTTATTGAAACTATTACTTCTTTGGTTAATCTGACAAGGTATTAGCCAGAGAACTAGTTATTTCAATAAGCGATTAATTTAGTAGTTATTGTTGTAGATTTGCGAAATATTTTCGTGTTTTTCTAATTAAAACTAGAAATTTTTTAAAGTAAAAAATGCGAAAGAATGTAGAAACCTGGAAGAAATTGCAGGAAAATTCGAGAAAATTCTTGCAACTTTTGAAAAGAGGTTTTTAGGATATTTTGATAAATTGAAAGAAGGAAAATGGTAAGCAAAATATTAGAATAAATGATAAATTAAATCGAGAGAAGCTACAATTTTTTTACAGTTTGGAGGAGAAACTACAGAAAAATTGTAACAACATGAAGAGGATACTAAGAAAAGATATACTTTTTTATAATCTAGAGGAGAAACTATAGAAAAATTGTAACAATATGAAGAGGGTGCTGAGAAAAGCTACACTTTTTTATAGTCTAGAGGAGAAACTACAGAAAAATTGTAACAACATGAAGAGGATGCTGAGGACAGCTATTTTTTTATAGTCTAGAGGAGTGGGGGGGGGGACGCTGAGGAATTCTAGAGATCTCTGTTTTTTATCATACAATTAAAGAAACATATTCATTGAAAATAATTTTTTAGCTTCAGTTTCTCACTATTTTAAACTATAAGAATAGTGAATAACGTTTTAAGTTTTATTTTATGAAAAATTTCCTGCAATTTTTATGCATCACCTCGTTTAATATTATCATTGTTACATTTTGTTAATAATATTTTGTTTTATTGTACGAAATTTTCTCAAGAAAACAATTTTCAGATGATTTAAAAGCAACTTCAAAATTCTTCAGTTTGAAACTGATTCTGTTGTTCCTTAAGATTTGATATTTTTTTATTTAATTCCCTTGTAGCTTCTTATTTTCATATTTTTTCAAACACATTAAGTGTAATTAAGTTATTTAAATTTTAAAGAGGCTTTTATTATTAAAAAAAAAACGATTAATTAACTTTCGTAAGAACGTTATAATTACGAATCTATCAAACAATTGAGAACTAGATCGACTTACTGATGATTAATACTCAAGATAATAAGTTTCTAGCTGCTGCACTTAATTACTTTCCTTGGAATTATTATCAACTACTCGTACAAAGGAGAAAAAAACTTTAAACACGTTTTAAGGTGCTCTGGATTTATATCTTCATGTTACGAATACCGGCGTGAACGATAAATTAAAATCGCGCCAAAGCTAGAGAGAAAAAAAAAATAAGATAGCTTTCTTTTAATCATTTATCCACACCGCGGTTTTAATCGGTAATCAGATACTGTGCAGAAAGACAAGTTTTATTCTCACACGCCAGCGCTCGAGGGTCACGACCCGCGCTTCCTGATACATTAAGTACGCCCCGAGATCACGAGCCAGCGACAACCCTCAATCATTAAATCAATTATTACACCTTTTGCTAATTACGATGTGTAAAGAAAAATATTGCACAATGCACAAAAATTACAGACCATTATTCGAATAACGAAGTTGAAATATGTAATAGATGTGCAAGATATATTTATCGGTTGAGTTATGGTGTATTTTTTGCCTGTGGATTACTGTAATCGATGCACCTTGCCCACACCTTTTTATTGATAAAATCTTAGAATAGATTTCTAATTTCCATGTTGGATCTTTGTTGAGTAAGTGTGGGCTTGTTTACGAAATGCTCACACTTTTATTACAATTATACATTCACCGTGATGAATCAGAGATTGCATTATTATTATGGTCTACAGAGAAAAATTTGTGTGTTATATTTACCGCATAATTTATACTTTATTAGGCAAAATAACAAATATTAAAATGAAGATTATTATGTCGTGGTAAATCGTAAATGTTTGGTACAACAAAGTCATCGTGTCTCATTCTTTATTATATTCAAAATGTACCACAAAGTGAACGCCTCCATAATAAAACATAATCAATGTTTACACACTACAATTGAGAGAATTTGTATTATATTATATTTTTCTGGAGTTTCTTCTTTTTTCTTGCATAATGCTTAATTTAAAAAAAAAATATATATTTCAGTTGAAATAAGTATAATTATCTCTGTATCAAGTAGTAATATCCGATACGCGACGTAATCAATTACATTTTTAACGATTGCGCAATCGCGCGGTTGAAATAATTGAATAAATAAAGTGATATCTGGCAGACTTAATTGATTAATCACACCTTTCCATCTGCACACACGAATAATATTGAGCAATGCGAGAGACGACGACGATGTGGCGAGAAAAAAAAAATTGCGATTGCGAACATAATTTCACGCTCACATTAAATGAATCGCGCCGTCGCCGCATAACAAATAATTACACATTAACAATCCAGTGAAAAATGTCTACTTTTTCCAATAATAACAGGCATTTCGTGCGCGCCGATTTAAAAATATTGTTGCGCAATAAATATTGTAATCACTGTGTGTGAGAGAGAAATTTTACTCAAAATGTTAATAAATTCGATTTTCACATTATTGAAAAATATTAAAAATGTTTTTTCTATAACGTTTGTATCTGATAATTAAATTGTAAGGCGCAAACATGGAACCTTGCGGAACATTTTCCTTACAAATAATAATTGTTTGTGAAGAAAGTGTTAGTGTTTTATACCAAGTTTAATTCAACATTTCATGTAATGAATCATACGGTTTTTGAAAAGAGTGTTGCAAATTTGTTGAAATGTCAAATGATTGTTTTGAGGAAAAACAGTATTTCTTTTTAGATCTATCTAAAGAGTTTTACTGCGTTTCACACTCCAGCCTTCTAAGAACATTGTATTGCTATAATTTAAATCCAAACAGCTGCAAATTGATCTTATTGTACTTATCAGCTAAAGTGATTTATTATCTTTTAACACCTTATCTGAGTTACCAATTATACACGGTGTACCACAAGGATCGATTCTGGGACCATTATTATTTTAATACGTAATAAATTGCGATTTTATTATTTACGGATGATATTACGCTAATTTGCTAGTCTAAAGATTTAGATGCAGTAACAACTTTACATACATTCCAAAAGCACAGCAGAATGTTTCGAATTGGTATGTATGTATGGCCTGTAATCGGCTAAAAGTAAACGATATCAAAACAGCACTTCTGAATTAATATTAAATTGCACAATAAATGTTCATATAATTATAATAATTTTGCATAATTATTTATAGAAAAGTCGACGCTTATAACATTATTTATTTATTTATTTATTTATTTATTTGCTTGTTTTAATTCTGTGCTAACATAAAAACCTAATACATACAAAAATAATATAAATAATATTCATCCAAAATTTAGAACGCACGAGAATTAGGCAGGGTTCATCCTAGATGATCTTCCTCTCGTACCCTACTTGGAGGGTAGGATAGTGGCCCCCTCCCACCCTAAATATTTCAAGAAAATTTAAGCTGTTACTTTATTTATCATTCTTTGAATTTTAATAACAACCTTCTTGCGTTTTTCTTAAATATAAGAATGTGAATATGAATATAGTTTAGATTACATATCTACCCTTTATATGTAAATTAAACTGCATTCATATTGTAGGTGGCTGTCATCCCTCTAAATTGTAAAAATAAGCTCAAAATTTTCTTATTAAACATTTAGTTACGAGAAAGCAAAAATTTAATTCTTAATTATAAATTCTGTATTTCTTGAAATTCCGATGTATATAACATATTTAATTATATACATTTATATATTATATAAAATAGGAGGGTGAAATTGTGGACACCCTCCCACCCTAAATATTTCTACAAAACTTAAGATGTGTCATTATTTGTGTTATATTTAAATACTTAAAACAAACTTCTTGTGTTTTTTTTTAAATCAGAAATAAGAAGAAGAATGCGAATGTAGTTCAGATAACAAATGAGGGGTATGTGGGTGGCTTTTAACCCATCCTCCAAATTGTAAAATTAAGCCAGAAATTTTCTAGTTGAATATTTAATTACAAGAAACCTATTAAATATTTAAGTATATACATTGTTTTGCTCTGTTATTTACGCTAGTAACATAATAGTTGGAGGGTGGGATAGTGGCCACCCACCCACCCTACATATTCCAAGAAAGCTTTAATTGTTACTTTGATTATGTTTTCTTAAAATTTAATACACAAACTTTTTTGTAATCTAAAAACAGGTAAAATTGCAAGAATGTTCTCGAATTTACCACAATTTCTTTCTTCTTTTCCAGGTTTTTTTTTAACATTTCTACTTTCCAATATTTATAGTTTTATTTTGTTTAAATTTTTCATCAATTATTTTTCTATTTTTAGAGAATTTTTCAAAATGTTTTGCTTGGTTATATCTAAATTTACCAGGACTATATTTTTCAAATTAAAAAAATACCTCTTCTTGAAGGTACTAGAATTTCACAGATTTTTTTAATATTACTAGAATTATCTGATCAAATTGCAATAAAAAAATAGACTCTTAAGTTTTCTAGCTTTTTTCTAACTAAACTTTTAGATTTTTAGCACATCTCATTTCGTTTTCCAATCAACTTTTTAAAGTTTTCTAATAATTTATCTTCGGGATTATTTTTTTTTCTAGTTCTAGAATTATCCAAATGTGTTAATAACTTCTAGTCCATTTTTTTCTAAAATCAACTAAGAATTTCTCTTCTAACTTATAATGAGATTTTTTAGTAGTTTCTAGAGTTTCTCAGCATTTCAAGATTTAGAGAGAGAAAACATCTTTATTGTATATAGTATTACAATTTATAATTGTAAAAATTATTATGTTTCTTCGTCCTCTTCTTGGCTATCGACCGTAGGTCTTTCAGCCTGTTATTGTTTCAGAAATTTTCAGCTTTTTCAAAATGTTTTATATATTTGGCATCTCCTTGTTCAATTTTATTTTTTTTATATTTGTCGAAAATTTTTTTTTCTAAATTTTCCCAAGAAATCAGCTTTCAGAAAAAAAAATCTTTAAAATTCTTCAGTTTGAGAATCAAAGGATGAGAAATACTTAGATAATTTCCAGAAATATTTATTTTTATAAATCATCTAAAGATTTCTTATGTATTCTTAGATAATTTATAAAAAAAAAATCTTTAAGGATCCTAAGACGTTTATAAAAGTTCCTAGCGTTTAAAATTTCGCAGAATTTTCTCCTTTAGATATTTAAATATTTCTAGCATTTGTTATTTAATTTAATCGGAATTTTCCAGCAGTTTGCTTTATTTTTTGAATTTCTTGTTTCATTTTATTAAAATTTCATTTGAAGATTTTTCTCAAAGGGTTAATAAAGTATTATTATTATTATTATTTTTTTTTTCCTACAAACTTTTATTTTTCTAAAACATTTCTAGTTTAATTTTATTAAAATTTTGCAGCAACTTTTCTTCAAGTTTTCTGAATTTTGCCGTTTTATTTTTTATCTAACTAAATTTCTTAGGAATCTTGTTTCAGAAATAAATCCTTCAACTATTCTAGAATTGTTAAATGATTTTCCTTTCAGATTCATAGAATTTTACAATAATTTCTGGAGAATAATTTCTCTTACTAATTACAGTTTTTTAGAAAGTTAAATAATTTTTTTAAATTTTCTCTTGCAGTATTTAAATTTTCCGAAATGTTCTTATTCACGCAAAATTTCTCGTTTTTTTAATAAAATTTTCCATTACTTTTGAATATTTTTCGTAATTTCTTGCTTTATTCTAACCAAATATCCTAGAATCATACAGAATTTTTAAAAAATCTCGAGGAGTCAAGTTTTCTTCTATATATTTACATATTTTAAAAATAATTTCTCGTCTTTAAAAGAAAATGTTTTAGAATTTTCCAAAATTTCCTGTAGGTTTTTAAAAATATTCAATAAATTTTCTTCAAGAGTTTTAGAATTTTCTAATGATTTCTCGTCTGTAAAAAAAAGTTCTCAGCAAATATTTGAAATTCTTACTATTATATTATAAAATTTTCCAACATTTCTCGTTTTATTTTATCGAAATTTTGAACGAAATTTCTTCACCGGTTTTTTTTATTCATTTGATTAAAACGTACTAGAAATTATTCTCTTAAATTGTGAAAATTTTCTTCTAGAAAAAAATCCAGCAACTTTTTTTCAGGCAAAATTTTCTCTTCAATTTTTTTTAGAATTGCTCTTTCCAGAGTAATAATGTTTTAAAGATTCGTTAAAAATAAATTTTTGACATTCAGTGGCTTCGAAAACTTTAGAAATAAAAATTCATTATTCAATTGCTTTCCTCATTTCTTTTGATCTAAACGTTTGGTAGTCTAGAAATTAACAATAACAATAAATTTGTTTTACTAAAAACATGTTTTTAATATCTAAAAATTCTACTTTCATTTGTTTCCCTATTGTTTCGCACATTCGTTTGGCAATTGTTTCGAAAAAAAAAATATATATATACCTAGAAAACGTTAAGAAACAAACAACAGCCCCTTTTGTTGTTTGTTTTAGAAGTTGTATTTTTTTAACTCACAAAATAAGAATATTAAAAGCAAATAAAATATGTAATTCGATTATTAATTTTAACTTTGTCAAATTGTATTTTCATTTGTTCTCTTCTTTTTTGGCCCAATCATTTGGCAATTATTATTATTATTTAAATCACAAAATTAGAATAATAGAAGCAAATAAAACCTGTAATTTAATTTTCAAACTCTGTCTAAAAAAATCGATTTTCAGTTGCTTTTGAACTAACAAAATCTATCAAAAACAAATGAAATCTTACAAAAATTACATTCCTGAATATCTTAAAATTCAATTTTCAATTGCTCTGCGTATTTTTGGCAACAAACGTTTGGCTTTTTGTTCTAGCGTACTCTTGACCTGCACCAACAAACTGTGCGTTAACCTAGCGTCCATTTCCACGCTCAAACTAGCGTACTCTTGACCTACCTCAACGTATTATTTATTTGGGCGGGTCAGTAGTACGAAAGGTCAATGCATTGCATATTGAGGTAGGTCAAGAGTACGCTAGAACAAATAATGGTTTACTTCTAAGGTTATTTAAAATTATTGAAAAGAAATGGTTTTAAAACGCAAAAAGAAACAATTAAATCTCACTCCAAAAAACAATTGAAATTGTTAGAAATGAAAATCAGTCAATTTGCAAAAAAACTTTGATTAGTGAAAACAATTTAAGATTGTTAAAATAGTTTAAATTTTAAAAAATAGCTATGAGAAAACTGTTAAAATTAGCACGAAAATACGAAAATAATTTGGATGATAACTGAAATTATTGGAAGTATGTAAAGAAAAAACAATTGACAATCGGTAAAATTATTTCAACATTGACGAACGAAAAGGATTGAAAATTGTTATAAAATTATTAAATAGTGAAAAAGACTTTTAAAAGTTGAATGAATAAAAAATAAACAATTATGATAATAATTAAGAATATCTTTTGAATATTAACGAAAAGTTTTTTTTTAACAATGCATTTGAATAAAATTTAATTGTCTAAAAATTAACTAAAAACATGATAATGAATAAAATTAATTTAGTATTGATAACAAAAATTAACAAAAGGAAATAATTGAGAATTACGTAAAAAAAGCTAAAACAATTTAGTGTTACCTAAAAAGTCAATTTCAATTTATACATTTTAAGGAAAAAATGTGAAAATCTTTAAAATCTATCAAATATTAACTAAAGAACTTAAAAAATGAAAATAATTACAAATTAATTCAAAAAAGAAAACTCTTAAAAGTGTTATCCTTATCAAAAAATTCGTTATTGCTAAATCGATATTAAAAGCAAAACAGTTAACAGTAAAGAAAATAATGGAACATTTCTTCAGAAAATAATTAAATTCTTCAAAATTTGGAAAATAGAATTAATCGACAATCGATTAAAGTTGTTGGCCCTTTATCAAACAACTGACGAACGATAGGAGTTGAAAATTATTATAAAAGAATGGAAAAGTGTTTTCAGATTTGAATGAAATAAAATAGACATTGGAATATTACCGAAAAAACTGAAAATTATTTTTGTTTTTCAATAGAGTCAAATATCGATCTTGATATGAAAATATAAAAGAAAAGAAAAAAATGACGAAGAAACTTAAAGAACGAAAACATTTAAAAATTATTGTTTAATTGTGGAGGTGTTTTGAATTCTTTACCACTACTTATTTTATAAATTTCTTTCAACTTCTATAGTTTTTTACCAAGAACATATCGAAATTATTAAGTTAAGACCTTAATCAAAAACATATTTTAATAAAACCCAAATGCAAGCACGTAACAATCATCTCCCAATAATAATTTTCCCTCAAAAAAATAAAAACTCTCACACATTACAACTCCACTCAATTGTCAAAAATATTTCGTTCTTTTTTACACTACCATTTCCTGAAAATCCCCTTTATCATAAAATTAACTAATTATCGTTCATATAGGTCACGCTGTCCTACTGGTACCACGTGTTGTCCACGTGATCGCATCATTACAATACATGTGTTATTGCTGTATGTGATGTTATTAATATAAAACAAAATAATTTATTCTTCTTTGTCTATTATATGTAGATAAATATTAATAATTTCATAATTAATTATTTATTTAAATGCAATTGATATATTTTGATAATCACTAGCCCGCATCAAGCAGTTGCAATAAATCATTCTTCATCGCAAGGTCGTTTCTTGTGTGAAACAATGATATGTTATTATGAAGTTTTTGTTATCATAGATACCCAATTAATTACGCTCAAAATTGCGTTATTAATCAATTCTCTGCCATTTACGGTCGCAAACTGGTTTCCCGAATATTCCGAGTGCCCAATTACAAAATTGGTATCATAATCGCGTGTAATAAAACACTTTGTAATTAATTGCTTGGCCCGTGCGTTTCCTTGAAACGTTCTTTTGCTATAAAGGTCTCTATCATGTTAAAGTGCAAGAAGAAATCGAATGTTTTATAATTAAAAATGTGTAAGTATTAAAAAAAAATTCAGTATAATTAATATATGTCTGTTAGTTCAGGTTTTATATTAAAATATTATAATATTATATCCAGTAATTCAACTCTACTATCAACAAGAACAAAAACAAGCTGTATAAAATGTTTGTGTTTTAAAAAAAACTTGTTGTAATGTAATGTAAAATAAATAGTAAGTGCTTCAAATACTTCATAAGTCACACACTTTGTTAAACAAATGTTTAATAAGTTTTATTAGATTAAAACACTTGTATTCCATGTTTTTATTATCTTTATAACAAAGTTATTGACGTATCTTTCAAATTTGCTAATTCATCTCTAAAGAAAAAGAAACTATCGACTGGCATATTTTGTATAAATATTGAATTAACGAGGCTGATACATGAAATTGATGACATTTACCTTATATATTTTGTATAAATTATATATTACGATATTATCATAAATGTGCCATTTATATATACAACTGGGCTACGCTGATGAGATCCAAAATTGATCGAAACCGGTCCGTGGCTGCTATTGATTGTTGATAGGGAACAATAATTAAATTATATATTTTCAGCAGTTTTAATTTAAGATTAAATACAAAATACATTATTTTAAATATTATCATACATAACAATTAATTTATTTTTTACGTGATGAAATTGCACATATTTAACCACTCAATTAACAACGTCACACCCGTCCCTCTTCGCCATCATCGTCATGGGATTATGCAAGATTTACGGACTCAATTAAAAGATGCGTATCAAATCCTGTAACATAATGCGTTTAAAATTGCAATCCGTAGCGTAATCGTGCGGTCTTAACGGAATTAATATGAAAATATTATAATTACCGTAATGATGATAAATAGTTTGAAAGGCATACAAATTGCGAAATTAATTAGAACGTGTACTTATCTTATATGTGAATCACAAAGTAATAGAGGGGAAAAGACATTTTTTGATATAGAAATTTTCATTAAATAAAAGGCTCAAGAAAATTAAAGCTAATATAATTTCGTTTACATTAGAGATTGAATTAATTTGTACTGAATTTAATACACCAATGATTTAGGCAAGTAAATGAGAGATTTTCCTTATTCGGTATTGATCCAAGTTACATTAGACGAGTTGTTGTAATCGCTCACAATACCTGTTTGATGATTAGGTAACATATCGCTCAGTTTTTCTACTACATGATTTTTATAATTTGCTGCAGGAACGCTTGGAGGAATATAAACTCCACCAAAAAGGATTTCACATCTTGTACTTCTAATTATACAAATAATTCGTTCTGAGATGATGATATTCTATGGACCATGTGAGAATTATAATTTTGAGATACACCACCGTGGGATTTTTCAGATGTTTACGAATCCATGACACAACGATATAAGTTGTATCCATGGAAACCTACACAATAGTCTATCGTGCAGTTTGGAAGTTTGGAGAGCAAACGAGAAAGCAGGGTTGCGGAAATACAGAATAAACGCTAACTATAGAATAATAAAATGTATTAAAATCCTTTAGTTCGTTGTAGAAAATTAAATAATAATTTAAAAATACGAATTTTCGTATTTTTAAATTATTAGCTAACTATAGAATTACCAGAACAGCAGACTATACACCACCAACCAAATCAAATATATGTGCAGCAACCACATATTCCATAATAGACACGTATCCAACAACCCCAGCAATTGAGGCCTTCACAACAAACACAACCTATTTATTATTTTACAAAAAATAATTTCTAATATCAGCTAAGATATAGATTATATAATTTAATGATGTGAAAGACATAAAAGACGAGTAAAGCAATGAAAATTTTTAATAAGTTGATTGAGTTAACGTCCTCGTTATGAAATCATGTATATTATGGATGATATAATCAAGTAATAAATAAATCAAAGACCTAATTAAACTATCTAATATATAACGTTACTACACTGAATAGCCTGTATTACTCATAATAATGTTTACACGTGTACATAAACGCAAAATCGGGCAATAAATAAACGAACGTTGTAAGTAATCCAAGCGAGCCGAATGGGTAAAAAGGTAACGTATTCACGTATCCGCAGAGTTATGTGCGGTGGTAAGTATGGTTTAATACCATATACAGCGAAGAGGTCGACAGAGGTCTGGAGTAGGTACATGGGATGCATGATCTGTTCTGTTAACTGTTATAGTGTCTGCGAGACAGTGAAAGGATTGATGATGGCCTGCCGGTGGTGGTGGAGGTGGCGGGCAGCGGAGGGGGGAGGCGGTTAGACGACGGGGTTAAAGTTCACACAAATCCGCGAGAGCCGCGCCTAACCTCGATTATATTGCACACAGACAAATTAGCTAAAATACCTATATTCACACAAAAATATTTCATATCCATCAAACCGTTAACCTTTTCCCGTCCCCGGCAATATCTCGTTTCGCGTTTCTTGCGAACAATTTAATATTGCAAATAATACGCGTATACATCTAAATAATTGTATGTGTTTATGTATATATCTGACGATGGATAATCAGTACTTTTACCCAAGCCAGTTTTGTGCAACGTATAACGAACTGAGAATTATATAATCAAGCCATCAAAAATTAATAATAACATAATACTTTCCCAGTATCAGACATCACCCAGGATTGCATGCAGTTCACATGCCCAAAAAGGAAGAAAATGTTAGACTTTGCACCGACTGCCAGAAATTAAATGTTGCCACCTTTGCAGACACCTACCCACTATGTTAGATTGATGACTTGCTACATTCAATCAGTATCTCGCCATGACTATCCACCATCGACCTACGAAGCGAATATTGGCAAATTCCGGTTGCCACCGAAAGATCAACCATAGTTACTCTGATGGGCTCGTTTTGCTTCAAACGAATGCCATTTGGTCTACTTAACACATCACGTAAGAACACGTGATTTTGCGCTACAGTTGGACAACTGATCACCCTGGAAGGATCTCAAACAGATCCGGAGAAGACACAAGCTATCAACAAAAGACGCGCCACAAAGAACAAGAAAGGTTTTATGTTTCGTGCAAGCATTTTGTGTCAAACCTCACTAAGAATAATTTAATTTGTTCCACATTATTTTATCTTATTATTACTATTTAAGCTCTCTACTAAAAAAGTTTAAAGTAAATTCGGAGAAATTAAAAATTCAAGTCAAAATTTAAAAGACTTTTTCAAACAAAACAAAAAACAAGTATTTAAAGCATATAAACTAGCAACATTATCTTTGTGAGCAATGCAAGAAGAATTACCGAACATCTAAAATCAATACCTCAGAAAATCTACAGAAAACTTCTTGGGAGGTAATTAGATTGCTCGCCGAAACAAAAGCTGAAAAACCTAATATTATAATAAAGATTTTTGCGACCCCGAGAAAGTATCCAATGCTTTATTAAATTTCTATGATTCCCTGACTAGAGTAATCAGCAACGGCTATACTGTAAATATATCTGATTTTCCAATTGAAAAAAACATCAGTGGAAGTATTTTTCTTTTGAACTATAGCTCAGATGAATTAATAAGTCGAATGAATAAATTATACAATAAACCTTGCTTTGGTCCAGATAGAATTTGCTGCAGCATAATCTGGAAATTCAAATGTGGGTCTAATTTAATTAATCTATCTTTCGAAACCGGTAAATAACCAAACAAACTTAAAGAATCATTGAATATAGGTTTATTCAATGATTCTTTAAGTTTGTTTGGTCTTTAAAAAAGGAGATCCTAATGCTTTGGATAATTATAAACCTGTAACACTCGCTTATTCAATATCAAAATTGTTTGCAACAACTGTTCTCTCTTTTCGAAAGGCATTCAGTTAAAAATAAAACCCAGTTGGAATTCATACCTAGAAAATCTACATTAAGAGTTATTTTGTTATTTTATAACGAAATTTCTCGGGTTCTTGAAAATAAGGAACTACTATAGGGTATTTTTTGTGGTTTAAGCAGAGCCTTCAACTCAACCATCTTCTTTGGAAGTTGGAGTCCTATGGAATAAGGGGAAGAGCTGGTGAGTGGTTTGCTTCTTACTTCTCTGAAAGGCTTTCATTTGTAGAAATTGCTAACCCAAGTGCCTCTGAGGGAGAGACACAGATCAAAAACTCTCCCGTGCTTAACAAGTGTTCCACCGGGTTCAGTTCTGGGGACAATATTATTCATTTTGTATACCTATAATCTATAACTTATCATTTAGTGATAAATTCAGATGGCACATCAGTGCTTATCAAAAATCAATCAATAAATAATATTTAGACTTTAGGTAAAACAATTAAGTTACTGAAACTTTAAATTGACAAGTACATAATAATACTATTGTACCCTATAAAGTTCCTTTGAGTTATCCTGTATAATAATTTAAAATGGGAGGAGCACTGTAAATGTTTGATGAAAAATCCTAACAAAACCACGTATAAGTACGAGCAATAAACCACTCTCTGAATATATCAGCTTTGAAAAAGCTTCCCAGAAGTGCAATTTAAATTTTTCGTATGGTATCCTTCTTTGGGACTGGTCAAATTGGCTGAGTAAAGTCTTCATAACACAAAAATTCATCATTAGACAAACTGTAAGCATCAGTCAAACATAGTCGTGCCGCCGCCCAAATTTTGAGGAGTTATGAAGAAGACAGCAAAAAGCAGAAGAAAACCTGCAAGAAGATCCAATCAGCACGAAGAATGCCCACGACTGGTATAATAAAGAGTATATATTGTTCCAAGAGGTTGTTCATCGATTCGATCCCGAAGGTGAGTCCGAGGAGGCTCAACAGGTCGTTCCAAAAGAAGAAATCCCTGTAAACAGTACAAACCGTCTAATCAAAAGGCAGCAGGATTGTTGGAGACCCCATCTCCAAATCAGAAATTTAAGGGAGAAGGAGCGATAATGATCCTGATCATCGAAGACTTAACCTCCAAAGGGATAGAGCTCTTCGCATTAATGAAAGCTACAGAAGATTGCTAATAGATGAACAGACCTTAATTCATCGGTGCGGGACTACAACACACCACTGACGTCTTCGGAATCTACCAATATCCTCCAGCGTATCACCCGAAAGCTAACCCTGTCGAAATGAGGAATTAAGACCTTAAGAAACAGTTATGAATTATGGTAGGACGCGATCACACCAGCTGGGGCGAGAAGTTATCATCTATTCGATTTGCTATGAATATTATGCTAGTCTCCAGCACTACTTACACACCAGCCCTGACCTTCGGAAGCACTCCGAATCATATCAACCGAGATGTACACTGAGTCATCGATAACGAAAACTTCGTGGTCGAGGTGACTCCCGATCTTCAAAAGCTATTGAAGAGACGAGGTGAAGGAGAATTTGATTGAATCAGCTGAAACAATGAAGAAGTACGCAACACCATACCAGGACCTAGCTTCAATAATGCCCAGAAGCAGTACTCCTCCAAGCTCGCACCTAGAAGAGATGGGACCTACATGATCACCCTCAACATTTCCTACAACTTTAATTATATCTAGATTTTCTTATTCCTTAATATTTCCCGTTAAAGTTAACTGTAAGATAATGTTATCTGTGTTGTATTTAATGTAGTATTTAAAAAGTGAAGAAAAGAATATAACTGTGTTGTATTACTTTGGATTAAAGGGTGTCATAACCCTTGCCATTTTGTTAGTACAGCGAGTTTGCAAGGAATAACACCTTTTTATATACACAAAGATTTAGGTAATTACAAAATGATTTAACAAGTTTTGAAGAGACAAATAATGATGGTTTTCTATTGTTCAAATCTTCAAGATACTAAAAACAAGTCAAACACCACGAGGATGATGAAAATAAAATAAATATTTTATAAACAAGGCATAAGGGTTTCTCTTCGTCAAATTTTCATTCCTGATTCCACCAAGAACTTAATAAGAATCAGTTATATCAAACAAGCTCTTTTCAATCAAAAAATAATTTGAATATCTACAAAAATTATTTAAGCATAGCAACAATTAATTATTTATTATACATAACTGTAGATAATTAAATGTACATTTATTACATAATGCGCTTTAAATATAATTAAATGCTATATTATATTTTTTAAAGTATTATTATTAACATGTCAAAATTAATTATCCTCAATTATACACGGAAGCGTAGTTTCAATACAATAATTAAGGAAGCACTTAATAAACTAATCACTGGTATAAATTGAATACGCGAAAAACAAAATTAGCTAATTGTTTACGACAGGAAGTTATTTATTTTAATCATCCGAATAAACCATCAAAATTAGTCCTTATTGATTAAGCAATGCATATTTTAAATACAACAAACATAATTTTAAAACAAAGCACTTTATTAATATCCTACTCGCGTGCACCGACAGTTACACAACAATGTATTGTTTAAAAATATATAAACATGATTAATTAACTCATTAAATATTTGTCAGTGCACAACTGATAAATGAGACTCGTTTTTTTTTTTACTTCAAGCCGTTGTCGAATATTTAAATATCAGCTAAACGTAATTTAATAAACGTTCGTATTGACAAAGTCTCCAAGGCGATTCATTTGAATCATAAAAGAGCTATATTGGTGGAACCTTGGGGTACGACTGCAATTATTATTATTATATAATTTTTTTTTTATTTCGGACCGTGTATTTAGGTAATGGCTTCACATGTAACTATTAATTATAGTGTATTTAATTATAAATTAATTGCATCTGTTTGGCGCACCTTAATCATAATTGGATTAATGAGTGCGCTTGAAATCGTTAGAAGCTGGCGCCTGTTATTAAAAACGAGCTCTGAATTAAAATTAATTTAAAAAAAACTAATATATGCACTTCATTATTGCAATTGTGCATTCGTAGATCATTGTCTGTTTCTTCTGTGTATATGTTTGTATTGGCTAGACTGGATCCGCGTGTTTTGTTAGTGGCGACTATTTTTTATTACATGCTTTAATTGGATTGTTCTTACGTAGATTATAAATTATTAATTAATAGAAATAGATTTGTTTGTAGGCTTAGTAAGGCTCATTGTTATAGATTTACGTATTTTTAAATTATTTAATAGAAATTGATTCCAAACAGGATTTTTTATTACAACTTTTAAAAAAATTCGAACAATGTACATTAAAACTATTTTGATTGATGTCAAACTGAATGCGAATTTCAAACTTGTTGGCATGTATGTGTAAACAGTGGTTTAGAAAAGGAAAATCCAAACAGGATACGATTCGGAATATATATTCCTACCTGAAGACCACGCACGTACATTGCGTAAATCAATTTATTTTAATTAGCCTTAATTGTTACACCTGTCAGGTAGAAAAATTATGCGTGACGGGCGTGAACGCTGACCAAACAATGGGAAACAGGTACGAGTTAATCCTGCTGTTGTATATGGGGCAGTGATATTGGGTCGAGTGCGTGATAAAATAAATAATGTTTTATTAATATGCAAATAGATAAATTGTTGCCAGTGTCGTAATTAATTTAAAGTGATGGACGTTTCGTCAGAGTAGAATGGATAGTGTTTAAGTTGAACACTACCATATTAAATAAATAAAATTAATACATACAAACATCAACTAGTTAAATATTTACAAGTTTAATAATAATAATAATAATAATAATAAACTGGAGTGACAGAAAATATTAGATTCGAACTTGTTAATAATTCATTGGTTATAGAATTCTTTTTTATCCCTAAACCTTCAATTTCAAGAAGAAATTCAAAAGGTAAAATTTTTGTGTGAGGAAATTAATAAAAATTTTACGCATGATGGGTGGGCAGACTTTAAATTAAGCTTAGATAAGATTCGCTATAGAAGGTCATTAATATTTAAACATTTGGATTATGCTTTATTTTTTATTACACAAGTTTTTAATGTTTCCTAAACAGCAAAATCATCAACGGTTAGGATTTAAAATTATCATGTATATGTAGGGTGGGTGGGTGGCCTCTATCCCACCCTCCAATCAGTAAAACATAAGCGAGGGTTTTAATTAAAAGTGGTAAAATATAAATAAACACAAAATAATTGCAATTTTTAGAGATTCAATCATACAAATTTTTCAAAGAATTTTTGATGATGTTTTACTGATTGGAGATTGGGATAGAGGCCACCCACCCACCCTACATATATATATAAATTACAATTACTGATCGACTGGCGGTTTGGAGTAAATTAATTACAAAACTTTTTTAATGAAAAAGAAATTCAAAAGGTAACATTTTTGAGTGAGGAAATTAATAAAATTTTTATGCATGATGGGTGGGCAGACTTTAAATCTAAATCAAATAAGATTTCCCCTACAAAGTAATTATATTTTAACTTAAATTTTGATTTTGTTTTACTTTTTATTACATAAAGGGTTTGATTGTTTTTAGCAGCAAAGTCATCAACAATTAGGATTTAAAGTTATCATGTATATGTAGGGTGGGTGGGTGGCCTCTATCCCACCCTCCAATCAGTAAAACATAAGCGAGGGTTTTAATTAAAAGTTGTACAATATAAATAAACACAAAACAATTGCAACTTTTAGAGATTTATTCATACAAATTTTTCAAAGAATTTTTGATGATGTTTTACTGATTGGAGGGTGGGATAGAGGCCACCCACCCACCCTACATATACATATAAATTACAATTACTGATCGCCTCGCGGTTTGGAGTAAAATTAATCACAAAACTTTTTGAATGAAAAAGAAATTTAAAAGGTAAAATTTTTGAGTTAGGAAATTAATAAAATTTGTATGCATGATGGGTGGGCATACTTTAAATCTAAATCTAATAAGATTACCTATAGAATGTCATTATATTTAAACTTAAATTTTAAACTTAAATTTTGATTTTGTTTTATTTTTTATTACATAAAGGTTTTGATTGTTATTAGCAGCAAAGTCATCAACAATTAGGATATAAAGTTATCATGTATATGTAGGGTGGGTGGGTGGCCTATATCCCACCCTCAAATCAGTAAAACATAAGCGAGGGTTTTAATTAAAAGTTGTAAAATATAAACACAAAATAATTGCAATTTTTATAGTTATATTCATACAAAATTTTCAAAGAATTTTTGATGATGTTTTACTGATTGGAGTGTGGGATAGAGGCCACCCACCCACCCTACATATACATATAAATTACAATTACTGATCGACTCGCGGTTTGGAGTAAATTAATTACAAAACTTTTTGAATGAACAAGAAATTCAAAAGGTAAAATTTTTGAGTTAGGAAATTAATAAAATTTGTATGCATGATGGGTGGGCATACTTTAAATCTAAATCCAATAAGATTACCTATAGAATGTCATTATATTTAAACTTAAATTTTGATTTTGTTTTATTTTTTATTACATAAAGGTTTTGATTGTTATTAGCAGCAAAATCTTCAACGATTAGTATTTCAAATTATCATGTATATGTAGGGTGGGTGGGTGGCCTCTATCCCACCCTCCAATCAGTAAAACATAAGCGAGGGTTTCAATTAAAAGTTGTACAATATAAATAAACACAAAATAATTGCAATTTTTAGCGATTTATTCATACCAATTTTTCAAATAAATTTTGATGATGTTTTACTAATTGGAGGGTGGGATAGAGGCCACCCACACACCCTATATATACATATAAATTACTGATCGTCGCGCGGTTTGGAGTAAAATTAATTACAAAACTTTTTCAATGAAAAAGAAAATCAAAAGGTAATATTTTTGATTGAGAAAATTAATAAAATTTTTATGCATGATGGATGGGCAGATTTTAAATCTAAATAAAATAAAATTAGTAGAAAGTCATTTATATTTAAACTTAAATTTTGATTTTGTTTTATTTTTTATTACATAAAGGGTTTGATTGTTTTAGCACCAAATCATCAACAAGTAGGATTTAAAGTTATCATGTATATGTAGGGTGGGTGGGTGGCCTCTATCCCACCCTCTAATCAGTAAAATATAAGCGAGGATTTTAATTAAAAGTTGTAAAATATAAAAAACACAAAATAATTGCAATTTTTAGAGATTTAATCATACAAATTTTTCAAATAGTTTTTGATGATGTTTTACTGATTGGATGGTGGGATAGAGGCCACCCACCCGCCCTACATATACATATAAATTACAATTATTGATAGTCTCGCGGTTTGGAATGAAATTAATTACAAAACTTTTGAATAAAAAGAAATTCAAAAGATTACAATTTTGAGTAAATTAATAAAAATTTTATGCATGATGGGTGGGCATACTTTAAATTTAAATTAGATAAGATTAACTATAGAAAGTAATTTATATTTAAACATAAATTTGTAATATGCTTTATTATTTATTACATACAAAGTTTTACTGATTTGTAAGCAGCAAAATCATCAAAGATTAATATTTGAAGTTATCATGTATATGTAGGGTGGGTGGGAGGCCTCTACCCCATCCTCGAATCAGTACAACATAAGCGAGGGTTTTAATTAACAGTTGTAAAACGTAAATAAACATAACATTATTGTAAAATTCAATAGATTTATTCAAATAAATTTTTGAAATAATCTTTGATGATGTTTTACTGGTTGCAGGGTGGGACAGAGGCCACCCACCCACCCTACATATACATATGAATTCCAATTACTGATAGTCTCGCAGTTTGGAATAAAATTAAATACAAAACTTTTATAATAAAATAGAAATTCAAAACGTAAAATTTTTGAATGAGGAATTTAATAAAATTTTTATGCATGATGGGTGGGCAGACTTTAAATCTAAATTAGATAAGATTAGCTATAGAAAGTAATTTATATTTAAACTTAAATTTGGATTATGCTTTATTTTTTATTACATATAATGTTTTATTGTTTTTTATATGCATTTAAACATAATTTTACAAGAGATTAAATTGTTTGAAGTAATACAGTGAAAAATGTATTTCTTAAAATTATTGATAAATAACAATTTTCTACCAAATTACTATTTCTGCAGAAATTATAGAATTAAAGATTTCCTTATATTATGTTGATTTAGAATTTCAGGGTCTCCAAAATATTGCAGAATTTTTTCTACCAGTGTTTTTTCAATATTTAGAGAATTATTTTTTTTCAGTAAATGATTTAAATTTCTAATTTTTGAATTTTTATTTTCATGTATTCTACAGAAATTTCCATTAATATTGCACGAATTGTCTTCAAAGTCTCTCGATTTTCAGCAATTTTTGTTCTAAATGGTGACAAATTCAGTAAAAGGAAAGAAAAACCAATTTCGAAATTTTTTTGAAGAATTCTTAGCAACCCTAATTTTTTTCTTGAATTTTTTCCAAATATTGTAATAATTTCTGCAAGAATTATTGATTTGAAACAATTTAATTTTATAATGACTTCGACTTCCAAAATATTTCAGGAACTTTTCTTCCAAATTTATAATTTTTTCTATTAACGTTTTATCAATATTTTTAGAATTATCTTTTTCCGCAAATATATTGAATTTTTATTTCTCGAACTATTTTTGAGAACGTTTTTGGAATTTTTCTTCCAAATAGCACAATTTTTTTTCAGATTTTTTCAGCAACGCTTATTCTTATTCTTTTTCAAAACCATTATTTAAATATTTTGAATTTTTATTTCTTAAACTATGTTTGAGAACTATTCTGGAATGTATCTTCCAAATAGCACGTATTTCTTCAGATTTTTTCAGAAACTTTTATTCTTATTCTTTTTCAAAACAATTATTTAGCACGTAATAAAATCAATTTTTGATTAAAAATAAAAAAAATAAAACTTAAATTTCACTCCCCGAAACAATTGAAACTGTTTTTTGTTTTGTTTTTAAATTTACAATCAACAGAATGAGTTGAATATTGGCAAAAAATGATAAACAAATAAAATTATAAATTATTACAAACAAAATTATTTTTATTAATTTTATTTAGAGTTTAGAAACATCTTTGTAATTTACAGAAAGCCTACAGATGATGAATCATAGATGACAGATGTCAGTTGACAGTTGACAAATGTCAGATGATAGCAGTAGTAGTATTTATTTATTAATTTATCAACTGTGCTCAAATAATAAAATCGAAAATAACAATAAAACCTTACAAACATTTTGTTAGATGATAGATGACAGATGATAGGTGACAGATGACAGATGACAGATAACAGATGACACACGATGGATGACAAATGATGTATGGCAACTGACATATGACACACAACATACAACAGATGATAGATGACATATGACAGAAAAAATAAAACAATCGACAGATGACAAACGACATACAACAGATGGAAAATGATAGACGAGAGATGACACATAATAGTAGACAGATGACAGAAGGCAAATGATCTTCAATTAGAGTGTTTTTAATAATTTTCTTTGGGGGTTTAGAAACATACTTGTAGTTTACATAATCTGCTGATAAATGACAGATAACAGATGATAGATTACAAGAGACAGATGACAATCGAAAGGTGACAGATGATGGATAAGAGATGTCTTACAACGGATGGCAGATAACGAATAACAAATGGCACATGACAGAGAATAACTGACATATGATAGAGGGTAAATGGCAGAAAAAATATAATAGATGATAGACAACATATGACAGAGAACAAATAACAGATGATAAATAACAGATGATAGATGACGGACGACAAAAGTCAGAAAGTTGAAAAATGATAGACAACAGATTACAGGTAACATATAACAACTGAAAAATGATAGATGATAAAAGACAAATCAGAACAGAACTGTTTAAATCAAAACAGTTTGCACACTTACTAACCACGGAAACGATACAACAATATAACAACATAGACACACACATACATACGCTGACACATCCAGCATTTAAACTGAAAATTAAAAACCTACTTCTAAACAACAAAATATGAATTAACGTAAGAACCACCAAACAAATAAAACACAGGTATCCTCCAATAACGATAGGCCAAGACGGACCAACTGACGGACCACTCTTGTTGAGGCGAAGATAGGAGGAAGGAACTGACTACAATACAATGTATTTATTTACTATTGTAAATTTATAAATTTGTAAATGTAGAAATAAATGCAACATTTAAAATTTAAAAAAATATGATTTTCAATAAGAGTGTTTTTATTTTAATTTTCTTTAGCGTTAAGAGACATACTTGCTGAGTATTTTTCTGGAATTTCTCGCACGCATTTTCTTTAAGGACTACAGATTTTTTTTAGCAATTTTTATTCTATATAGTGACAAGCTGTCCAAAAAGTAGGAGATGATAAACATTTCAAAATTTTTTAGATAATTCCTTAGCTATTCTGGATTTTTTTCTACAATTTTTTCAAAGATTGCAATAATTTCTATAAGAATTACTGATTCAAAACGGTTTTGTTTTATATATATTTAGAATTTCAAGGTAATTAGTCTTGCTGATTTATAAAGTGTTTGTTTGATATTTTTGGAATCATCTTCTTAAGCAAATTTCATGAATTTCTATTTCAAGGGAATTTTTCTCAAGGAATTTGCTATTTTTTGTCTATTTTTATTTTAAATGATGTCAAGTAATACAAAAAAATAATGAATAATATGAAACCATTTTCAAATTTTTTAGGAAACTTCTTCAAACGGTTTGGATTTTTTACCGCTACTTTTCTACCAAATTGCGTTAAGTTCTGCAAGAATTATAAAGTTAAATTAAAAACGATTTTCTGTTTAACTATAATTTCAAATTTTCCAAATTATTTCAAAAATTCGTTTTGGCGACTTTCTTGAAATTCTTCAATATTTTTAGAATCCTTCTCTAGCAAATGCCATACATTTCTATACTTCGAACTTCTATATTCGAATAATTTTCAGGAATTTCTCTTCTAAATTGCCTAAATTCTAAAAGGTGACAAGTTTTGAAAAAGTAAGAACTGATGCAATAATTGTCGAAATTTTTACGAATTTCCTTCTGCAATTTTTCTTCAAAATGCAATAATATCTGGAAGAATTATAGATAAGATTTTATCTTATGTTTAATTACAATTTCATGGTTTCCAGCATATTGCAGAAATAGAAACATTCTTTGTAAATAAAAATAAAAATAGTAATGTTTATTCATTATTTTGGAATTATCTTCTTCAGCAGATGTCTTAAATTTTTATTTCTCTAAATTGCCTGAATTATAAAAGGTGACAAGATTTGAAAAAAGTAAGAACTGATGGAAAAATATTTTCGAAAATTTTACGAATTCTCTTCTGCAAATTTACTTCAAAATTGCGATAACGTCTGCAAGAATTATACAGGTAGAACGATCTTATCTTCTATTTTATAAAAAATTCATTGTTTCCAGAATATTTCAGAAATGGAAACTTCTTTGTTAATTAAAAAAAAGTAATATTTCTTCATTATTTTAGAATTATCTAGCTTCAGCAGATTTCTATTTCTCTAAATTGCTTGAATTCCTGATGACAAGATTTTAAAAAAGTAAGAACTGATGGACAAATATTTCTATTTCTCAAACTTGATTTGTGTAACGCTAGTTTACCTTTCAGTCTCAACCACTTTCTTCAGATTTCACTCATTTTCGCGACAACGACTGTCATGTAGAACGTCATCCCAACACCACCTTCCAACTGGCTAACCACAGCGGGAACCGTAAGGAAGTGGATGTGGCACTTGATTGCTCAACAAAATGCTTTACAATTCTCTCACTATACTGCTCAGCAAGATCTCTCACAACTCATTGATCTTGAGAGCTAGTAACTGATGGTCTTCGCTTAACGAGATGGTGAAGGCAAGCCAGAGAAGCTGATTTCTTTGCTAGGTGGCGATGTCACCAAGCGTACCACAGAAGGATCAGCAATAACTAGGTCTGTACGAGCTTGCGGTCGAGGGATGTGAGCCCAGTCCAGCATGGGAATCTGCAATAGAATCAAAGTTACTTCCAACACTGCAGTTCACCCATCATATATACATTATGATGTTTCATCAGTTGAAAAGCCGCAGGCGTCATTACTATAATAACATAATAACTCTCGGCGTTTACAATGTTTTGTTGGTATTCAAAATACCTCTCCCGATTGAAAATCTAGCCAACAGTGAGATACGCGCTATTGTCCACCTTCTTAGTGTTAAAGGAGTGAAAGTAGCTTGAATTCAGATATGTAAACTTTACGGAGAAAACATTATATGATGGAATGGTGAGAACGTGGGTTTGGTAAAAACATAGCGTAATATCAACAAAGAAAGTGTTTTATTTAGATTGGGTTAGGGTTTTTAAAGATGATCGCAATAATGTTCTTGATGAGGAAAGCTGACGCAAGTGATGCAAAGATTTGATAAAAAGTTGAAATGATATCTTTGTTATCTCAGATTCAAGAAGTATGCTCTATGAAATTGTGATCAAACGTTTACATAACTGGAAACTGTGTTCATGGCGAATACTAAGAATTTTGAGTGAGGAGCACAAAACCGAACGTTCATTTGAATCATTCCTTGATCGATTTCGCTGTGATGATGACTTTTTAAACAAAATTGTCCCAGATGTCTACGTTACGCCATCATCATCAAAGCAGAAATTCATGGAATGGCTCCATTCAACATCACCTAAGAAAGTGAAATTTAAACAGACAATTTCAGAGGAGATAATCATGTGCACCATATTTTGGGACAGGAATGTTGTATTAATTGTCGACTTTTCGCCTCGTGGCTGAAACAATTAATTCTGAAAATTACTGTGAGGCATTAAGAAATACTGGTCTAGCAATCCAAAAAAGGCGCTGCGTGATGAGCAGAAGAATGCTTTTGTTTCACGACAATGGCTGGCCGCAAACAGCCAATCGAACTCAAAGTCTCATCGTATCGTTTGACTAGGAATATTTCTTCGCCTGAAGAAGCCACAGTGTGGCGAAACAATTGTAGCGTTTTACAATATATTTGAAAGTGATTAAATAGTTTTATTTATATAAAAGTGAATTTTGATTATCTGCCTTAGAGCCCAGATCTATGCCAAGTTTGTATCGTGTTTTTTACTGCTCATTTATGTTTCCCTCTTCGTGTGGTAATTTTTCGATTGGTTTGGCCGATGTACATTTTGTTGCAATCAGCATATAGGATACTAAAAAATCCTTGCTTCTTTAATTAAGTGTGGTTTTAAGTATTTCGAAGTAAATTTTTTATTTTTGTTTCTGATATGTAAACTGTCATGATTAGAGAGCAGATTTCTAGCATTATGCTTATCCATAATATTAATAGCATCGAAAAAATTTCTTAATATCTATACGAATCTTGAAGAATGTGATTACTTAGCGCTAAGTTTTTTTGGGCTTTTTTGCTTATTTTGACTTTTTGTGCTTATTTTGACTTTTTATGCTTATTTTCATGCTTTTTTTAGATTTTGATGCTTATTTGGAGCATTTTCTTAAACATTTAAAAAACATTTAATAATAATTTCACGCTGATATTAAATTAATGTGCTAATATAGAGAATTTTCGTAAAAATCTGTATCCCATCATTTATAGATTATATTTGTATTACATATTTTCTTCGTGTCTTTTGACAACATAATTGTTAAAAATCTTCATAATATGATACAATAATTATAATGAATTTTATTATTAATAAATGTTAGTATAAATTACCAATTTACAATGGATTCGTTTATAAATAAGTAGATATAATAGACCGTCTCATTATTCAGATAATACAGACGAACGCTTCATAGGAATCACACCTATGATATTCCGGATGTAAACGTCGTTAAAAAATAAATAGGGGCCCCAGTAAGTATTAAATGTAAACAAATTTAAGTGATAGCTAATAATCAGGTGTTCTGCAACCGTATCAATTTCCTTCTCTCGGCAAAAGTACCGATGGGACCGTTTTCGTTAATTTTTATATTCAAACCCGCATTCATAAACTATTGAATTGACATTCCAAAAACTTTGCTTATTTATCAAAAATTAGTATATGCGTGAATCGTATTAACCTGGGGAATCACAGATAAATTATATTATATAATTCACATGTATATTTAACCCATAATGCAAAAGGTGAAAACCACAATACAAGAATTAATTAGAGGCTATCCAGAATTAATAAGTGAAAATTATACATGATTTTGTAAGGCATATATAAAAATAGTAAGTTTTATTTTAGTTCCCAACTGCATTCTAACTAGTCAGGACTTGTATGTAAAACATGTTATAACAACACTACGTCAAGAACGTTTGAAAATGTTCAAAGCTGAACTAACAAAACAGCACAATTTCACAATCTTTAGCATCATCTTCAATTAAATTCACATTTGTGCAAAATACTTTTACATTCTAATATCCCTTTAAGAAAATTACAAAATAATGCATTTAAATCTTTCTTGGGGAAATATTGTAAAATACGCATTCCCGAGAAAAAATTATGTAGCTCTTAGATACTATGAAACCATACAAAAAATTAAAGATATTATTAACAATAATTATATGTGGTTTGGTGTGGATGAAACCACAGACTTGTTTAATTTAATAATATGAGTTTAACATGAAGACATCCGACCAACAGTATTTTGATATATACAAAAGAATTGAAGAAAACTGATAATAACATTATAGCAAAATTCATAAATGATGGACTGACAAGCTTATTTTTGCCGTAGACAATACCAAGTTACAAAATTTTACTAATAATGCATTTTGTGCATTGTACAAGTTTAGCACATGAATAGAAACGAATTTCTGAAACTATAAGAATGAAATTTCCATTTGTAGATTTAATTAAATATGGAAAAATAGTTCTTATATTCTTCTGTGAGTACAATTATTCAAGAAGTCATTATCTGATATCTCACTGCCCCATAAACCAGTGCTAACAAAATGGGGAATTTGGCTATATGCTACAATGTACTATGCGAACAATTTTGAAGAATTTAATAAGGTTATATACAACTTTCCCAAAACTACAAGCAAATCAGTTAAAGACTGTTTAACAGTTCTTAAGAAACAAGAGCTTCCTTCAAAACAATTGAGTTACATAAAATCGCGTTTAAATTTTGTGAGCAACACAATCAAATCTTTATAAAAGTAGATTCATTTTAGAAAATACCTGCATGCATTGGCCAAGAAATCAAAATAATATCGAAAGAAGTATTCGTTGAAAATAAAGGATTTTTAATATTAAATAAATTAAACTTGATTTTGAATGGCAATTTTCAAATGGATCCAGCTATAATTTAAAATAAAGAGAAGCTTTTCTACTTTCAAAAATTTATTGAGCGTCAGAAGTAATAATTTTTACAATTAAACCCTTAGAACAACATTTAATAATCTACTGTTTTTATGAATAGATTTTAGTTATTTTGAAACGTATACAAAATTACAATTTAATTTTTAAATACTTACATGATATTATATATTGCGTAAAGAAAGTATGTTTATTTTAGTTTTAAACCAAATTTCTTTGTAAAATATGTTGATAAACGTGTAACATATCAAGAAAATATAGTTTTCTTTAGTGCTTTTTTCGTGTTTTTATGCTTTTTTCCTGTTTTTATGCTTTTTTAATGATTTTTTTCTCTAAATTTTGTGCCTTTTTAAGTGCTTTTTTTCACATTTTTTAAGCTTTTTTATCCGCTCTCTAGTTATAATACTTAAAGGGTGAAATAGAGGCCACCCACCCACCCTACATATACATTTACATTTTCATCACCGTTAGTGCTTCAATTTCTTGAAAACGACAACGTTGTTAGTATTGATGTTTAACTTTTCATAATAACTATTTTAGCTTAAGTTCTATTACATATGTAGGGTGGGTGGTAGGCCACTATCCCACCCTTCAATTAATATAATATAAAACACGAATTCTCCTGTAGAAATTGTATTTAGCTTAAATTGAATTCAAAAATTATTTACACGTGTATATAAAATTTAACGTACATTCAATGAAAGTCTCTCGTGTGTTATAATGATTAAAGGTAAAATAGAGGCCACCCACCCACCCTACATATACATTTATATTTTCTTCTCCGTTAGTGCTTCAATTTCCTGAAAATGACAACGTTGTTAGTATTGATGTTCAAATATTTATAATAACTGTTTTAGTTTGAAGTTTCATTGCATATGTAGGGTGGGTGGGTGGCCACTATCCCACCCTCTAATTATTATAACATAAAACTCGAATTCTCGGGTAGAAATTGTAATTTAGCTTGAATTGAATTAATAAATTATTTACACGAGAATTTTGAATTAAACGTACATTAAATGAAATCCCATCGTGTGTTATAAAGAATAGAGGGTAAAATTAAGGCCACCCACCCGACATATACATTTATATTTTCGTCACTGTTAGTGCTTTAGTTCCATAGAGACGACAATGACGTTAGTATTGATGTTAAATTATTTATAACAACAAATCTGGCTTTTAATATCGTTGCTTCTGGGGGATGGGTGGGTGTCCACTATCTCACCCTCTAATTATCATAATATGAAACTCGAATTCTCAAGTAGAAATTGTAATTTAGTTTGCAGTTTGAAAATGATCATAACACCTGTCAGGTAACTGAAAATAAAATTACACTGAATTGAAAAATTCACTATGTTTTAACCACAATATTATTTGTGGTTAAAACATAGTGAATTTTTCAATTCAGTGTAAGTATGGATTACCACCTAGTAACGGTCGCAACCATTTAGAAAATAAAATTGCTTTAGTGCTTTAATTTACCCAATATGAAAATTTCGTTCCATCAAGAATGTAGCGCAAGAAGTATTAAATATATTAAAAACATAAGTGATGTAAAAATAGCTACACTATACAGAAAAACTAAATTGACGATGAAGAAATGTTCTAAGCATATGTATTTTAATAAACAGTGTCTCTTGTTCAAAATTACACCGAAGTTCATGAAAATCAAGTGCTGCAACAAGACAAGAGAAACCCAACGAGTAGTAGAAAAAGCAACCACCCATTGGATAGATTTGGAAAATGGAAAATTGTACTCAAGACGTTTTCACCTAGGTGAGCGCTTGAAAGTTATTTACATGAAACTTACAAAACGTCTAGATAACATTACTCGGGACTGTTTGCTGACCGACATCATGGAATACATCAACGAATGTTCACACCAAAAGCGAAAATTAGACAAACTAATATCGAGCAATATACACGAAGTACGTTCGATACACACAACCCACATTTTATATTCAAGATTGAAGAATTATACAAAAACAATATTTAATGAACACGAGATAAGATTAATGGAAAAAGGACTCAAATATCGCTATACACCAGTTAACCTCAATCATTAATTCGAAGTAGGTAGATACGGATATTGCTATAAACAGAGCAGGAATAACAGATAAAATAGACCAAATACCATTAACTAATATAATTATCCAAGAACGGAAAATGGCGTCTAAATCAAAGCCCACAAAAAATACAGACAGAGAAATCATTAAGAGCATAAAACCGAAGTGTATAGATGACAACTTAATAATATGCAAAGCAGATAAAGGCAATAGAATAACGATATTAGAAAGGACAGAATACATACAAAAAGTAGAGACATTCTTGACCGAAAATTCTGAGACAAGACCGGACTCCAAGTTTCCAAAAACAAATTACGGAAGCCATAAATCAATCAAAGGAAATATTGGAACAGAATACATGGAAATTAAAAGAAAGGAACTCTAGGGCCTCGATTCTATAAGAAATGCCGAAAATTCATAAAGAAGAATTACCTATTCGACCAGACATATTTTCAAGCTGTATCATACAAACTGTGTTCATACATAAAGGATAAACTTCCACAACTGATGCCCTGCAAATCAGATTATTCCATTAAAAACTCGTTAGAATTCATAAATACTACAAAACTACTCGAATTCAATAAAAAGGTCATCTTAGTTTCATTTGACGTCAAAAGTGTATTTGCTGTAGTACCACTCCAGGATTGATTATTATCGAGAAACAGATATTTTTAATATCATTGAGACTTGCCTAAAACAAAGTTATTTTCGGTTTAATGATAAATTCTTTACCCAAAAAGATGGACTACCGATGGGTGTCCCAACCTCGCCGTTATTCGCTGAAAACTGAAAATAAAATTATGGAAAATAACAAATGCTTTAATTTACCCAATTTGAAAATTTCGCTCCATCAAGAATATAGCGCAAGAAGTATTGAATATATACACAACTATATTTTCATCACTGTCAGACGTTTAGTTTCTTGAAAACGAAAACATTGTTAGTATTGTTGTTTAATTTTCCATAATAACTCTTTTAGCTTAAGTTTTATAACATATGTAGGGTGGGTGGGTGGCCACTATCCTACCCTCCAATTATATTATTATAAAACTCTTATAATTGGGGAACTAAATTATAATTACATTAAAAATTTTACAGGAATGCATTATATAAGTATATATTTTTTTTATTATACAAGAAATTTTATAACTATAACATTTTGGAATAAAATGGAAACTTTTATATTTGCCATAAAAGCGTGATTTACAGCCCGAATTATATGGCGTGTGGAATGCGGACCTTTTAAAGCAGCAACGGCCAAATTTAAAGGAATAATCAACGCGTTTCGGCTCTATTGAGGAAGAATGTGAGCCGGTAGCCGCACACGGTAGCCGATTAATTCCACATATTTTTTTTTTCGTAATCCTATTATTGTGTAGCACAGCCAGCCCCAAGGCATCGATTCCGATCTGTAAACATTCCCGGTGGTAGCATTTATTTTGATATTTTTTTTTCTTCCGCCGTGCCTGTCGGCTGTCGGTGAGGTTCTCCTTTGCTGGGAGTCCTTGGTCTGTCTTGGATTAACTGTGTTACTGAGGTGCACCGCGGGCTATCTCTTTTTCTTTCCTCCGATACGCTCAGAAAATCGTGATTTATTTTACTTGTCATCGGCATCTAGTCGCTACACAAAGATTATTATCGTCAAAACGAACGACAATGGGTACAAAATGCACCCATTGAGATGTTGCACGCGATTTATTGATATTTGCATAAACACAATTTATATTTGTAATCACAATTGATGTTGTCTATACTATATCAGATTAATCCTTAAAAAAAAGTTATCAGCCCTTAAAGTTCTTACTTTTTGAACAAGTTATCCACAGATTAATTCAACTTTATTTTTTCTCTCTTTATCTTAACGACATCAAATAATGTTTAAGAGAAACGCTAATTTTGATTTACACTGCACCCGACGACCGCAATTACGGAAACATCAAGAAAAACTCCTGATATATAATTAGCATTTATTAAAGTTAACATCGGCATTTATCTACCTACCATAACGACATAACGACGATCGGAGGAGATCCTCTCGCCGGGAGATGTGAAGAAGAAAGGAACTCCTTTCATGTCACCGGCACTGCCTGAATCGCCTTTACATAATATTATTAACTTGTTTGCAATTATTTTGTGTGTGCGGCCACAATGGCTGAAAAGGCGCAATTGAATTTCGTTCTAATTCCACGATGACTTGACTGAAAAAGCATCGGCGCATGCATATTGCACACCCTATTGTTGCCAAACCGCACCTTTTATCAAGCTGTGCGAAATAATGCAATTTTTCCACGACCGGTCCACTCTCGTTGCGATATTAAATATCAGTTAAGAGCCCGGCACTGAAAAGAGTTTCGCATTCGCGACGATGTTTAACATTTCAATTAGGAAAGGAAATCATATTGTCGTCCGAATGAATGGAGTAAGCGCGATTTTATTGGCTTACGTAAAGATTAAGAAACATCAATTATGGATAGTAGTTACATTATTTAAAAAAATACACACAAAGTTTAATTGATTGTTCATCAAAATAATCTAACCTATTACCTAAATAGTACGGAATGTTTCATAAGGATTTTTAGTTCCTGTTGGCAACGAACGAGCGTTACCACACGTTCTCTTGCAATAGATTCGAATCGTGTTAAATGGATTGACTTCTTGGTGATTACAGGACCACCGCAGTTTAATTCTTTATTGCAACGAAAGCCTTGGAAATAAATTTCATACATCACAGTTGATGATTAAAGTGGTGCACTATTCATTAGTTAGGTAATTATGGTAGTATGAATCATTATTTATGGTACGAAGTTTAAAAAAATTCACAACGCTTTCAACATACAAATAATAAACCTTGTTTCTGACAAACAAAGTCCAAAATTCTCTAGTTCACATTATTTATTGTTGAGTTTCACTTTTTTAATTATTTTTTATTAATTTTTATAGTTTTTTAATAGCTAACTTCTTGCTTTCATGTATTTAAATAAATAAATAATTGTAGAGGCTTTCACAAAGTTAATTGCTTTTTATTTATCTTAATATTGACATTGATATTTATTTATTTATCCAATGTTGAATACAACTGTTTCGGAATACTTATAAACTTCAACTTTACGTCTACATGATCTTCCACTCTCGCCCAAGCATCATTCGAAGGAAAAACTGAATAAAACAGACTAACGAAACTTCAGCATAGGCTAAAAAATAAGCTTAGGATGGCAATAATTTCAACAATTATGCAGATAAACCCTTTAAATTTACAGATGGAAAAGAATTTCCAATACTTTGAACCAAATAATTGACGGCCACTAACTTGTTGCTATGGTAACGAGGGAAACCATTACGAACTTTAAACCAATAGAAAACAAGTAATAAATGTCAATATTCAAATGTGATTGTAAATTGAAAATCTCACTTATAAAGAAATTAAATATTATTCATGTAAAAAAAAATCTTTCATACAGTTAGATATTTATATGTGTGATTTGGTAAATTAATTTTATAATTAATTCCAAGTTTTCCTTAAAAGTATATTGAATTCGATACATTATTTTTTTAAGCGTGTAATTAATTAAGTCTAGTCTACTCCTAACCTATCTTAATTTCCTTGAATTTTGGAGGCGTTTACTTCGTGGTACATTTTCGATTATTAAATAAAGAAAATTCTTAACTTTTTTATACCACTTATATTTTTATTTGTCGTGACTAGTTTCAATTACAAGGTAATCATTATCAAACACATTATCAACAGTTTGATAATGATTACCTTGTAATTGAAACTAGTCACGACAAATAAAAATATAAGTGGTATAAAAAAGTTAAGTGTTTTCTTTATTTAATTATCTCAATTTCCTTAATATTTCCCTAGCGTGCCCTTGACCTACCTCAAAGAGTTTATACTTTGAGAATGATCGTAAAAGATCGAAACACGTGTCAGGAAACTGAAAATAAAATTATGGAACATAACAAGTGCTTTAATTTACCCAATTTGAAAATTTCGTTCCATCAAGAATGTAGCACAAGAAGTATTGAATATACTACCTCAAAGAACTTTGCATTGACATAGCGTACTCGTAACCTTGTTTATCCTTGAACTACCCAAAAAAAATGAATTGTCATGGTTAAGGGTACCCTAGGGCAATACAAAATTTGTTAAGGTAGGTCAAGAGTACGCTCGTTCTATATGCAGATTACTACGATAGTATTTAATATTCCTTGAGGTAGGTCAAGAGTACGCTAGATAATTTATTATTTATTTAGGTTTAAAAAATCAACAAATCATGAAGAAGAATTGCTAAAAATTCTGGAATTGATAGAAAATATTCTGGATATTATTATAATTTTGAAAAAAAATTATTATAAAATTGTAGAAAACTCGAAGAAAATTCTCACTATTTGAAGAAGAAATCTAAAACTTTAGAAATGTTTGATAAAAATCTATAAATTTGGAAAAAACTTATAAAACTATAAAAAATGTTGCAATTAGCAAATAAAAATATTGAAAAATTTTAGAAACAAGGAACAACTATTTAAGATAATTCTTGCATTTTTTACAAGAAATTTTAGAATGTTGGAAAATATTGTTTCAAAACATCTTGAAATGAAGATGATATTTTGTATAATAAATTTATTTAAGGTTCTAGAAATTTCAGCAAAAAAGCTAGAAAACTGTAGAAACTTAAAAAAATTGCAATTTAGCATACTAAACTATATTATGTTGATAATAAAATATTGTTAAATAATTTTAAAATATCTATAAGTAATTTATGCAAGTTAAAAGAAAAATGCTACTCCTGCAAACATTTTACAAACCTCGAAGAAAAATTGCACAAAAATTTTAGACTTTTCTAAGAAAAATCCGCAATATAGTAGAAAATTTTAAAATCTTCTTAGAAAAAAAAACGCTGAAGTGTTATAATTCTGTAAAAAAAATCTCTGGAAATATGTAAAAACATGGGAAAATGATCTTATAAAGGCAGAAAGACCTCTGGTCGATAGCCTTTTGACAAATTAATACATTAACACCTCATTCATTATTCATTATTCACTACTCCAATGTAAATATGTACAAAATTTGTTAATAAATATATGTTACTACTACTGATCTTACAATTTGGAAGAGAAATTCTCCAAAACTAAAAGGTTTGAAAATATTGGGAGGAAATTTTTGCATTTTGTATGAGACAATTATGAAAAATTAAATATGTAAATCTTGTGAAAAAATCCTAGAAATTTGTAGAATATTTCAAAGTACTTGCAATTTACAAGATCAAATTTTGAAAAATATTAGAAATCTGTGGAATAATATAACGTAAGAAGTCTGAATAAACTTTTGCTAAATAAATTTAAACACCTGTTAGTAATTTTAGCAATTTGGAAGAAAACCTTCAAAAATTCTTTATACCTCGAATAATTTGCAAAAAAATGTTCTAGAGCTTTCAGCGAAAATTTCGCAATTCATTAGTTAAAATTTATAAGTGTCTAGAAATCTAAGAGACAAAATTGTGTAGAAAATTCGCAGGAAAATTTTAATTCAAAATTTGGTTAAAAAAATCTGTAATCTTGGGGAAAAAGTTGCCTTTTGTATAAGAAATAGAAGGAAAATTCTTGAAATTAAAAAAATGCTAGAAAATAATAGAACCTTTCTAGAAATCTGATTTTACAAAACGTTGGAAAATTCTAATAAGCTGTAAGAAATGTTCAGAATTTGGAAGAGAAATTTCTGGAGAGTTCTAGGTATTAGATATTTATTTATCCAAAAGATTCTAACATTACATAATAATAATCTACAAAAATTTTGACCGTATTTGGAAAAGCTTGCATTCACAAAGTATGTGTTCTTCCATTCACACCCTCTAATCTTATGGTATCAGTTACTCAATGAAGACTTTCTTGGTAACAATTTATCAGATTATTTGCTAAATATGGCCTTTTTGCCCTAAAATTGAATATTTAATTGACAGTACGTGTCACTATAAATAAAGAATAAAAATTGTTACAGAACTTTGAAATCCTAGAAGAAATGCAAAATTTCTAAGTAAGAAATGCTGAGAAAATTATTTAAGAAAATTCTCGCGACTTAAAAGACAAAATTTTTGAATATTGTAGGAATTTGGAAAAGAAAATGTAAGAAAATTTTAGAATTCACGAGATACAAGAAAAATTTAAAAAACCTACAAGAAATTTCTTGAAATTTGAAAAAGAAATATTGAGAAACTTCTAGATATTTTGAAAAAAAAAAGTTTATTTATTTATATCATATAAAAGTATTCTACAAAATAATTGATTAATTCCATGAACATAAAATTATATTGCTTGACAATTCCAGAACACCTCAAGAAAATTGTATCAAGTTTGAAAAAATAATGTTGGAAAAAAAAACTTAAGTTTCCTATAATATAAGCAGTGTTAATAGTTTTCGTAATATGAATGTGAAATTACTAATTTGACTTGCTGAAAAAAAAATAATAGCTTATTACAATTTGGAAGAAAAATTGTTATTAAGAAAATTTTCTCAATTTTAAAGAGATGTGTAAAAATTTTTAAAAATTGGGAAAGTAAATACCAAAAATTTATTAATAAGTGAAATGAAAGAAAATATTTTTGGAGCATTCCATAAACATAAAAGAAATTTACCACTATATGCCCAAAAAAATGCTGCAAAAGTATAAAATTTTTTGGAAAAAGTTGCTGTTCATTTTTAGAGACACTGAAGGAAATGTTCACAAAAAAGTTTTACTAAATAAATTAAATAAGTAAATATCTCATAAATGGTTCCAAAAGATCCTTAAAATATTTTGAATATGTTTTCGTAAAAAAAATTGCATAAAACTGAAATTGCTCAACATTATTTTTCAAAAATCTCTTAATTAAAAAAAAAATCCAAAATTGTAGGCAATTATAAGATAAATCGATGAAAAATTTTAATAGCTTTAAAGATTTTCCCATAAATATTTAGAAACTTACGAAAAAAAATATGTTCAAATATTTTTCTTTTAAGTTTCTAAAATTTTTATTTGTATTGTAGGAAAATTTCAGAAATCTTACAGAAAAATTGTTTAAAAAATCAACAAGCTTCTTAATCATTCTAGAAATAGAGAAAACAAGTGTTAGAAAATTTTAATACTCTATAAGAAATTTTATGAATCTTGAAGAAAATAAGAAAATTTTGTGCAGCAAGAAATCTTGGAAAACTGATAACTTTGAAGAAATATTTCAAAACAAATTTTGGAGTTTGTTAAGATAAATAAAAAAAATAGAGAGGAAATGTTTGAAAAATTCAGAAATCTGGAGATAAAATAATAATAATAATAATAATTTATTGCCTAACAGACTAATGTCCAATTACAGAACAAATCACAAAGTGGTACAACAACATTTATATTAAATACATGTTTTAATAGAAAATATACCGTTTTTAAAAATATAAGTAAATGCTCAATTAAAGAGTTTAAAATATTCTATATCCAACTTTTTACAAGAATACACCCTAAACCTAAATCATTTAAAAGGTCAATTGGAACGACAACAAAGCGCTGGGAGGATGCTGTCGAAGAAGACGCCAAAAAATCCTAAAGCTAAGGGGTTGGCGAAGAGTGACGATGAACAGTACATAATGGAGGAATAAATTAAGAGTGGTCAGGGTCCGAATCGGGGCTGTAGAGCCATTGAATTGAATTGAACTTATTTAAAGTCTCTTACTGATTTTCTTTTAATTAATTATTGCTTTCAGTTCAAGAAAACTTCCACTGCTTTGACCTTAAATCTGAGATTACATTTATTCTCATCTAAAAAAATAATTTAAAAATTCGACACTAATTAATAAAACATCTCTTTCAACTTATTATATATTACTACTATTACAAAAAAGTATTTTTACATAATACCTCCTTCAAAATGTCATAGTCATGCATAGTGAATCGATGATTTCACACAATGTCCATTATTAGAAATCGTGTAATTTATACTCAATCGTAATAAAGATTTCCCATTATTATCATAAACACTTGATATATTAATCTTCTTATTTATTGACAGCGGATTGCAAGATGACCATAACTTATAACGAACGATCCTTGATGCCGTTGTTTGATTTTTTATTCTCTACGGAATTTTCTAATAACTCTGCTAATTGTACTATCACCTATAAATTTCGATGTGCGGAATGATTAAAGGTTAATCGTTGGGAACGATGTAATGGTCTGTGCGGATGGGTTGTAAGACAGCACGCGCAAATTAACTACCAAGTTTTCTTAATACACGAGAAGATGATAATACGAAGTCAATTAGTAAAGTGGTGAGCGGGAATGCGTCTTTGCTTGTAATAATAGATTGATTGCATGCGCATTTAATCTTCTGTAATAATGTAATGAGCTAATTATTATTAATCATTTCTGTTTTTTGTTGTGTGTATTGGTTTTCTAATAATTTATTTACCTTCTAGTGTATTTTACTACATAAAAGATAATTACAGTTTTTGGTATAAATTCAAATAGAAATTCTCTTGTTGAGAATTAACACAGATTTTATTGTCTAGGCAATTTTCGCACTGTTTCAACATTAAAAACTGTGTTAATTCTCAAGCAGGGCATTTTATTTACTACATATATACTGGAATTTCACCAACTATCAGCCTTCTCAATCCGATATTAAATAAAAATTATTACTGCTTCAAGTTAATACTTATTTATTTGAAGTTAATAATTAATTACCTTTTAATTTAATATGAACTTATACCCAATCTACCATCCATACACTCCTTAAACATAATTTAAAAGTGTTCACACACAGCACACCTTTAGATACCTGATAGCGGTAATTCCAGATAAGAGTTTTAAATTGCCGCGAAGAGGAGAGCTTTAATGCGGAAGATAAATAATTCTACGAATTAGCGCTAATAAATCCAGTAGGCCTATAATTAATAACTTTGGGTGAGAACGACCGAGCCCAACAATTACGAAACTGAAACACAGAAGCGGCGCATGAAAATTTATCGGATTAAACAAAGGTAGGAGCCAGCAAGTGTGCGACCCTGGTAGTGGTTATTAAATGATTTAGTGTCAAACACGTTGAAATTTATATGGTGACGATGGCGTAATCGTTTATTATATAGTGGGGACCCAATTCGATTCGATTCAATATCTCTGGTGTTGAATGCTTGCAGATAAGAATCCGTTAATAAATAATTTAATTTAATTGAACTAGATTTAATGGATTTATCGATGGTGTTATATTTCTATGATGTAAAATAAGATAACGTCATGTTCGAACTTATAATAAGTTCTAAAGCGATAATCACTATAGTGTTTAATTCTTCCACCAGTTCTCAATTAAATAACAAGTTGATTGAAACGATTTTTCCCATCAAATTTCCTCTAGGATGTCAGAATACTTGTTTTCTCCTTTCTTTCGCTCCCTCTCTCTCTCTCTCTCTCTCGCTCTTCCTTTTTCTCTATCACTCCCCCTCGATTTCTCTCACTTTCCCTTGATATCTTTCACTCTTTATTTCTTTCTTTTGCTCACTTTCGCTCTCTAAAAAATAAATTGTTTCAAAATTTTTAAACTCTAGAAGATTCGAGTTGCTACAAAAAAAAAATAATGTATATAGTTTTCGAAATTAACAAAATTCTAGTCTGCAAACTCTTCGAAGAATATTCTGTCAATTTCGAAAAAATCTTTAATCATTCTTAAAAATAGATTAGAATAAGAATCTGCAAGAGAAGCTGTTAAAAAATTCCGAAAAATAAAAAAGAAATAATTAAATAATTCTATGCAAAAAGAAGAGGATATGTTGAAAATATTCTAGAACTCTCATAACTTAGAAAAGAAATATCGTAAAGTTCTTATATAATTATTAGAAGAAGAATTTCTAAAAGATATTATGAAATTCCTAAATATCTTATTCTAATTAATTTCGAAGAGTAATTTCTAATAATTTTAGAAGCTTGAGCGATCATTTATAAGAAATATTCAGTACTATGGAAGGGATATCCTGTCTCAAACAAAAATAATTAGAAAGAAATTTGTGGAAATTAAATATAGAAGAATTTCTAAAAGATTTTTTAAATTTCCCAAAAAATTTGTAAATGCTCGTCATTTTCAAGAAAAGCCTCTGCATAATATAAGAAATTCTCGTAATTTGGAAGATACATTTCAGCATAACTTTGATGACCAATAACGGAAAAAAATCGAGGAGTATAGAAGAGATATTGTTAGAAAATTCTACAACTCTAACGAATACTAGACGACTCAATGTAAATGATAATAGATGAGAGGTGACAGATGACAGATAAGTAGTGATAGATTGCAGATAACGGATGAGAGTTGACAGTTGACAAATGAGAGATTACAAATTGAAGATCATAAATGAAAGTTGACAAATGATAGATAATAATTGGCAGTTGCCAGACGAGAGAGTAATCTAACAAGTAGCGAATAACAGTTGGCACTTAACAAGATGACAGATTGCAGTTGACAGTTGACAGTTATTGACAGATAGTATATTTCAGATAACATTTGATGACAGTATATGGTTGTCAATTGACACCTGACAGATGATAATTAAGTGTTGACGGGCGAGAGGTAACGACAATTGATATATGACAGATAAGAGGTGATTATAGATAACGGATGACAGAAGAGATGATAATAGTTGTCAGATGACATATGAAAGTTTGCAGTTAACAAGTGTCATCTGTCACTTAGTAGTTGATAATTGTCAATTGGCACATAAAAGATGACTGTTAACAGACGACATGTAACAGATTGTGGATGACATACAACAGTTGATAGATGACAGATGAGAGGAGATATATTGCAGATTAGAGTTGACAGACTAGAGGTGACAGGTGGCAGATTGCAGATGATAGACGATAGTTAAAAATTGACGAATACAGATGTGAGATGTTAGTGAGCAGATGATAGATAATAGTTAAGAGATGACAGATAATAAGTGACAGATGACAGTTGAAAGATTACAGATTATATGTGAAGGAAATCAGTTGTTAGAAGACAAATGACAGTTGGAATATAAAAAGGCAGATTTTAGATGATAGATGAGAGGTGACAGATGAGAGCAGACAGATAGGTGTTGATAGATTGCAGATGACGAATGACAGATGAAACTTGACAGACGAGTGGTTACAAATTGAATATCATAGCTGACAGTTGGCAGAAGATAGATAATAGTTGTCAGTTGCCAGACGAGAGGGTAATCTAACAGGTGGCGAACAACAGTTGGCAGTTAACAAGTAACAGAAGATAGAAAACAGTTGACAGTTATTAATTGACAGATGATATATTCCAGATAACATTTGGCAGTTGGCAGATGACAGGTGCCAGGTGGCAGATAATATATTATAGTTTACAGTGACAAATGACAGGTGACGGATGACAAATAATTCATTACTTGATAGATTTCAAAAATTGTTACAAACTTATTTTTAAGACAAGAAAATTGGAAAGAATGGACGAAAAACATTTTACAGATGATAGTTGACAAATTGCAGATGACACATGACAGTTGACAGATGACAGATGAGAGTTGACATATTGCAGATAAATATAACAGATGAAAATTGACAGTTGTCAATCGACAGATGACAAATAACAATTGACAGTTGACAGACAAGAAGACAGATTTTAGATGATAGATGAGAGGTGACAGTTGACAAACGAGAGGTTGCAGATTGAATATCATAGCTGACAGTTGGCAGAAGATAGATAATAGTTGTCAGTTGCCAGACGAGAGGGTAATCTAACAGGTGGCGAACAACAGTTGGCAGTTAACAAGTAACAGAAGATAGAAAACAGTTGACAGTTATTAATTGACAGATGATATATTCCAGATAACATTTGGCAGTTGGCAGATGACAGGTGCCAGGTGGCAGATAATATATTATAGTTTACAGTGACAAATGACAGGTGACGGATGACAAATAATTCATTACTTGATAGATTTCAAAAATTGTTACAAACTTATTTTTAAGACAAGAAAATTGGAAAGAATGGACGAAAAACATTTTACAGATGATAGTTGACAAATTGCAGATGACACATGACAGTTGACAGATGACAGATGAGAGTTGACATATTGCAGATAAATATAACAGATGAAAATTGACAGTTGTCAATCGACAGATGACAAATAACAATTGACAGTTGACAGACAAGAAGACAGATTTTAGATGATAGATGAGAGGTGACAGTTGACAAACGAGAGGTTGCAGATTGAAGTTCATAGATGACAGTTGATAGAAGATAGATAATAGTTGTCAGTTGTCAGACGAGAGAGTAATGTAACAGGTGGCGAATAACAGTTGGCAGTTAACAAGTAACAGAAAACAGATAACACTTGACAGCTATCAATTGACAGATGATATATTCTAGATAACATTTGGCAGTTGGCAGAGGACAGGTGCCAGGTGGCAGATAATAGATTACAGTTAACAGTAAAAAATGACAGTTGAAAGACAACAGATGACAGATGACAAAGAATTCATGACATGACAGGTAAGTTTATTTCTCAAAAATTGTTACAAAATAATTTTTTAAGATAATACAGAATAAAAAGAAACTTCCTATTGAATAAATTATGAAATTTTGAAAATAGTAAAAGTCTAAAAAACTCTTTGAAAATAAATCTGCTAGTTTAAAAACAAATCTTGAATAAATCTCAAAAATAGAGAATTTTAAGGATCTGTAATAAAATCTGTTCAAAAATTGCGGAAAATAAACAAAATATTTGATTTTTTAATTATAAGAAAATAAATTCCGACAAAAATTCAAGAATTCTCGCAATTTGAAAGGGAAATTTCTTGAAATTTCTATAGGATAAATCAAGAAGAAAATTGAGAATTATATAAAGAAATGTATGAAACATTCTGTGAAAATAAAGAAGATAGTTCTAAAAATTCACATAATTTGTAAGAGTACTTTCTAAATAATTTTAGAAATTTGAAGATCATTTATTAGAAATATTCAATACAATGGAAAGATTTGTAAATGAGACATAATGGAAATAAATTGTTGGAAAATTTTAAAGCTCTAGAACACTCTAGAAGCTTCGAAGGAAATTTTAATAATGTAGAAAGGAAATTTATAGAAAATTGTTTCAAAATAAAATAAGGAGGAATTTCTAAAGGATTAAAAAAATTTCCTAGAAATTTTGTAAATTCTTATAATTTTCAAAAGAAATCTCTGCATAATATAATAAATTTTAAAGATCAATTACAGAAAATATTCAAGAATATATTGTTGAAAATTCTAAAACTCCAGTAAAGTCTAGAAGCCTCGACAAGAAAAGAAATTGCTGAACAATTCTGTTAAAAAGTTTGAATTGCTAAAACATTCCAATAAGATATAAGAAAATGGTGGAAGCTATTTTTAGGAAAGACAAGTTGTTGGAAAATTAAAAAATAAATGGATTAATTAGGTTTTTGGAAAATTACCTTTGAATAAATAATAAAATTTTGGAAAATTTTAAAAGTTTTAAAATAAATCAACACATTTCTAGCCTGAAAACAATTTGCAAAAGTACTGACTGAGAAAAAACTCAATAATTCTGAAAAATAGGAGATTTTAAAGATTGAAAAAGTTATATTTGGAAATTTTTAAAGAATGTAAAAATAAATTGCTGAAAAATTTGTAAAACTCTAGCAATTTAGAAGAGAAAAATCTTAAAATTCCTGTAGGACAAATCAAGAGAGAAATTAAAAAGAAAATTAAGTAAAAAAAAATTGGATAATTCTTTCAAAATAAAATAAAGAAGAAATTTTCAAAGATTCTGTCAATTTACAAATTTGAAAATGTAGTTTCTGAATATGTTTAGAAACTTGGAAATATTCAATATGGTACTGGATTTTTTGGAAAATTTTAAAGCTCTAGAACATTCTAGAAGATAGAAAATTTTAATAATTAAGAAAGGAAATTTGATAGAAAATTTTCAAAATAATATATAGAATATGTCAATTTAAAAAAATTCCTATAAATTTTGTAAATTCTTGTAATTTTCAAAACAAAATTAATAAAAAATAATATAAGAAATTTTAAAGATTAAATACAGGAAATATTGAGGGCTATAAAAGATATACTGTTTACAATTTAGAAAATAAATTTCTGGAAAGTTCTAGAATTCTAAAACTTTGGTAAATTCTATAAACTTCGAAGAAAATTTTTACAATTTAGAAAATAAATTTCTGCAAAGTTCTGTCAGAATATAATTAGAATTGTTGGAAAAATTCTGATAAGGTACAACAGAAAGCTAAAAAACTATTTTTAAAGAAGGAAAGTTGTTAGAAATTTTCGAAAAATGGAATTATAATTATGAAAAGGAAAATTAAATCTGGAACATTAAATATTAAAGCTTAAAAAAATAATTTTAATTATTTTAACAAACAATAAAAACACTTAATACCTTGTATGCATAACAGGATTATATATACAAGTTTTTATGTGTTTTTAGTGCATACTACAAAATGTATAACGATGTAGATGCCACAGGAATCAACAATATTTTAACAAAAATTGCTGGAAAAATTTGATAAGAAAAAGCAAAAAAATAGAAAATTCTTTAAAAGTTTCATAATAATTATGGAATAAGTTAAAAAATATCTGATGTGTTTTTGTGTGAGGAAAACAGTATTTGAATACATCGAGACAGTTGCAAAATTAAATTAAATCGACTTAATTTTCAGCTAAAAACTGTTAAACCTCCTTAGATTTGTCTTCCTTTAAACATGTTTGAGAGATTTTAGATTATTTTGGTAAGTGTTTGCATACTTAGACGCCTTTCGTATTAAATATATTTCTTTGGTTTTACTTTACCTTTCTATGTACAATTTTCAAAGATTCTACATTGTTTAGGCAAGTATTTTTATTCCTAAACACCATACGTATTAAATATATTTATTTGATTTTCTGACACGAATTTATCAAATGAGTAGAATTCAATTATTAATTTGGATTTTACCCATTATATCTACACAAAATGCAGTTTTCCCTCAAGGCCAGATAATTGCTTATATGTATATTTAGGTGGATAATTTCATAGAAAACACCGGTTGAGATCAACTCAATGAATAAGTGCCAATAAACGTAGACCTAAATCAAGGCGATATCAACAAAGAATTTCGTTATCGATCGGTAATTTCGAATACTGCAGTAATTGAAGGTGAACGATAAAAAATTGTTTCGGCATTCCGATCGGGTGGCCATAATTTAAATAAGATGTCCAGATAAGGTCCCCCATACCTATCAGATCGCAATTAACGTTTTTTTTTACGCTTGTGCATTTTTATTACGAAGGATAAATCGATTGTACCGGATTCACACTACACGATTGAACGTCAATTGCGTAACTTAATCTTAATCTATTAATTTATCATGTTGACTTAAACACACTTAATTTACATAATTGTTTTACAATCTTTATATCTTCAATTTTCTAATTCTTTCTTCAAACTGTTGACGGTGCAATTATTGTCAGTGTTATACAAAGTTAAAAGTTTTTTTATTTGTGAATTCTTTCTTCTTTAAAATCAATTTTTCCTTATTGGTTTATTTATTTGCTTGTTTTAATTCTGTGCTAACAAAAAACCTAATACATACATAAATCATATATATATATATATATATATATATATATATATATATACATTATTAAATCAGTTTATTATATATATAATATTCAACCAAAATTTATATTAATTAATTCATTAAAATAATCCAAAAAATGTTTAAGTAAAAAACTAATCGACTATAAAGAAAACAAACAACTTTTACCTTTTAGTTGTAAAAGAAATTCTAAGAATATAACTATGAAAATAATTTATATAAACACTGGTGTAATTATGTCAAAAATATCCACAAAATGGTATTGATTAATTTGATTACTCATTAGAGTAGGTGAATGGAATAATATGTTACAACAACAATAATAATATTAATTTATTTGCAACAACTAAACATATATTCAATCAATTAAATGCAATAATAATAACATTAGGATTTAGCAAAAAGAAATAAGTGTTTTATCCAAAATGTAAGTTCTACATTAAAGGATATGTCTAAATCATTCTGAAAATTTAAATATCAAACTATTGAAAATATTCAAAATGTAAATGAACAGAATCCAAAAGTGAGTTTTATGGAAATTAATCGTGCATTTAGATCCAATTATATACCTTACCGATCGTAATTTATTTCCAAGCCTCCGCAGTATTTCTTAATTTGTCCAATTTGTAGACATTCTTGCACCACAGAAATTTATGTCGTTGTTCCAGCCGAATCTAATAGAGTCGATAAATAAATAATTGAAAAGCGCTACGTGGACATTTCACTTATATGCGACACATGTAGGATGGAATTGGTTGCTCAAATCTACACACAAAAAAAAATAGAAGAAAAAGGCAGTAAACGGCCATAAAATGTTAATTCACGGCAAATAGTGTTTTGGTATGTTAATGTGCGAATAAATCAGTTTGTACCGTTAGAGCCATTGTGTCCGAATGCAGGAGGTGTAGTTCTGTTTTTGGGCGACCTTGTTGTGAATGAATTTATTTCTGCATCTGGATCACCTTGTGATATTACCATGTTACCGATGTAATTAATAAATTTGCTAAATTTTAATTTTAATTAATTGTAAATGGTTTTATTATGTAAATTAAGCAAGATATGAAGAATAATCTTGATTAAATGGATTTCAAAAAAATACAAGGAAAGTACTATGATGGCCATCTTTTTTATAAGGCTTATCGCTTAAATTAAATTATTTCTAAATTCTAATGCTAATTATAACCACTTAATGTACAATTATTTTTTTAATAGAATTATTTTATTGTGATTTTTCTCTATACATTAAGAAACGATTTTCCTTCGCATAATAACTACAAATAAATTATTCCATCAGTTAACGTCATGTATGGATAATGGTGTCAATTAGCGAGTATGTGAAAATAATATCGCGAATCGTCTCGAGATGAAATTGAATAGATGTCGGTGATAACAAAGCCAGCGTTGCAATGTATGAAGCACTAATTGACATCGGAACACATTCAGGAAATGTTAAAGCATGTGAGAGTTTATCATGCACGGATCTCCTGGAAAAATTCTTCCTGCCTCGGTAGATTTTATCTCCCGGTCGGTATGTTAACGCTAATTTCTGCATTGTCCTGTCTTCGGGAGGGTCCATTTAAATTCATTATTAGTTAGCCGAGTTAAAAAAGAAAATGGCGATGCGGGCATCATACTACTTTCGCTATATTTTATTATCCTTTAAAATTATTATTATATAAAATGAACGTAACCCTTATAGAGTATTTAAAACCTTTTAATAGGAAATCATTTTAATTTCAGAGAGTATTTTGGGTACAGGAACTTTTAATTTCTGGAAACAGAAAGTTTTAAATTTAAAGGGCAGAATATTTTAAGTCCTAACAGCAGATAATGTCAGAATACAGTTTAATTTTGAACAGCATAGAATTTTCACAATAGAGAACTAAATTGATTGGCAGTAGCCATTATAAGTTCTGACAACCGAAAATTGTAATTTCAGATAGCAGAAAATTTAATTTTAAATAGCAGAGAATTTTAATTCTGAAATTTTGTAATACCATAAAAAGTTAACTTTTACTGTAGAATATTTAATATCTATTAATTATTAGTTATAGTTACTGACAGTTTAAAATTTTGGCCGCAGTAATTATTATTTTTTAAAAGCAGAAAAATTTCCGACAGCAGAATTTTTATTTGCAGTTTCTAGTGTTTATTTGTTACTAGACAGTAGAATATTATACATTTTTGGCAGCAGAGAATGTTAGTTTTTGACAATATTTTTATTTATCTTTGACAGCAAAAAAAACTATTTCTTTGATAGCAGAGGAAGTTTTGACAAGAGAAATTTTCATTTTCTTAAATTTAAAAAATCCAATTTTTGATAGAAAATAAGTTTGACAGCAGAATATTTTATTTTCTGTTGGTAGAAAACTCTAGTTCCTAGTAGAAAAAATGTTAAATCTTGAAAACAGTCATTGTTATTGTTTATAGCAGAAAATGTAATTCTTTAATGGCGGCGGCGTTCACTTCGTACATTTTGATAACAAATTTAAATAAAACACTTTATAACTTTGTTTTACCACTTTATTTTTTATATAGTGGTAAACAAAGTTATAAAGTGTTTTATTTACAAAAATTTAGATAATTTAATTTTTGACAGGTGAAAATTTATTTTTTATTCGGCATTAGGATTGTGTTCTTTTATTATTAGACAATAGAAAGTAAAAAAAATGGCAGCAGTGAATGCTAATTTTTGACAACAATAAAAACACAAATTTGACAAAAATGTTAATTCATCGATAGCAGAGAAAATTAATTTTTGACAGCTGAATATTTTAAAATCTATGAGCAGAAAATTACAATTTCAGACCAAAATAAAGTTTAAATTTAAACGGCCTAAGATTTTAACAGTAGACCAATACATTTTTTGACTGCAGTTATTGTTATTTTCTTTTAAACAATAGAACATTAGCTTTTTGGAAGTATATAGTGATTTTTTATTATAAGAAAACAGGTAAATTAAAATTTTTGGAAGGAGAGAATTTTAATTTTTTGAAAACAATAAAATTTATTTTCTGACCACAAAAAAATATTTTTTTATTCCATCGAAAGTTTTGACAGCAGTTTATTTTAATATGTTAGTAGAAAAATGTACTTTCTGACAGAATAACGTTTAATTTTGTACAGCTTTAAGTTTTGACAGTAAATAACTATTTTTTGACAGCAGTGATTTTTTTTTTTTATAGAAAACAATTTTAATTTTTCCCAAGAGGGAAATATTTATTTTTGTTTGTGGTAGATATTGTTTATTTATTATTAGACAGCAAGACATTTCAAACGTTTGGCAGCAAAGAAAGTTATATTTTATTAGTAAACAATTAATTTTGGACAGTAGAAAATATTAATTATTTGATAGCAAAGAAAGGTATTTTTTAACAGCAGAGTATTTCTATATCTGTCAGCAGAAAAGTCTAGTTTCTAACAAGAAAAGTTTAATTTTGAATAGCATAATAAAGTTTTGGCAATAGACAACTATATTGTTTATTGAATCAGAAAATTTGAATTTCTTGCAGTAGCACATTTTTTGTAGTTGATAATGTAGTTTTATATGAGCAAAAAAATATAATTTTAACATCAGTGAATATTAATTTTGACAACAAGAAATGTAATATTTAGCAGAAAAAATAATAATTATTCATTTAAAGTTAAATTTTGACAACAGAATATTTGAATATCTGTCAGTAGAATATTGTTGTGTCTCACAGGACAAAAAGAATAATTTTGAAATGCATAATAAAGTTTTGACAGTAGACAACTATACTTTTTGACAGTAGTTATTGTTACTTTTTACAGCAAAAAGTTTTAAATTCAGACAGAAGAAAATTTGTATTTTTTGGCAGTAGATATAACTAGATAGCAGATAATTTACTTTTTTGCAGCAAGGAATAATAATTTTTAAAACAAAATCATTTTAAACAGAAAATTCACGTTTCTAGCAGAAAAAAGTTTATTTTTTAATAGCAGACAGTTTTGACAGTAGACAACTATACAAAAACAATAATTGTTGAAAGCAATGAATATTATTTTTTTTTATATCAGAAAATTTTAATTTTTTTAACAAACTTTAAAATTACATAAAACTTATATTTTAAATCTTAATTTTCATTTCTTTGAGAGCAGATGTTGTTTATTTTATATTGTCGGACAATTTAATCTTTGACAGCAGAAAATTATATTTTCTAACAACAAAAATTTAAGTTTTGTTATTTAATTTTGGACATCGGAAAATTTTTATTTCTAGAATTAACTAACAAGAATTAATATTTTGACAGCAAAGAATGTAAATATTTAACAATATAAAGTTTCAGTACTTTAAACGCAGAAATTGTTTACATTTTTAACAGCAGATTTTTATTTTTAAATTCATGTTTTGCAGCATATACATTTTTTTGTTAAATTTTTGAGAGCAGATTTTGTTTGTAAATAATATTTATTTATTATTAGGCAGCAGCAAATAATATTTTAAGACGCAGTTTTTGATAGCATAATTTTTTGAAATACCTGTCAGCAGAAACATAAAATTTTGATTATTGATATATTTTTTGCTGCTGGCAATTTTTTACAGCAGAAAATTATAATTCTGGCAAATGGAAATTAATTAAATTAACTATATTAATAGTAGATTGTGCTTGATTATTATAGACAACAGAAAATTTTAAATTTTTGACAACAGAAAATGATAATTTTTGATAACGAAGGAAATTATTATTATTAATAATAACACATTTATTTTTCCAAGACAAATATTACAAAAATTTGTTGTACAAGAAAAAGAAAACGTCATAAAAAATATAAAATTCATAACAGGAAAAGAAAAATTTTTTTGATAATTTATAATTTTTGACTGTTTTTGATTAGTTTTTAAGAGAAAAAAATTGAACAACTTTAAGTTTTGTCAGCAAAAAATGTGGCAGTAGTTACTGTTTATTTTTAAATTATAAATTTTTGGTAGCAGAGAATGTTAGAATGAAAGCATTTAATTTTGGACTACAGAAAATATTAGAAATGGGTTATTTGGGACAGCAAAATATTTTAGTATTTGGGAGCAAAAAATTTTGAAACGGCACAAACTGTTGACAGTAGATATTTTTTGGCAGCAAAAAAAATTAATTTCTAAAAGCAGAAAATTTAATTTTGTTGACAATTTTCCCAGCAGAAAATTTTAATTTTTGACAAATTTTATAATAAATTTTAGACTGCAGAAAACTTTAATTTCCGAGTCTACAAAATTTTAATAATTTTCATCAGAGAAAGTAATTTTTTAACAACAGAAAGTTTTAGTTTGATAGCAGAAAATTTTAATTTTTGATAGGAGAAAATGTATTTCTTGGTAGCACAAAATGTATTTTTGCAGCAGATATAGTTTATTTATTATTAGATAGCAGGAAATTTAAAATTTTTGGCAGTAAAGAAAGTTAATTTTTATTATTAAAAACTTAATTTTAGACACCAAAAAATATTAATTATGTGATAGCAAAAAAAATGTATTTTTTAACAGCAGAATGTTTTAATATCTGTCAGAAGAAATTCTAGTTTCTAACAGGAATATAACGTTTTAGCAATAGACAACTATATTTTTTTTGTATCAAAAAATTTTAATTTCTGACAGCAGCATATTTTTTGCAGTTGATAGTATAATTTTAAATTAGAAAAAGAAATATAATTTTTGACAGCAGTGAATTTAGATTTGGCAAGAAAAAATGTAATTTTTGACAGCAAAAATAATAATCGTTTAATGAGAGCTAAATTTTGACAACAGAATATTTGTATATCTGTCAGTAGAACATTCTAGTGTCTGACAGAACAAAAAAAATAATTTTGAAATGCATAATAAAGTTTTGAAAGTAGACAACTATATGTTTTGAAAGGATTTATTGTTACTTTTATACAGAAGAAAGTTTTAATTTCTGAGAGTAGAAAATTTGTATTTTGCTTGCATATAACTAGATAGCAGATGGTTTTTTTTCAGTAGGAAATAATAATTTTTTAAAGAAATAATTTTAAAATGTTAATTTTTGAAAGAAGTGAAAGCTAATTTGCGTTAGCAGAAAATATAATTGCTGATAGCAAAAAATGTTAATTAGACGGTAGATTTTAAATTTAACACCACAGAATTTTAATTGTCGACTTCAGAACATTTTAATATTTCGATAGCAGATAATGTTTTTTTTAATCTAATGTTAATTTATGAGAGTAGGAAATTTAAATTTTTTGACAGCTGCAAATAACAGAGTATGATAATTTGTTATTGTCGAGCATTCTACTTTTTCACAGCTGAAAATTTTAATGTTTGGTAGCAGAAAATTATAATTTCTGATATCAAAAATCTATTTTTGGTAGAAGATTATTTTTAAATTTTATACATCAGAGACTTTTAGTTTCTGAACTTGATTTTAATATTTCGGCAGCAGAAAATGTTAATTTTTGACAGCAGAATATTTTATTATATGTCAGCAGAAAATTTAGGTCATTGAAAGAAAGAAAATAATTTTGATAATATATTTTTAGCTGCAAAAAATTCTGAGAGCAGAAAATTATTTTTTTTATAGTAGTACATAGTGTTTATTTATTATTAGACAGCAGAACATTTTTAATTTTTGGTAGCACAGAATGTTAATTTTTGACAAAAAAAAATTAAGCAGCTGAAAATTTAAATTTTTGGCAGAAGAAAACTAGAAGATATTTAGTTTTGATACATCATAAAATTAAAAGTTTTCATCTTAATTCCAGAGAATGTTTATTTCTGACAGTCGTTGAATTGTATTTCTTACAGCAGAAAATTTTAATTTTTGATAGCAGGAAATTTCATTTTGCTGGTAGTATACATAATGTTTGTTTATTATTAGGCAAAAGAAAATTTTATTTTTGGTTAATTTTGACAACAAAAAATTAGTTCTTGGCATCAAAAATATTAATTTTTTGATACAGGAAAAAGTTTTTTCTATTAATATCTGCCAACACAAAATTCTAATATCTGACAGAAGAAACGTTGAATTTAAAATAGCAGAATGTTTTAATGTCTGACAGTAAAAAAACTATATTAAAAACTTAAATATAACACCACAAAATTTTAACTATTTATCTTAATTTTATTTTTTTAAATAGCAGAGTATATTAATTTTCGATAGTTGGAGATTTTGCTTTTTGACAGAAGAAAATTTTAATTTTTGAGAGTCGTACACGTTAACTTGTGAGAGTAGAAAATTATAATTTCTTAAAGAAGAACTTTTTTCTTTTTGACAATAGATCCTATAATAATTGTAGACATTTTAGTTTCTTAGCAGCAGATAATTTTTGTCAGTAGGACATTTTGATTTTTTACAGTAGAAAATGTTGATTTTTGACAGCAGAAAATTCTGATTTTTGACAGCAGAAAATTTTAATTTCTGTCAGCTGCGAGAGCTAATGTTTTTAACAATAGAAAGATTTAGTATCTTAGCAGCAGATAATTTTTGACACATTTTGATTTTTCACAGTAGAAAATGTTGATTTTTGGCAGCAGAAAATTCTGATTTTTGATAGCAGAAAATTTTAATTTCTTCAGCTGTGAAAGCTACTTTTAAATATAACACAAAGTTTTAGTATCTTAGCAGCAGATAATTTTTGACACTAGGACATTTTGACTTTTCACAGTAGAAAATGTTGATTTTTGGCAGCAGAAAATTCTGATTTTTGACAGCAGAAAATTTTAATTTCTTCAGGTGTGAAAGCTACTTTTAAATAAACACAAAGTTTTAGTATCTTAGCAGCAGATAATTTTTGACACTAGAACATTTTCATTTTTCACACTAGAAAATGTTGATTTTTGACAGCAGAAAATTCTGATTTTTGATAGCAGAAAATTTTAATTTCTGTCATCTGCGAAAGCAATTTTTTTAACAACAGAAAGTTTCAATTTCTTAGCAGCAGATAATTTTTGACAGTAGGTCAATTTGTTTTTTGACAGTAGAAAATGTTGATTTTTGACAGCAGAAAATTCTGATTTTTGATAGCAGAAAATTTTAATTTTTGTCAGCTGTGAACGTTATTTATTTTAACAACTGAAAGTTTTAGTATCTTAGCAGCAGATAATTTTTGAAAGTAGGACATTTCAACTTTTGTCAGTAGAAAGTTTTGATTTTTGACAGCAGATAATTTTGATTTTTGACCGCGGAAAATTTAATTTCCTTCAGTTGTGAAAGCTAATTTGTGAGAGCAGAAAATTATAATTTCTAATAACAGAAAATTTTTTGACAGCAGATTTTCACAGTAGAAAATTTTCATTTCCGACGTCAGAAAATATTAATTTTTTTTTTATTAGAGAATGTATTAGAAATTTAGCAGCAGAAAATGTTTATTTTTGACAGTAGATAATTTTAATTTTTGCCAGCAGAAGAAGTTAATTTGTGAGAGCAGCAAATTATAATTTCTGATTGCAGAAAATGTTTTGAGAACAGATTAAGAAAACAGTAATATTATTTTAATTTATGACATAGACATTTTAATGTTTTTGATATCGGAGCAAGTAAATTTTTGACAACAGAAAGTTTTATTTTCTTAGTAGCAGAAAATATTGAAATTTTGATAGTAGTACATTAAAAATTTTGTTTTATTTCAGTTTTTTATTAGAGAATTTAATTTTTTCTTAGCTCTAATAATTTGGTGATTATTGTATCTACTTAGAAATGAAATATGTTTGAACAAAATTTATGTGTTGGATGGGTGTGTGGCCACTACATTACCCATCAATTTTAAAAACAAAAATGTTGTTTTAAGAAAAGAAAAGTACAAAGAGAACTTATTAAACACGAAAAGAAACTAAAGTGCAGTTAAAAATTTAGATTTTGCTTACTAATTCTTATGTGAATGTTTTAATGATTGAAGGATAGAGGCCACCCACATATATACTTAAATTGAAGATTTATTTAATATAAACACTTAAGCTGTTTTGTTTGTTGTAATATAATATGTGCAATAGTGGTCAAAGTTTAAAAGTATTTGTAGATGGTTTTGTACAATATTTTCTTAAAAACTTGTCGTGTATATCCTAGAAATGGAGGGTGTGATAGTGGCCACCCATCCACCCTACTTATACACTTAAACGTAAAGTAAAATAGTGAATTTTGTTTCTTTTTTGTAACGCCAACACTAATGATGTTTTAGGTTTTGTAATATCATCATCATTATATTGACTTAAGTAAATATGTATATGTAGGGTGGGTGGGTGGCCACTATCCCACCCTCCAACCAGAAAATCATCAGCACGAATTTTAATGGATTACAACTTAATTACAAGATCGAAAAATAATTCGCCATAAATTTAAATTTAACGAATTTTAATGGATTAAAACTTAATTACAAGAGAATTTATGCCCTATTTCTTATATAAATAATCTTGTTCGTTAAATATTTTTTTAGAATCTAGAAAACATATTTATTTATTATTATTTATTGTATTATGTAGGATATGCTAGAGTTATATAAGTACTATGAAATTTGAGCTCTATCCATTTTCCTCCTAATTTACCGTCGTCATTATTGTTGCAGCGCAATTAGAATTAATGTGCGTAGAATTACAGCGGCGATTACATTAGACACTTCTTGTGTTCCTTATTGTTATTTATGTGCGATAATAATGTACGCGATGAACGGTAGATGGAGACAGCCAATACGAATACTAATACTAAATGGAATTAACGTCTATAGTAGTTCTAAAAGCTTTCACTTGAATAGTTGATATAAAAATGACGTAATTAATTATAAAAACGATCTTCTCAAAATAAGAGGATAGATAAAAGGGGCAATAATACACCAACGCACTTAATGACTCATCCTTTGGCTACTGTATGTCATAAAATATTTGATTAAATTAAACAAGACATTGTTATGAGAATGACCAACGGTCGAAACTTGTTGGAGAATTTTATTATATATTTCACCCACTGTGAAACAATACAAAGAGTTAAAATTAACTTCTAATTGTTATGAGTTGAAATGGTAGGAAATCATTTTCTGTGAGAACTAGATACGTACAAAAACATATACTCTTTATCATCAATTTCTGCTTCAAAATTTTCCACATCCTTCAACATCCATCCATAAATGTAGATTTTCATCTTTGAATTTAAGGACTGTTCGATATTTCATTTAGATGGTTTTCATCGTATCAATATCAATTCTTGCTAGCTTTAGGATTTTTCTAAATTCTACTGATTTAGACTTTAAAATAAATTACGTCTTATTAATGTTAAATTCTTATCTTTAGATTCATAGGGATTCACTGTACACAACACAATTTAGAAATTGCACGATTTCCTGCCTAAACGGAAATGATTATTTTAATTATTTTATTATATAAATAAACAGTATGTATATTCTTGTGAATTATACACAAAATTGAATGACTTAATACTATTCTTCCGTTTTGAGCGAACGGCGATTATAATAGGTTACATTTAGCCGGAGAGCACGCATTAAATACCTATAATTTGGTTAAATTACAAACATTCTCATGAATACTTAATTACAACTGTGACTAAATCATCTGTGCGGTCACATCCCATTGCAGACATTACTTAATTATATCAGCGTGAGTGTTACGGAAACAGCGCCGAAGGAATCATCTGTAGTAATGCCTGACAGGTATATAAGATAGATAAAGCGAAGAAGAAAAGAAAAAGAAACTCTTAAAATGTTTTCTTAATCGTTGTGACCTAATTAATAAGTAATGATTAGAATATTCGTGAATTGCATGAGGTTAAATTGATTTAATCAATTATCAGGTATTCCACCAGGTTTTTATTTAGGACTGGCATAGTTTTATAAACAAACAAGCTAATAACATTGCACAATTGTTGTTTTTCCGAAGGTTAGAGTATTTTCAATAATTTTATTTTCAGGTTTCTTGATATTTTTCTTGGATTTCGTTTTTTCTTCAATTACTTATTTCAAACATTTTTTGTTGGGGTTTTTATATTATTTCAAACTCAAACTTATTTTTTTTTGTCAATATGTTAAATTGTTTTTCTTAAGCAAATTTAAAAAGAGTTTCTTTTTAATTTCAAATATTTAAAATATGATATTTGTAAAAAAAAATTCAACCAGTTTTTTTGTTACAATTTTTGGAAACGTTTCTACTGATTATTTCGAAATACCTATTTACCAATATTTAAATCCTTTGAAGGTTTTAGAATTTTAAATATTTCCTTTATTATCTTTTAATAATTATGAGAATTATAAAAGAAATTTATTAACGATATAAATTACTTAACTTTTAATTAAAAACAATTACGTGTATATATATTTTTTTCCGAAACATCCTTAAATTGGAAAGTAATCCACAATTAAAACTTAATGAGGATAAAGAGAAAGAGATTTATTATTAATCGTTATTCTGTACCGTATGTAGAGGTGGATATTCGCATTATTAATATTCATCACTTTTTTTTATTAAATTTCGGCATCCCTGTGTAACGCAATACGGGAATTTAATACACTCTTTGGAAAGCGGACTGGTTAATTATATTGTACGAATAGAGTAACGCGGTGAAAAGGAGAAATATGTTTTTGAGGAGTTAATTGATTTCTTGTTGCGACTGTTGAAGTTTTCAGCGCAATTAATCGAACCGCCAGCGTCCAGTTTCTGTTTTAAATTAAAATTTAATTGGTGACCGCCGGCGTAATTAAATACGGTGGATGTCTTCTTGTGTTTCGTGACATGAACGTAAACAATATTTTGTATCCTTTATAACTGAACTGTTTTGTATAAAATTAAGAAGGAGCACGCTTTAAAACATAAGTAAATATTTTCATGTAAAGTATTAAAATATAACTTCATTACGCCTTCATTAATAACACAATTAGTCCATTGTAAGGTAAGTGAAGAAAATCGAGAATAAGAGAGAAAATAAAAAAGAAACTCCGGTCTTCCCCTCGTTTTCGCGTAATTTCCGTCCATCATAATCACCAACTACACAAACATCGTTTCCTGCTAGCAGGAAAGCGGCGCTATTAAGGAAGCAAAAAAACCGGTGGGAGGAAAGGCACAAAACCAGAGGCGCCGTGCAAAAAAAGAAATAAAAAATAAAAAAATCAACATTCCGCACAATTCGTGCCTCTCTCGTATATAAACACACAAACACATACACTACAAAACAAACCAGGATGCTAAAAGGTGTTACTCGAAGGCCACCATAAAAATAAACTAGTTTTATTATTAATCGACGCAATAAATTGTAATATTAATTGATTTCCATCCACCGTTACGATGATCACGAGCGAAAAATCGAAAAAATAATTCGCCATAAATTTATCACCGACGCAATCAGTATATACGCGATGCGTGCCTTGTAAATTGCTTTCTTTATTATTATTCTTCGGCGCGATGTAAATATAGTACAGACTAACGGAGTCTATTATCCATTTATTGGATTTTTATTGTAATTTTCTGTAATGACGCAAAAATGCCGCATTCTAGCGCCGTAATAGTTTCCATTTGCATAGGCTGCTTGAGCGGAATAGCTTTGCAATCTCGTTAACAATTATTTAAAAAAAATGCAAACGCAATAACTTTTTGCCTGTGTAATATTACTTAACATGTTTTTGAAAAATGGGTACAGTTTTATTAAACTAATATATTTTAATTAAAGGTTGTTGCACAGGGCTGGTCATTAAGCAGCAAGCATTAAATGTGATGCTGTGGAACTTAAAATCGTCATTATATTCCTGTTATAAATGTTTACGCGCGAGATTTCATGTTGATTGCAGACTACTAACTTTATTTCAACTACTGCCTATTTTATTATATAATATACACCTAACGTAATACTTAAAACATACATTATATTACTGGGTAATAAAACGTGATTTCTTATTTTAATCGACACTTGACATCTACCACCTTTAAATAAATTTAGTATTAAGTTTTTTTTATACACAATCAAGATTAAATTTTTAGCTTCAAGTAAGTAGTAAAACCGTTATCTCTCATTTGTCACCTGATATGTCATTATTCAACTCTTATTTGATGTCTTTCACCTCATAAATTTTATTTGTGTTACCAATTTTCAATTTATGCAAATTTGTATTATGATTTCTTAAAAAGTTAATTTTAGTTGTCATTAAAATCTAGAAAAAACGAAATAAAGAAAACCATATTTTGTCTATTCAATTATCTACCGACTACCATTTATCATGACATATTTGACATCTGATGTCTCTAATCTTCCTTTCTTTAGTCTTCATACATTCTAAAAATAACATAAAACATTTTCAACATTTGTTAATGCCATCATATATCTAAAATCGATCAGCTGCCACTCTTCAACTCTTATTTAATACCTGTCATTTGTCAGCCATCATCTGACATTTACCATTTAATTTTTTTTCCATTTGTTTTTCCAGTTTTAACTTTATTTTCATTTATTTAACAGAACTAGAAAGATGAAAAGAAAAAATGAAGAAAACATACTTTATTTATCCTCACATCTGTCATCTGTCAATTATAACTTGACTTCTAACATCTGCAGTCTTTAATTTATTTAGTTTATTTTGGAACTACATTCAAGATTTATCAATTTTGATAATTTTATAAATAATGCATTCCTAAATAAAAACAATATTTTAACTGTTCAACATCTTTCATTTGTCATTATCAACAGACATATGACATTCAGCATCTACCATCTGTCAACCGTTCTCTAAAATATGTCATTTGTCAGCCATCATCTGCTAGTTGTCATTTGTTTTTCTAGTTTTGAGTATATTTTCATATACTTGATAGTTTAGTTAATGTATTCATCGACCATCTATCATATGACATCTTGCATCTTATATCTAATTACAAGTTGACATCTGACACCTTAAATCTTTAATTTATTTAGTTTTGATTGCTGAAGCCGTTACTTCATGATACATCTTAATAACGAAGTAGGTTGAAAATAAACAATTCATGATACTAGTAAATTGTTTATTTCTCAACCTACTTTGATATTTAGTTTTGTTTTGAACCACATTCAAGATTGATGAATATTTGAAATTTTAGAAATTGTAGTCTGAATGGAAAAAAATTGAAAAAAGTATTTCATCTATAATCTCTAATGGACAATTTCAAAATAATCCTATGTCATCGCACATCTGTCAATTGTCAACATATTCGGGCATATATCATCTGTCATTTAATAACAATCATCCTACATCTGTTATTTAATACATGATTAATTAATAAAACACTAAAAACCTTTCTTAACAATTTTATTTAAATTTACAGAACACAAAACTGTGAAAAAAGGTTTTAAATGCTTTATTAATTAATCAAGTTTATCTTCACGTAACTTAGAAAAATCAAATAATAATACATGTTATTTGCAAAACGTCATTTGGCAGCTATCATCTGATATCTGTCATTTATCAACCGTAATCTTATATTTGTAATATATTTTTTCAAGTCTTTAATTTGTGTTCATTTATAAAGTAATTATAATTTCTAAAGGGAATTTTTATTCAATGTAGAAAACTAGAAAAAAATGTAATGGAAACAAAAACATATTTTATCTGTATTCTGTCATCTGTCATCAACCATTCACCATTTAACAATCAAGCTCTGACAACTGTCATCCCACAAAGTCGAATGTTTTGAACTTTTAGTTTCAAAATTTCAAAATTGATGATGAAATAATAGAAATAACAAAAAATTAAGACTTCTGTTATCTGTCATTTGTCAAATTTGATCTACCATTTGTTTTCTAATATCTGTTACTTGTCAGCTGCTATTTGATATCATTCAACTGTGATTTATTTTTTCCAATCAGTTTCCAATGTTCATTTATAAAAAAAAAAACATTTATTTAGTTAATATATTTAACTATAAAGGCATTATTAAAGTTAAACCAATTTTGATGTAATATCGTTCATTTGTCAATCAACATCTGACATCATTTGTTATCTGTCATCAGTCATTTTTGAAAGAATATATTTTTTTTATTTCGACATAAACTATAACCTAAAGAAGAAATTAATACATATTTTATCTATCATCTGTCATCTGACATCTTTATTAAATTATTAATAAATTTCATTACTTTTGAGTCTTCGTACAAATTCTTAATTATAATTTTTTGTTATCAATATAACTGTGTTTTTAATTAAGTGATACCAATTTTTAGTTTTAAAATTTCAAATTGATAAATGAATAATGCAAGAAAAATGCTTTATCTGTCATCTAATACCTTTTTTGTTATCTAGCATCTGTTATCTGAACTCTTGAATCTGTCATCTTCAATTTGTCGTGTGTCATAAATCATGTACCATATGTCATCTGATATCTAACATCTGTCATGTGTCTTCTGTTATCTGTCATCATTAATTTTTATTAATTTAGTTTAATAATAGTTTTCTTAAGCGTTGAGTCTTACAAATAGGAACTCCTATGGTTAATTTTTTTTTTGTTATCTGTCTTCTGTAATCTGTCAATGGTATTATTTCGGTATGTACATTTTTATATACTCTCTGGAACTGTTCAAAGTGTTTAAATTTAAATTTAAATTCTTTCATCTATCACCTGTCATATGTTCTGTCATATGTCACCTCTCACCTATCATCTGTTACCTAGCTTATGTTATCTTTAGATATAATCTGTCTTCCGGCCCCTTTTCTGTTACCTAAAAACTGTCATTATTAGTATATGGCAGATGACAGATGTTATACCAGTTAATCTGTCATCTGTAATCTGTGAACTCTCACCTGTCCATTGTCGTTTGTCATCTGTCACCTGTCACCTTTCATCTGTCATCTATCATCTGTCATCTATCTTAAATCATCTCTTTTCTTTCAAATTTAGTTTAATAAGTTCCTAAGCTTTGAGTCTTATAAATAAAAACTCTAATGCTCAGTATTTTGTTTCAATTTTCACTTTTAAAATTTAGTCTGTCATTTGGTATATTTTTTTGTTATCTGTCATATGTCATATGTAATCTCTCATATATCATTTATCATCTACCATCATTTGTCATAAGTCATCATCTCTCATCTGTCATCTTTCATCTGTCACCTGTTATCTGTTATCTGTTATCTGTCATGTGTCATCTGTAATCTGTCACCTGTCATCCTTTTATCTAACTTCTATTACCTTTCACTCCTTTAATTTAGTTTAATAATTTCTTAGGCTTTACAAATTTAAACTCCTATTTTTAGATTTTGTTTAATTTCCAGTTTTAAAATTTTAAAATTAATTAATGAAAAATTTAATAAATTAAATTTTAGATATAATCTGTCTTTCAGCACCTTTTTTTGTTATCTCAATCAACTGTCATCTATTAACTGTCATTATCTGTATATGACAAATAGCAGATGATATGACAGTTAATCTGTCATCTGTAATCTGTGAGCTCTCACCTGTCAACTTCCATCTGTTATCTGTCACCTGTCACCTTGCATCTGTTCTCCATTATCTGTCATCTGACTTGCATCATCTTTTATCTTTATTAATTTAGTTTATTAATTTCTTAAGCTTTGAGTCTTACAAATAAAAGCTCTTTAGTTTAGTGTTTTGTTTTAATTTTCACTTTTAAAATTTCAAAGTTGATGACTGACAAATTTAAGAAAAATTACTATAGTTAATATCTGTCAACTGACATTCTTTTTTTGTTAAAGTCATATATCATCTATCAACTGTCATATGTTATCCATCAACTGCCATCCATCATCTGTTATTTTTCATCTGTCACGATATCGGACGAAGGGTTTTACTAAACTATTTTTTACTTTCATTCATCAATTATGAAATTTAAAAACTGAAAATTAAAATGAAACGAAACTTTTGTGTTTTCAGAGTTTAAAAGATAATTAAACTAAACAAATAAATTTAAGGTGACAGATCACAGGTGAGAAAAATTATGTCAGATGATAGATTGCAATTAAAATCATCTGATATTTGTCATCTGTAACATGTCACCTTTTATCTGTCATCTGTCATTTCTCATCTGTCATCTGTCATCTGTTATCTGTCATCTGTCATCTGTCATCTGTCATCTGTCATCTGTCATCTGTCATCTGTCATCTGTCATCTGTCATCTGTCATCTGTCATCTGTCATCTGTCATCTGTCATCTGTCATCTGTCATCTGTCATCTGTCATCTGTCATCTGTCATCTGTCATCTGTCATCTGTCATCTGTCATCTGTCATCTGTCATCTGTCATCTGTCATCTGTCATCTGTCATCTGTCATCTGTCATCTGTCATCTGTCATCTGTCATCTGTCATCTGTCATCTGTCATCTGTCATCTGTCATCTGTCATCTGTCATCTGTCATCTGTCATCTGTCATCTGTCATCTGTCATCTGTCATCTGTCATCTGTCATCTGTCATCTGTCATCTGTCATCTGTCATCTGTCATCTGTCATCTGTCATCTGTCATCTGTCATCTGTCATCTGTCATCTGTCATCTGTCATCTGTCATCTGTCATCTGTCATCTGTCATCTGTCATCTGTCATCTGTCATCTGTCATCTGTCATCTGTCATCTGTCATCTGTCATCTGTCATCTGTCATCTGTCATCTGTCATCTGTCATCTGTCATCTGCCATCTGCCATCTGTCATCTGTCATCTGTCATCTGTCATCTGTCATCTGTCATCTGTCATCTGTCATCTGTCATCTGTCATCTGTCATCTGTCATCTGTCATCTGTCATCTGTCATCTGTCATCTGTCATCTGTCATCTGTCATCTGTCATCTGTCATCTGCCATCTGTCATCTGTCATCTGTCATCTGTCATCTGTCATCTGTCATCTGTCATCTGTCATCTGTCATCTGTCATCTGTCATCTGTCATCTGTCATCTGTCATCTGTCATCTGTCATCTGTCATCTGTCATCTGTCATCTGTCATCTGTCATCTGTCATCTGTCATCTGTCATCTGTCATCTGTCATCTGTCATCTGTCATCTGTCATCTGTCATCTGTCATCTGTCATCTGTCATCTGTCATCTGTCATCTGTCATCTGTCATCTGTCATCTGTCATCTGTCATCTGTCACATGTCATCGTTTTATCTAACTTCTATTATCTTTCATCTCTATGAATTTAGTTTAATAATTTCTTAGGTTTTAAGTTTTACATATTCAAACTCCTATTTTTAGATTTTGTTTAATTTTCAGTTTTAAAATTTGCAAATTAATGAATGAAAATTTTAAGAAATTATATTTTAGATATAACCTGTCTTTCAGCAACATTTTTTTTGTTATCTCAATCAACTCTCATCTATTAACTGTCATTATCTGTATATGACAGATAGCAGATGGTATGACAGCTAATCTGTCATCTGTAATCTGTGAGCTTTCAGCTGTTAACTTTCGTCTGTTATCTGTCACCTGTCACCTTTCATCCGTCATCTGTCTTCCATCATCTCTCATCTTTTAAATTTAGTTTAATAATTCTTTAAGATTTGAGTCTCACAAATAATAACTATAATGTTTAGTATTTTGTTTTAATTCTCACCTTTACAATTTCAAAATTGATGACTGACAAAGTTAAGAAATATTCTTATAGGTACAATCTCTCATCTTTTATTTCACATCCTTTTTTTGTTATTTGTTGTTTGTGTCATCGGTCATCTGTCATCTATCATCTGTCATCTGTCATCTGTAATCTGTAATCTGTAATCTGTAATCTGTAATCTGTAATCTGTAATCTGTAATTTGTAATCTGTTATCTGTAATTTGTCATCAGTCATTATCTCTCAGCTGTCATCTTTCATCGGTCACCTGTCTTGTGTCATATGTCACCTGTCATCCTTTCGTCTAACTTCTATTATCTTTCATTTCTATTAATTTGGTTTAATAATTTCTTAGGCTTTAAGTCTTACAAATACAAACTCTTGTTTTTTTTAATTTCCAGTTTTAAAATTTTAAAATTAATTCATGAAAAATTTAAGAAATTATATTTTAGATATAATCTGTCTTCCAACACCTTTTTTGTTACCTCAATCCACTGTCATCTATCCACTGTCATTATCTGTATATGACAGATGATGACTTTTCGGTAATCTGTCATCTATCAATTGTCATCTGTCATCTGACATCCTTTTTTGTTATCTGTCATCTATCGACTGTCATCTGTAATTTGTCGTCTGTCGTCTGTCATCTGTCATCGGTCACATTTCATCTATCATCTGTTCTCTGTCATCTGACTTGCATCATCTCTCCTCTATATTAATTTAGTTTAATAATTTCTTAAGCTTTGAGTCTTACAAATAAAAACTCGTTTGTATAGTATTTTGTTTTAATTTTCACTTTTAAGTAAAATTTCAAAGATGACGACTGACAAATTTAAGAAAAATTACTATAGTTATGATCTGCCATCTGTCATATAACATCCTCTTTTTGTTATCTGTTATTTATCAACTGTCACCTTTCGTATGACATCCTTTTTAAAACCTGTCATATATCAGGATGTCATCTGTCATCTCTTATCTTTCATTTTTCATGTGTCATCTGTTATCTGTAACCTGTCACGTTTCATCTGTCATATGTTCTCTGTCAGCATCCCTGTCAACATCTCCCATCTTTATTAATTTAGTTTGACAATTTCTGAAATCTTCTGAAATCAAACGCTTATGTTTAGTCTTTTTTTGTCATCTATCATCTCTTATCTGTCATCGACGATCTGTAGTCTTTCATTTTTTAAATTTAGTTTATTAAGCTCCTAAGCTTTGACACTAGACTTACGAATTCAAGCTTATATTTTTCAAAATTCATGAACAAAAATTTAAGAAAAAATACCGTAATTATAATCTGTCATCTTACATCTGTCATATGTTTTCTGTTATTTGATACCTTTCATTTTAATTTGCTTAGTCTACAAATAAAAATCCCAGTGTTTAGTTTCATTCTTATTTTCAGTTTTAAAAATTCAAAATATGTTTTAGATATAATCTGTCTTCTGGTATATTTATTTTTTTAATTTTTTTTTAAATTTTATTAATATCTTTGTACTCCTTTCTCACAAAAAAAATACAAAATATATGTTATAATAAATGAAAATATACACACAATTTTAGTCGAAAGGAGTTCTCTTCATCAAAAGATCTTCCACTCAAACCCATGATTGTATACTATCAATGCTGCTTAGAATACCTTCTGCAGAATTTATTTCTATTTTTTTATGCTTGAATGTAGCATATTTTAGTCTTTTATAAGACGTATTTTAATGACATGTTATTCGTTATCTATCAACTGTCACATATTAACTGTCATGTCATCTGTCACCTTTCATCTGTCATCCGTCCTCTGTCATCTGTCATCTGTCTTGTATCACCTCTCATCTTTCAAATTTAGTTTAATATTTTTTTTAAGATTTGATTCTTACAAATTAAAACTCTTATGTTTAATATTTTGTTTTAATTGTCGCTTTTAAAATTGCAAAATTAATGATTGAAAAACTTAAGAAAAATTACTAAAGTTATGATCTGTTATCTGACATTTTTTTGTTATATGCCATATGTCATCTATCAATTGTCATATGTTATCCATCAACTGTCATCTGTCATTTGTCATTTGTCATGTGTCATGATATCGGATGAGAGATTTTACCTGAAGTATTTTTTCTTGAATTCGTCAATTATTAAATTTTAAAACTGAAAATTGGTATAAAACACAAACACTGATGTTTTTATTTGTCTCAGACTCAGAGCTTAAAAACTAATTAAACTAAACAAATACAGATTAGAGATTTTTAAGAGAAAACAGATGACAAATGTCAGATAACAGATGAAAAAAAAATATGTCAGATGACAGATGATAATTTATGGCATCTGTCATCTGTAACCTGTAACCTGTCATTTTTTATCTATCATATGTTCTCTGTCTTCTGTTACCTGTTTTATATAATCTCTATAATCTCTCAACTGTGTTTATTTAGTTTGATAATTTCCTAAGATTTGAGTCCTTCAAATACAAACTGTTGTCTTTAGTATTTTGTTTTGTCACCTATTACCTGTTATCTATAATCTACCATCCTTCATATTTTATCTTTATTAATTTAGTTTCAAATTTTAAAATTTCAAACTTCATGAGTGAAAAATTTAAGAAAATATACTTTTTTAATCTGACATATTTTTTTCTCATCTGTTATCTGTCATCTGAAATTTGTCATATGTCATCTGTGATCTGAATCTGTTATCTGTCATCTGTTTTCTGTTATCTGATATCTTTCATTATGATTTGTTTAGTTTAATTATTCTTTAAGTTGTGAGTCTTAGACATAAAAATCCTAATGATTGGTTTCATTTTATTTTCAGTTTTTAAATTTATGCATGAAAGAAATAATATTTTAGTTAAAATCTGTCATCTGATATCATTTTTTTGTCATCTGTCATCTGTCATCTGTCATCTATATACTCCACCTGTCAACTATCCTATGTCATCTATCAACTGTCATCCGTCCTCTTTCATATCTACTTTATTTGTCTTCTTTAATCTGCCATCTGTCATCTTTACTAATTAATAATTTTCTTGGTTTTGAGTCCTGGTACAAATTTAAATGCTTAGTTATTTGTTAATTATCATTTGTCTTATTAGGTAATTTAAATGAAAATGTCTTTAGCTTTCAGAGTTTAAGAAATGATGAAAGATAAAGTCCAAAAACGAAGCGAAACTATTTTTTTATCATGTGTCATGTTTTTTTTTTTAATTTTATGATCAAATTTTTGTAGACTTGATCTATGAACTGTCATTTGTCATTTTTATCTATCATCGGTAATCTGTCACCTGTCATGTGTCTTTTTTATCGTCATATGTTATCTTTCATCTATCAACTGTCATTCGTCGTCTGTCATATCTATTTCATCAGTTTTCTGTAATCTGCCATGTGTCATCTTTACTAATTTATATAAATAATTTCCTTGGTTTTTAATCTTGACACAAATTCAAATGCTTGTCTAATAAGCCATCTGACAACTTTTTTACCATCTATCATCTGCCATCTATAAACTACCATCTGCCATATGTAGTCTGTTATCTGTCATTAGCCATCTGTCATCTGTCATTGGTCTTCTGTCATCTATCTACTGTTTTCTGTCATCTGTCATTCTTATTATTAGTTTAATTATTTCTTAGTTTTGAGTTTTCGTAAAGAATATTATGTAAACTATTTCGTTTTCAATTTTCAGCTTTAAAATTTCAAATTGATAATTGAAAACTTTAAGAAAAGTACTTTAACTTAATCTTCATATGACATCGTTTTTGTTTTTTAGCATCTATCACCTAAACACTATCATCTGTCATTTGAGATTTGGCATCTGCTATCTGTCATCTGTCTTCTGACATGTGCCATCTGTCATCTGCCAAATGTCATAGGTCATTTCAAATCTGCCATTTGTTATTTGTCCTCCATCATTAGCATATGTCATTTGTCATCTGTCATCAGTCATTTATCATCTGTAGTAATTTAGATTAACAATTTTCTTTGTTTTTGAGTGTTAATACAAATTCAAATGTTTGTTTTTAATTAGTTTTAATTCGAAATTTGATGAATGGAAAATTAAAAAATATCAGACATTTGTCATTTGTCAATTATCATCTGACTTATAAAATAATTTATATTAACTTGTCCTTTGGTATCAAATGTTTAAGAAATGTTAAAAACAAACTAGAAAAAAAGTGAAAGAGAAATATTTCATGTATTATCTGACATGTGTCATTTATACTTCTGTCTCCTGTCATGCGTCATTTGAAATCTATTTTACTAATATTTTTATAAGCTAACATTTTTAGTTAATACAATTTTAAAACAATTAATTTATTTAGTATTTAAAAGCTATATTCTAAAGAAGAAATGAATAGATATTTTATCTATGTTATACGTCATTTATATCTGTTATCTGACATACGTCATTAGTCATCTTACAACTAACATCTGTTATCTGACTTAATTAATAACTTAATTAATTAAATGTACTCTTAGTTTCGAATTAATAGATGTTTTTAAAAGTTTAATATAGTTTAAAAGTCTTGAAATTTGACTTCCAGCAAATGAAAGAGAAATAAAAAATTTGTCATGTGTCGTCTCTCGTATATCATATGTCACTTGTCAACTAAAATTTATCATATGATAAATATACCCTATACTGCGTTTTGCGTATTCATAAGAAATTAAGAAATATATTTCATTGATGGTGACAGGTGTGAGATGAGAGTTGACAAATGATAGTCAATTGTCATAATTTTTTTAAAAGTTTAATCTCTACATATTTTTAAAAGAATTATAAACTATTAGTTTTAAAAGAAATAATTAAAGAAAATAATATTTTATTTATAACCTGCTCGTGTTTTTTCAAAATCATTTGTCAATTGTCATTTGGCCTAAAGAAAAAATATTTCATAGATAATCTTTCTATTTTTTCTGTGATTTGTCATGTCATTTGTTATCTGACATTCATAATCAACTGTTATTAGCCTTCTCTATACAAAATAGAAGAAATGAAGAAAAAAACATCTGTCATTTGTTAACTGTCAACTAATGTATGCCATTTGTTATCTGACTTTAGTCTATGATTTTATTTTCAAATTATCATCTGACATCTGTAAGGTAATTTTAAGTGATATTAATGGTTTAAATTGAAAATGTTAATAATTTTCTTCTGAGTAAAGATAACGATCGGTGAGCTGTATGAGATCACAAATAATTTTTCAGTGCTACATGGAGCGTATTGAGATAGAACGGAAAAACTGGGTTAACAATATTTAATAACAAAGTCCTAGCGTCGCAATATCTGCGACAAAGGCTGTGGTGTCTTTATCAATACGCGGGTTGATTAATGCGGCAAACCGCCCGGAGGTATGTACGAAGCAAATTACAAAGTGCGAGACCAATGCAACAGTTTCACGCTCTGCGTCCATCCCACCCGATCGTAACGAGGAATTATTTTCCGGAAAAAATTCGTCGGAAAGAATTTTGCATAATCCGCACGATAGCAGGAGTGAACGTGCTATTTGACCTTCGCTGTGAAGTCTAAGACCTGCACTTTGATCCGACGCAATAAAATACTGATATGTAATTATAATATCTGCACAGGTTGTATTTATGCGATTGATTCGTTTACTTTATGTATTACAATCAGCTTGTTTATTGTAATATCTACTGGGTTACAATAAATAAAGGCATCACACGGTATGGGAAATTACTGCCTGTCGACGATCGAAACGATTCTTCACAACACGCACGCCACATCAAACTATTCTCGAAAGAGTACGAAACATGATTCTAATCGTTGTTGGAAAATTATCATTTCACGTTGTTGTAATCATGATACTATTATCGCATAAATAACTATTCATATCGTACCACCCATATGCCATTAGAAATTGTACATTAAATTTCTACCTACAGTTAATTGGAATGATTGATTCAAGTAAAAATATGTAAAGAAAAGTTTCAAATATAATCATTAAAAGAGGGTATTCCACGAGGATCTCTCATTGGTTCTATTATATTTATAAATACATTTTTTTCGTAATGTAACAAACAATGTAGTACATTTTTTAAATCAATAAAAATTTTATGTTATTTAGCTAATAAATCTATAAATAACTTTATATATTCCAATGGTTGTCCTTGTAAATAATTGAAGATCTCCGGGGAGTGAGTTAATCAAGACTAATTTAATCATCTACAAACGCTAATTGAGTGTGAAAGTAGTGTTTATAGGAAATTCCTATCGTAATTTTTCAAGCGGCATGTTTACGATCAACATTTTTTTTTTATTGGCAACATTTAAATGCACAAATAAGAATATTTAATGGAAGCCGTAATTATGTGTGCACAGTGCATAAACAAGCAGCACTTGTGCGAAGAAGAGAAGAAAAAAGTCGACGGCTAATCTTAATTGATTGCACATTAGATTTACGATATGCATGTAAAGTTTTACATAAAAATTAAATGGTAAATGACTAATAAGTTATTGAATTAGGGAGTACCGAGATTTTCATTATTACTAATTACGGCGTGGCACTTTTTTTTGTACAGATTTGGGTTAGCTGTTCATTACGAGGAGATTAATGGATGTTTTGAATATTGATGACTTGCTCTGGGCTTGAGATGTTATTTTTTATACGCGTGAGCGATAGATCAGTAACAAAAGTGACAAATTAATTAATAAAGGAGTAGTATAACGCTGCTTGATGAGCCAGGATGGTTGGGTAATAATGGGAATACCTTCTGTCAAGGTAATTTATTTGCTGCGTTCGGTAATAATAAAAAAAAATTGGATCGACGTTCAAAATTGATTAAAACATGATTGATTGGGTTTTGTGTAATTTCCATAAAACAATTAGAAAGTAATTAATTTTAATAGTTATAAAAATCACACTAATGGCGTGAAAAAATAATTCCTTTTAATCCTGAAATATATGAAACTAAACAATTTTATTTGAAATTAACAAATATTATAATTTCGTTTCATCAAGAGTGCAGTGAAAAAAGTTTATATCTCCTTAATAAACCTATACATGATACAAATATTTATTGTATTTTGCAACATTATGACTTCTTCAGTTTGATAATGATTACCTTGTAATTGAAGTAAACGCCTCCAAAATTCAAGAACTTCTTCAGCTGTTTTGAAAATGCCACAGAGTGGCAAAAGAGTATTCGCGCGAATAAATGCAAGTATCACTTTAAAAATAAGTATAAAACTACAAAAAATATCAATCTAGATAGTTCAGCCATTGTTTAAAATTTTTGCATTAGATTTATTTTAAAGTCCTATTTAAATCACTATGGTCAATAATGTCGATATGCAATAAACCGTAAAAGCAATTAAGAAAATTTGATGCGTTAATTTGTACGTAGTGTAAAACTTACACGGCCTTCTAATTAATTTTTACAAATAGAGCCTCGAGCGCTTCATCCACTTAACCCAGATAACAACCATTATATACCACTGCACACGGATTACATTCCTCTAGGCTGTAGCCATCGATGGCCAGTTTGTGCGCACGAAGAAAAGAAATTCCAAATTGCATCGAAATTATAATTATAATGTGCGCTAATTGAGTAAACCTGTCGAAATCAATCAATCGGTCAAATCAGAAAATGCCAAGGGAAGCACAAGGTTCGGCCCAACAATAGGCCCTCGTTATACACTAAATTTTTTCTATGTATACGAAATTTTATAAAAATTTGGCTGCGTGATTGATCGGGAAAGTGAAGGTATATGCCGGGGATGGAGTAATTTACACGAGGAACAATCCGCTAATTCTGTTTAACACGTGTCGATTAATCAAAACAATGTAGTGTAACTGGAAGGTGTCAGATTTGGGTTTTAACCTTTTCCTTAATGAACCCAATTTTGATTCGTGGTGCGTCGTTACGAATTGGCCCGGTGACTCACCGAGATTATCCTCTGATTGCCACGTTAAAAATGCAACGGCTTTCGAGTTAAGAACACAAGAAGCCTTTTACAAGGCTTGCGTAATGAATATTGCGAATATTTCATTTTCGAAATTAACACATTGCGCAATATGTTAATATATAACTTATAACATTTAAGGTATAATTTTATTTTATTATTATTTATTAGTGTAAATACTTTCTGCATAATATTATATTTTAAATACGAGTAAAAAAATGCCTCATTTGAACAGTTAAATAAAATCGACTGTTTATATTGGGGCAATTTTATTGATAAACCATTTTGCCTAAAATATTTTCTGAAGAGCTTTCTTGTTTTTCAAGTTAAACATTTTCTTTAGATAATTAAGAGGTAATACGAAGTGCAATTGATTCCTCTCTTTAAATGTTACAATACAAATGAATATTAAGAATTTTGTCAATCATTTTAAAGTGATTTATCAGTTTTTTAATGATAAAACGCAATTTTCTACTTTTTTAAAATTTAGTTATTTGGACAAATGGAAGCAAATTATCTAGATTTTTTGAATTCATTTTATCTGAGTAAGATGATCTCAATGATGTATAAAAAGTGGAATGATCGGAATCATTTTTTTCTCGTTTTTTAAAATAATTTGTAAATGTTTTAATTACTGCCGATTTTAAGCAAATTTTAAAATGTTTTATTAATGATTTAAAAAATATGTTACAATTATAAAGTTTTTGGTCAAAATACCGGCTAATTTGAAGTGATTATTTTGTGGGAAAAATTAAAAAGTTTTAATAGAATTTAAAAAATTATTTTCTAAAATTCAATTTTTCTTAACTTAACTTAAATTAATTTATTTACAAACATCTCTTTTATACAAATTCGGATGATTTCGATGACGTGCAGAGATGGAATTCTCGTGAAAATTTATTTGTTTTTAATTTCTCAAATTGCAATTACATTTGATGAAATTTTTGAGGACTTTAATTTTAAAATGTTTTAACAATGTTTTTAACAATTTTTTACGAATTGAAATTATTTTTGGTAAATTAGTTTTATTTTTGGAAAGTTTTAATCGAATTTTAAGAAGTATTTTTTGAATAGCTTTTTTTAAAATATATTTTCTAAAAATTATTTTAACCGCCATTACAGAATCATTTATTTCCTTTGAAAAATATATCTTTTAAGAAATTTTGATTTATTTTTCTGAAAATCCAAATGATTTCAAAAAAATCTCTAATCTTTTATTAAGTTTTACACTGTTTTTGTTTTTACAAAATCATAATTGTTTATAACTATGATATAACTATCTAATTTAAATTTTAACTATATTTCAAACTACAACTGTTTCTCAATTTTAAAAGATATTCTTTCTTGGGAAAATTTTAATTCACAAAATTTTACAAAATACTATAATTTTAGGATAAAATTTTTACTATTTTTAAATAAATTTTCATATGTTTAAAATAGCAAAAAAAAAACAATAGTTTTTAATTAGAAAAATTTAACTGTTTTTTATGTCAAGTATTTTTACTTTTAAAAAAATCCACTGTTTTTTTAAATATGTTTTTTTAAATCAAAATGATAAAAATTTAATGTTTTTTTCCAAATATCAGAAATTTTCATTTTGATATATTTTCAATTCTTTTTATTTTATTACCAAATTTTCAGCAGTTGAATTAAAATATTTTTACGTTACTAAATTTTCTTAACAAATTTCATGTCATGTTTAGCTGAAATTTTTATGATTTAGAAAATGTTTTTTAACAGATTTTTAAATATTTTTGTTTCTTTCAAATATTTAAAAGTTTCCAAGTGTTTTTCTATAATACAAATTCATATATTTTATTCAAATGCAACTTAACATTATTTTAATCCATAAATTTCGTTTTTCTTATTAAAAAATGACATAATTTTTTTAAGCAATTATAAAAATGTGTTTTTAAAAGATTTCAGTTGTTTTTGTAACAGATTTTCAATTGATATTCTACTTTTACTTCAACTTATAACTTTCTGCTTCATTTCTGAGCAAATTTAAACCTTAATATTAACCTACATTTTTTTCTGTAAAAATTCTTTTTATTTCGTTCTATTTCTCTTAATATTCCTCATATAAAATTCATTCAATTGTTTTTCTTTTATTTGTATTTATTTTTTCTTAAGTTTTTTTATTACTGCTAATAAAACATTTGTCTTTCTTGAGAAATTTTTTACTGTTTTTTTGAAGAAATTTTCATATGTTCTTTACAAAATATTAATTCTGTGCAAATTTAATAATGTTTTTAAATTAAACACTTTCTTTAGATAATTAAGAGATAATAAGAAGTGCAATTGATTCCTCTCTTTAAATGTACAATAGAAATGAAAATTAAGGATTTGGTCAATAATTTTAAAGTGATTTATCAGTTTTTTTTAATGATAAAACGCAATTTGCTACTTTTAAAAATTTTGTAATTTGGACAGATAGAAGTAAATTATCTAGGCTTTTTGGATTCGTTTTATCTGATTAAGATGATCTCAATAATACATAAAAGTGTAGTGATCGGAATAATTTTTTTCTTTTTATCTGTTAATTTTTTAAAATAATTTTTTATGTTTAAATTACAGCCGATTTTAATTAAATTTAAAAATATTTTATTAAGGCTTCTAACTATATGTTACAAATATAAAGTTTTTAGTAAAATACCAGACAATTTAAAGTGATTATTTTTTTGGGGAGATTTAAAAAGTTTTGATAGAATTAAAAAAATTATTTTCTAAAATTCAATTTTTCTTAACTTAACATCCTTTATTTACAGTCATATCATATTATATATTATTATGTAAATTGGGATGATTTCAATGGCGTATAGAGGTGGAACTCTCGTGGAAATTATTTCTTTGTCATTTTTTTTTAAATTTGAAATATAATAAATTTACTTCTAATAAAATTTTTGAGGACTTTAATTTTAAAACGTTTTAACAAAGTTTTTAACAATTTTTACGAATTGAAATTATTTTTGGTAAATTAGTTTTATTTTTGAAGAGTTTTAATCGAATTTTAAAAAGTATTTTTTGAATAGCTTTTTCTTAAAATATATTTTCTAAAAATTATTTTAACCGCCATTCCAGAATCATTTATTTTCTTTGAAAAATATATATTTTAAGAAATTTTCATCCTTTTTTCTGAAAATCCAAATGATTTCAAGAAAATCTTTAATCTTTTACACTCATTTTGTTTTTACAAAATCATAATTGTTTATAACTATGATATAACTATCTAATTTAAATTTTAACTCTATTTTAAACTATAACTGTTTCTTAATTCTAAAAGATTCTTTCTTGGGAAAATTTTAATTCACAAAATTTTACAAAATACTATAATTTTAGGATAAAATTTTTACTATTTTTAAATAATTTTTTAAGAAAATTTTCATATGTTTAAAGTAGCAAAAAACAATAGGTTTTAATTAGAAAAATGTAACTGTTTTTTATGTCAAGTATTTTTACTTTTAAAAAAATCCACTGCTTTTATAAATATTTTTTTTAAATTCAAAATGATAAAAATTTAATGTTTTTTTCCAAATATTAGAAATCTTGATTTTGATATATTTTCAATTCTTTTTATTTTCTTATCAAATTTACAGCAGTTGAATTCAACTATCTTTACGTTACTAAATTTTCTTAACAAATTTCATGTCATGTTTAGCTAAAATTTTTATGATTTAGAAAATGTTTTTTAACAGATTTCTAATTATTTTTATTTTTCCTACAAATATTTAAAAGTTTCCAAGTGTTTTTTTCTTTGATACAAATATATTATTTTATTCAAATGCAACTTAACATTATTTTAATCCATAAATTTTGTTTTTCTTATTAAAAACAGACTTCAATTTTTTAAATATGTTTTTTAAAGTTTTCAGTTGTCTTTGTAACAGATTTTCAATTGATATTCTACTTTTACTTCAGCTTATAACTTCCTCTTCCTTTCTAAGCAAATTTAAACATTAACCTACATTTTTTTTTCTGTAAAAATCTGTTTTATCTGGTTTTATTTTTCTTAATATTCCTCATATAAAATTTCAATTGTTTTTCTTTTATTTGTATTTGTTTTTTCTTAAGCTTTTATATTACTCCTTATAAAATATTTGTGTTTCTTGAGAAATTTTCTACTGTTTTTTTCAAGAAATTTTCATATGTTCGTTACAAAATTTTAAGTGCCAATTTAATAATTTTTAATCATTTTAAATGTACTCATACAACCCGGATGTGTAAAGTACCTAAAGAACATTGTTGAAGTGGAGAGTCATACTATAATCTGCGTTCCGATTAAGCAAAGACAGAATGGATACATAAAATAATCCCGATGAATCTTTGAACAGCGGCAATATTGTCATTATTCTTGAATTGAAGCGACTGAAATAAATATCCTCCTGTAGCATTGGTAGATACTTTAAGTGAAAATAAAACAACCTTTGTGTAATTTTATGATAGAAAATCGCCATTTACTTACAACTGTGCAGTATATGTCAAGAGAAATTGGCACTTATTTGTAAAAACTATTTCGACACATAATTATCAAACTAATATTCGTTCAATCTCACACAAAACCACCATGTATGAGAAAACAGCAATAAATTAAAAACCAAACTTTAAAAAAATCTCGTAGATAACTGCCATTACAAATTCTTTGATTTTCTGAGTTAGTCTTGTATGATAAGAGCTTAACATATTTAATTCCCAATGTATTATTAACAATAGCTAGCTTTACTTACATTTATTTAAATTTGTACATGAATTTATTAACATTTAATGTATGTTTAGAAAGGCATTTTTTTTAAAGATAATGATCGAAAATGCCCCGCTCTTCTTTTGATTTTGAATTGAATGGAAAGGGCATCAGATTTAAATGCCATCTTAGAGTTGAATAATATCCCAAGTTTTTTACAAGGAACTTTTGAAGTACGAATTTTGATTTTGGGCGATGAAGGAGTAATTCTATGAAAGGGGATCAGAAGCTTGGATTTTGAAGGATTTATTTTTGTATAACTATGTTCCAATCGAATTCAGCGATAAGCTGAGAGTTAATTTTTTGAGATCAAAATGGAAAATTACACGTTTAACGAACGAACTGACATGATTTTAACATTAGGTGATTGCCATATAGCCAACGAAAAAAATAAACTAAGGAAACTGTTATCAAAATTTTCAAGTGATTAAAGTTTCTAAAATAAATTTTCTCCTTAAAATATCTAAGAATATATAGATAGATTTACGAGCAAACAAAAAAGTTCTGAGCAAACAAATTTTAGGAACACCCTGTATAGCATGGTTTCGGCAGTCCCATTGAAGTCATAAATTGTCTAAGGAATTTACCTGATGTTAGTTTAGGCTGAACCAAATTGCACGAACAGTATTGAAAATATTTATAAAAATGTGTTAAAATTTCTTAACTTTCATGATCTGTATCTTGGTCATTCGAAGACTTTTATAAAAAAAAAATTTGGGGCATATAAAAAAATCGCCTATTTGTTTGACGGTCGCTTGTGGTTTTTTATCAGTAGTCTCTGAAAGTTCCCAGATTGAAAAGAATTATCCAGACTTTGTAAATTCGATTCTTCTTAGACGCACAAAAGAAGAATTCTCAAAATGAACATTTTTTCTTAATCCGTTTTTTCTGTTTGTTATATTTTAGTAATGACGACAGACCAAACTAAGATGGTTAGGATATTGAACAAGGATGGGACAAGAATGAACAGTAAGGAAATAATATATAAAGCGAGGAAGCAAGGAAACAGAAAAAGAGGGAAAGCCAGAAAATCTTGGAAGAAGGAAGTGCGAAAAGCATCAGAAATAAGAGGAATTAAATGGTGAAAAGTGAGAAAACTAACCAGAAATAAAAAAGCTCAAAGAACTAGGAAATGAGGCAGAAACCTAATTCAATGTCTGAAATATATAATTTTGTAAATAGATTTAATTTAATCTATTATAACGGAATTTGAATTTAAAAAACTGTTGAAATAAAACAACACAGTTGAGAGGGATTCATATTTATTGATGAACACTGGAACATGTTTCGCCACACAGTGGCTTCATCAGGCAGATGAATATTAGTAAAAATAATTTACGAAGGAAGTGTTGGAGTTTCAATATAATTTTACTATAATAATCTTCACGTAACTCAAGAAATATATTTATACAATAAAACTACTGTATGGCCAACTGAGTTCACGAAATTAGAAATGATGTCTTTAGAAAGCTTTTAGTTCTTGATTAGAAATTAAAAACACTTGGTTTGTTTCACAGAATATTTATTATTTTTCTCTCATGATAATAATAAATATTCTGTGAAACAAACCAAGTGTTTTTAATTTCTAATCAAGATTTTTCAAAAATGTTTCACCACGGGTTAAGTGAGCAATTAATTAAATATAAAGCTTTTAGTTTTTTTGTTGTTAAATTTCAATTATTTTTTTTGTTAATATTCAAACTAATTCATGTTTGATGTTTTTCAATTCTTAAAGTTTCCCTTCTTTAATTTTAATTCTTGAAATTTTACAATTATGAAAAAAATAAATTTCATATTTACTCAAACCAACTTTTTTCAAATGTAAATCGCAAATTTGGGACAAAATTTTAAATATTTTTAAGCATATTTTCTTAAAAAAAGATTTCAACTGCTCATCTCTTTAAGAACAAAAGATAATTGTTTTTAAGTGCGAGAATTTAACTAATTTTTCTTTAAAAAAATCCACGGTTTTTTTAAATAAATTTATTTTGTTTAAACAAAACGCTTTCTTGTTTTTAATTATGTTTCCAAGATGTATCACACAGTTTTTTTCGTTGAAATTAAATGTTTATTTGTTTTTTATGAAATTTTAGATTTTTCCATGAAAATGTTTCTCACTCATTTTAAATATTTTTAAATTTTTAATTACAATTTTTACTAAAATTAGTTTCTCTTGCAAAATTCCTTTCAGCTGTTGAAATCAACTATTTTAAGCGTATTTTTAACTGCAATTTCTCAACAAATTTTATTCATGTTTTACTAAAATATTAATTGCATAGAAAGTGTTTTTAATGGATTTTTAATTATTTTTACTTGTTCCAAGTAATTTAAAGCTTCCAACTGTTACATTATATATTTTGTTTATTGTTTATTGTTTGGCTATCTTGACAATTTTTTGTCTTTTCGCAAAATCAGTTTATTTTCTTCTTGTTTTAATTTAAACAATTCTTAACAAATCCGATTTTTTTATTTGTTAAAAGCAATTTTCAAATGTATTTTAAAAAGTCTTCTGTGGTTTTTGTGAAAGATTTTCAATTAATTTTTACTTTTGCATCAGCTATTTAGAAGTTTTTAACTCCTTCTTTTCTGAATAAATTTTGATTATGTATGTCAAATACAAACCCATTTTTTTTAATGTTTCAACTGTTCTTATCAAATTAGATTTTTCTGTTATAAAATTCCATCTCATTTTGCTTTTATTTTTATTATTTTTTATATTAATTTTCAACTAGTTTTCTATTTATGCACTGTTTTAAAGAGACTTAAAAACGAATTTTTTGAAATTTATTCTGGCAGATTTTAAGTTGCTATTTCTCGAGATTTTCTTCTAAGAAATTTTCATTTGTTGTACAAATCAAAATGTTAACTGTTTTCGTTTTGTATTCCTTTTAAGAAATTTCCACAATTTTTTATTCTAAATATTTCAAAACAAATTTTAAACAATCGATTAATGGTTGAGGCGTTAACTTCGTGATACATTTTGGAAAATTAAACAGAAACGTTTACTTTGTTAATATCACAATATTAAACAGTTGATTTTTTTAATAATAATTCAAGTGTTTGCTACTTTAAAAATGTATTTCTTTAGGTTTGTAATTGTTTCCATTTTTTATAAATTTTGAATAGTTTTTCTTTTACAAAGTATTAATTGATTTTTAAATTCGAACTAATTTCAATAGTTCTCAGTTTTTTTTTTTAATTTCAATTGTTTTGAACATCGAAAATGTATTTTTAAATGATTACTTTTTCTAATTATATTATAATTTTCGTTAAATAAACTTTTCACTTCAGCTATTTATTTTTTTTATCTCATTAGTTTATTTATTTATTTATATATTTACTAAAGAATATACCATTGTATAGTGTTTACAAGAAAATAAATATATAATAAAAAAATATAATTTATGTAAAGTTCATACGACATTTTAAAATGTTTCTACTTTTTTTATTAAATTACATTTTTTGTAAAAATTCATTTTTATCTCTTAAAGTTTTTATATTCTATTTTGGTTTTTTATTCAGAAATTTTTAATTGTTTCCACCACCAAACAACGTAATTTTTTAATTATATTTTTAATCAAATTATAATTTTTGTTGAATAAACTTAAATATTACATACACGTTATTAAATTATAATTTTTCTTGTTGGAGTTTATCTTTGTAACAAAATTTTAATTGTTTTCATGGAAAATCTTAATTTTTACTAAAAAAAACTACTTTTACTTAGACAGGGTTAATAATGGTATTATTATTATTATTATTAAGCACTCTTATTACTTTTGAAACGTTTTCGATTATTTCTCTCATCAAAAGTAACGAAATTGTATTGTTAATTTTTTATATTAAATTTTATTTATTTCTTATTTTCTTAGCAAATTTTTAATTATTTAACTAACATTCGTACGCAATTTTTAAATATTCAACAGTTTTCGACAAATTACATTAATTTTTTTAAATCCATGTTCATTTTTTAATTACAAATGTTTCTTTTTTAATTTTAAGAAATTAGAAGGTTATTTAAACACTTTAGTTTAACTATATAATATTATATAAAAGTGAAACAACACCAAGTGTTTAATTAATCTTCTAATTAACTTAAAAATGTTTCAACACGGATTAAGTTAAAATTTAATTCATCGTTTTTTAAAGAAATTTTAAATGTAATTTCTTTTAGCAAATTTTCGATTGTTTATTTTATTGTTTTTAGTTTCCAATTCTTTCATTCCGTGTTATATACTTATTCTCCTATACAAACTTAAAAAACCGTTGTTCGAGCCAGCGTACTCTTGACCTACCACAACACACCACACATTAACGTAGCGTACTCCTGACCTACGATAACAAATCGTGCATTAACCCCTAGCGTACTCCTGTCCTGGTTAATACCTTTATTATTACGGTAGGTCAAGAGTACGCTAGGTCAATATGAATTTTATTGCGGTAGAATATTCTAGTCAAAAATAGCAGTATCTGTGTATTTGTTTCTCGTTAATAACTTGGGGAAACAGTAATGGTTAATAATAGGTAGTTGAATAAAAATTCACTTAATTCGTCTTAGTTTTCTTTATTTTTAAATAGGAGGTTATAAATGATTAATTAATTAATTATATCGTTGATTCCTAAGGCATCTTAACTTCGTTAAGTATTAAGTATTGTTATTATATGATTAATTAACACTTTCGCGAAAGTGTTAATAACCAATAAAGTATGTTTACAGTGTGTACTTGAAACTGTTCCACGAAAATCGTACTTTTAAAATTTAATTTGATCCATTCAAAAAAATCTTGTTGAATCACCAGATATCAATTTAAACCTTGCATAACAATCTTTTAAAATTGTGTATTTTTTTGGGGTCATACGGATCTTTTGTGAAGAATCAATATTCGTGGTTAGAAAATATACTTATTGTTCAGGTGCGTCTTCGCAGAAGACTTTCATCACAAACTTTCCACCGTTAACAGTGCTTAGTTTTCTGCTTAGTCACTCGTACATCACATTTTAAATTATGACTCAATATTTCGTTATTTAACAATGCTCGCTCTGAATCATTATAAATTGGATTCATAGTAAAATGATGATGATTTTTTAATATAATAAATGTAATGAAGAAGGAGATACGAATAATTTATTTTACAACTTTATTTGTATACAAAGTATTCGTGTTTCTTTCTTCATTATATTCAAAATATACCCTAAAATAAATACGTTCACAATTAAATATATAATGAATGTATGATGAATTAAATACTCAATTAACCCGTGGTGTTTAATTAACCTATAATTAATATAATAAATGTATTTAGGCTGAAAGACCTACGGTCAATCGTCATGAACAGAAGGACGAAGAAGGATTATAATCGTTATGTCGTATTATTGTATTACTATCTTAAATTCATGTTGTTATTTATTATTTTTCATGTGAAAATGATTTTATATTCATTAAATCGAATCGATAAATAATTATAAGCCACACTGATTGACTATTGCCAACGTGCTTACAATAATCAATATGTATTTATGAATGACACTGTGTGGTCCGATTACATGCAAATTTACAATTCAATGTGTTACACATTTAGACTCCTACTGTTCCATTAACATTCACCTGTATTATATTATAATGGTATTTTCAGCATTTACAAATACTTGAGATAATAACGTTCGTAATGCTCTGAATAAGAAATAACTGCTCATTTTAGGTTAATATATTTGTGGTGAGTAATCGTATTCATACGGGTATTATTACCAATTTTTTTCTCATGAATATACATTAGCCACCAATTAGCCAACAGGAAATAGTCGACGAATCATAATTCCGAACAATCGATCAAAGCATTTGCATCGCTAAATCATTAGTCTTATCGGCGATTTGAGCGCGTTTTAATGTTGAAATCATGTAAGTGTCGGACGAAATTAATTAGGAAATAATTATCGCGGAATAAAAGAAATTGGCCTGAAAATAAATAGCCGGCGGTGTAATTAATTATTCGTATTGAATAGATTGTTCGTAGTAACCTTAGGAGAGTAGTGATAATGCAAATGCCGTGCACGCACTGCTTACTTAATAAGTGATTGATTCCTGAGAACAAATGAGAGTGCGGATGACGGCCAACATGATTCCACGATTTATTGGTTCATTAGTGGCAGTAACGTTTGTTTTGCGATTGATGCCTTCCGCGCATTCACCACTCATTTTAATTACTCCTTACAATTGTTGAATATGTTTGCATTTTAATGTTTGAATTTAAAAAAAATCAAATAATTGTACATTTTTAAGATTGTGAGAATTTACGAGGTCTGGTAGGAAAGTAATACCCGTTAACACGGTGCGGAGCGTTGAGGGAATAGAGTAGCCGCCGGATGTAGGCTAACATGTCGAGTTGCAAGCTCTTAAATATCAAACGTTGTATTTATAAATACTTACATTCCATTTTGAGTCGATAGTCAATGAGGTAATAAAACTACGGATTTGTGCATGTAATTTGAAAGCTGATTAATATGCGCGCGGCGAATTATTTGTAGCACTTTAACGACCGGTAATTAACTACTTAAACGACTTTACTATTTTTCTCGTCCGAATTTAAGGCTGCATTAAATCACGACTTTTCACTGTTTGTTTGTCGCGTACGGCTCATGCCTGGAATATTATTTATCTGTTCCACAAGAACGACCTTGCACATAATTACGGCTAATTATGTGTACAACGGTTTTAATTAAAATATGATCCAGTTTGTCGTGATTGATTACGTGTCGCTGTTAATTAAATTAATAGATAATGTAACTTTATTTACATTTACTCTATCGCAAGCTATTTGTAATGAGTACGTAGTACTCGAAATGTACATGATGTAAACGAAGCATATAAACTGTGTGTCGCCACCCTACACCTTTTGAAGAGGAAATGAAAGAAATAGGGTAGGAAAATATTCCAAGAGAAAGTATCTCTTGGAATATTTTCATGTTCTGATTGTTGATGTTTTTTTTAAATTGATGGTAGAGGCAGAGCAACAGACTAGAAGTGGTGGTAATAGTACTTTTAGGTCATCGATAAAATTTAAGTCTGATGAAGTAATTTTGTGTGGAGAAGTTAAAAACCTAATTATAAACAGTGGTTTAATTTTACTAAAATTGGAAATCAATATTTCTAATAGTTTAAATATATATGCGGGGTCGGTGGGTGGCCACTATCCCACCCTCCAATTACAATACTATTAACAAGAGTTTGCTGTTATTAAAAGTGAGAAACGCACAAAATTTCATGGTTAATTTTTGTATCGTTTACAATTCCTCATTTTTTTTGTAATTGTAGCGTAATTCTGACCTACTTAAATAATTTGTCTTAATAACTACATTAACTGATAATAAGTAATTTAAACATAATTTCAGTATTAACTTAAATTAATAAAAATTAAATTAAAGTGTAAAACCTGCAGGATATTTTATGATGATTCGTAATTTTGTGCAATAATTATTTAAAATGATAGTGTTGGTGGTAAAGGAATTGGAGGGTGGAATAGTGGCCACCCACCCACCCTACATATACATTGAATTTTAATCACTATTTCACGTTTGCTTTCTCCAAAAGATTCAAATCAAATCTAGTGTTGATGTTAAAGAATTCAAACGTAGTGTTTTAGTTTAAATTTCGTTGTATATGTAGGGTGGGTGGGTGGCCACTATTCCACCCTTCAATTCGATGACTTTACCAAAATTTGATTTAATTTTAACCAAACAATTGATTATTTTTCTTAACATTAACGAACGATTTTTCTAAAATTAATTACACAAGACAAACAAAATAGTTTTGTGTAAATAATTTTAAAAGAATCGTTTGTTAATGTTAAAGAATTGAAGGGTGGAATAGTGGCCATCCACCCACCCTACATATACATTTAATTACAATCTTTATTTCACGTTTGGTTTCCCTAACAAACAAATATTTAATTTATTGTTGTTGTTAAAAAACTCAAACGTATGTTTTAGTTTGTGTTTCAATATATATATAGGGTGGGTGGGTGGCCACTATCCCACCCTTCGATTACAAAACAATCAACAAGAGTTTGCTATTGTAAATACTCAGAAACGAGCAAAGTTTTATAATTAAATTTTTCATTCATACATTCATTCCTTAAACAAAAATTATTTGATTATACCGTATTTCTGACCTATTTCAAAATTTTATGCGTTTATATAGTGATAATAATAATAATTTAGTATAAACTTTGAATGAATATTTAAAACGTGCAGGATATTTTTTATAATGATTTGAAATTTCGTGCAGTAATTATTTAAAAAAATGTGTTTATGGTAAAAGAATTAGAAAATGGGATAGTGGCCATCCACCCACCCTACATATTTATTTAGACTCTAATTACAAATAGTGGTTTAAGTTTGTTAAAATTAGAAATTAAAAATTGTAGACGAAAAAATAATTTAAAGCAGTGTTTCAATTGAAGTTTAAATTTATTTGTAGGGTGGGTGGGTGGCCACTATCCCACCTTCCAATCACAACACTATCAAAAAGAGTTTGCTGTTGTTAAAAGTCAGAAATACGCAAAATTTCATGGTTAATTTTTTTATCAATTACAATTCCTCATTTTTTTTGTAATTGTAGCGTAATTCTGACCTACTTAAATAATTTGTCTTAATAACTACAAATAAATCTTTTAAATTTAAATTAATAAAGTTTAAATTAATGTGTAAAAGGTGCAGGAAAATTTAACACTGATTTGTAATTTTGTGCGATAATTATTTAAAATAATAGTGTCGATGGTAAAGGTATTAGAGGGTGGGATAGTGGACCCCCACCCATCCTACATATACATTGAATTTTAATCACCATTTCACGTTTGGTTTCTCCAAAAAAATATATCAAATCTAGTGTTGATGTTAAAGAATTTAAACGTACTGTTTTAGTTTGAATTTCAATGTATTTGTAGGGTGGGTGGGTCGCTACTGTTCCACATTTCAATTCCATAACATAACCAAAGTTATATTTATTTTTAAAGGCATTAACACACGATTATTCTAAAATTAATTAGAGAAATCAAAGAAAATAGTTTTGTGTAATTAATGTTAGAACAATTGTTTATTAATGTTAGAGAATTGGAGGGTGGAATAGTGGTCACCCACCCACCCTACATATACATTTAATTACAATCTCTATTTCACGTTTGGTTTCCCCAACAAAAAAATATTTAATTTATTGTTGTAGTTAAAAAACTCAAACGTATTTTTTTAGTTTGAGTTTCAATATATATGTAGGGTGGGTGGGTGGCCACTATCCCACCCTCAAATTACAAAACTATCAACAAGAGTTTGCTATTGTAAATAGTCAGAAACAAGCAAAGTTTTATAATTAAATTTTTCATTCATACATTCAATTCCCTAAACAAAATTTATTTTATTGTAGTGTATTTCTGACCTATTTCAATACTATATGAGATTATATAGTGAATTAATGATTCATCATTTGAACATAATTTCACTATAATCTTAAAATTATAGTGAAAACGTGCAGGATTGTTTTATAAAGATTTGAAATTTCGTGCAGTAATTATTTAATAAAATTGTGTTGATGGTAGAGGGATTGGAGAGTGAGATAGAGGCCACCCACCCACCCTACATATTTATTTAAACACTAATTACAAATGGTGGTTTAAATTTGCTAAAATTAGAAATCAAAAAATTGTAGACGTTGTTTAAAAATAATTTTAAACAGTGTTTCAATTAAAGTTTAAATATATATGTAGGGTGGGTGGGTGGCCACTATCCCAGGTTTAAATCACAATACTATCGATAAAAGTTTGCTCTTGTTAAAAGGCAGAAACACGCAAAATTTCATGCTAAAATGTTTGTTCTTAAAATATGTTTGTAATTGTAGAAATTGTAGCGTAATTCCGACCTACTTAAATAATTTGTCTTATTAACTGATAATAAGTAATTTAAACATAATTTCAGTATTAACTTAAATTAATAAAAATTAAATTAAAGTGTAAAACATGCAGGATATTTTATGATGATTTGTAATTTTGTGCAATAATTATTTAAAAATTATAGTGTTGATGGTAAAGGGATTGGAAGGTAAGATAGTGGCCACCCACCCACCCTACATATACATTGAATTTTAATCAATATTTCACGTTTGGTTTTTCAAAAGAATTAAATCAAATCTAGTGTTGATGTTAAAGAATTCAAACGTAGTGTTTTAATTTAAATTTCATTGTATATTTAGGGTGGGTGGGTGGCCACTATTCCACCCTTTAGTTCCATAACTTTACCAAAGTTTGATTTAATTTGAACGAAACAAATCAATTATTTTCCTTAACATAAACGAACGATTCTTCTAAAATTAATTACACAAGAAAAACAAAATAGTTTTTTGTAATTAATTTTAAAAGAATGTTTGTTATTGTTAAAGAAATGAAGGGTGGAATAATGGCCACCCACCTACCCTACATAAACATTTAATTACAATATCTATCACACGTTTAGTTTCCTCAACAAAAAATATAAAATTTATTGTTGTTGTTATAAAACTCAAACGTATTTTTTAGTTTAAGTTTCAATATATATGTAGGATGGGCGAGCACCAACCCTACATTTACAAAAGTATCAACAAGAGTTTGCTATTGTAATTACTCAGAAATGAGCAAACTTTTATAATTAAATTTTTCATTCACACATTCAATTCCTTAAACAAAATTTATTTCATTGTACCGTATTTCTGACCTATTTCAATATTCTATGAGTTTATGTAGAGAATTAATGATCAATAATTTAAACATATTTTTAGTATAAACTTTAAATGAATATGTAAAACGTGCAGGATTTTTTTATAATTATTTTAAATTTCGTGCAGTAATTATTTAATAAAATTGTGTTGATGGTAAAGGGATTGGAGAGTGGGATAGAGGCCACCCACCCACCCTACATATTTATTTAAACTCTAATTACAAACAGTTATTTAAGTTTGTTAAAATTAGAAATCAAAAATTGTAGACGTTTAAAAATAATTTAAAATAGTGTTTCAATTGAAGTTTAAATATATATGTAGGGTGGGTGGGTGGCCACTATCCCACCTTCCAATCGCAACATTATCAACAAAAGTTTACTGTTGTAAAAAGACCGAAACACGCAAAATTTCATGATTAAATTTTTATTCTTAAAATGTGTTTGTAATTGCAGCGTAATTCCGACCTACTTAAATAATTTGTCCTATTAACTGATAATAAGTAATTTAAACATAATTTCAGTATTAACTTAAATTAATAAAAATTTAATTAAAGTGTAAAACGTGCAGGATATTTTATGATGATTTGTAATTTTGTGCAATAATTATTTAAAATGATAGTGTTGGTGGTAAAGGAATTGAAGGGTGGGATAGTGGCCACCCACCCACCCTACATATACATTGAATTCTAATCAGTATTTTACGTTTGGTTTCTCTAAAAAAATTAAATCAAATCTTGTGTTGATGTTAAAGAATTCAAACGTAGTGTTTTAGTTTAAATTTCATTGTATATGTAGGGTGGGTGGGTAGCCACTATTACACCCTTCAATTTTATAACTTTACCAAAGTTTGATTTAATTTTAACCAAACGAATCAATTATTTTCCTTAACATTAACGAACGATTCTTCTAAAATTAATTACACAAGACAAACAAAATAGTTTGTGTACTTAATTTTAAAACAATCGTTTATTCATATTAAAGTATTGGAGGGTGGAATATTGGCCACCCTCCTACCCTACATATACATTTAATTACAATCTCTATTTCACGTTTGGTTTCCCCAACAAAAAAATACTTAATTTATTGTTGTTGTTAAAAAACTCAAACGTATTTTTTAGTTTGAGTTTCAATATATATGAAGGTTGGGTAGGTGGCCACTATCCTACCCTCCAATTACAAAACTATCAACAAGAGTTTGCTATTGTAAATAGTCAGAAACAAGCAAAGTTTTATAATTAAATTTTTCATTCACACATTCAATTCCTTAAAGAAAATTTATTTTATTGTACCGTATTTCTAACCTATTTCAATATTCTATGCGTTTATATAGTGAATTAATAATCAATCATTTGAACACAATATAAAACATGCAGGATATTTTGTAATGATTTGTAATTTCGTGCAAAAATTATCAAAAATAATAGTATTGATGGTAAAGGGTTTGGTGTGTGGGATAGAGGCCACCCATCCACCCTACATATTTATTTAAACTCTAATTACAAACAGTGGTTTAAGTTTGCTAAAATTGGAAATCAAAAAATTGTAGACGTTGTTTAAAAATAATTTAAAACAGTGTTTCAATTGAAATTTCAATTTATATGTAGGGTGGGTGGGTGGCCACTATCCCACCTTCCGATCACAACACTATAAACAAGAGTTTGCTGTTGTAAAAAGCCAGAAACACGCAAAATTTCATGATTATTTTTTTTATCGTTTACAATTCCTCATTTTTTTTGTAATTGTAGCGTAATTCTGACCTACTTAAATAATTTGTCTTAATAAGTAATAATAAATAATTTAAACATAATTTTATTACAAACTTAAATTAGTAAAGTTTAAATTAATGTGTAAAACATGGAGGATACTTTATACTGATTTGTAATTTTGTGCAATAATTATTTAAAATAATAGTGTTGATGGTGAAGGAATTATAATGTAGGATAGTGGCCACCCACCCACCCCACATGTACATTGAATTTAAATTACAATTTCACTTTTGGTTTCTCCAAAAAAGTTATATCAAATCTAGTGTTGATGTTAAAGAATTCAAACGTAGAGTTTTAGTTTAAATTTCAATGTATATGTAGGGTGGGTTAGTGTCCACTATTCCAACCTTCAATTCCATAACATTACCAAAATATGATTTAATATTAAATGCATTAACCAAACAAAGTAATTTCTTTCCTTAACAATAACGAACGATTCTTTTAATATTAATTACACAAGTCAAAATAGTCTTGTGTAAATAATTTTAGAAAAATCGTTTGTTAATGTTAAAGAATTGGAGGGTGGAATAGTGGACACCCACCCACCCTACATATACATTTAATTACAATATCTATTTCACGTTTAGTTTTTTAGGTTGAGTTTCAATATATATGTAAGGTGGGTGGGTGGCCACTATCCTACCCTCCAATTACAAAACTATCAACAAGTGTTTGCTATTGTAAATACTTAGAAACGAGCAAAGTTTTATAATTAAATTTTTCATTCATACATTCAATTCCCTAAACAAAATTTATTTGATTATACCGTATTTCTGACCTATTTCAAAATTTTATGCGTTTATATAGTGAATTACTGATCAATAATTTGAACATAATTTGAGTATAAACTTTAAATTTTTGGGTTCAAAACGTGTAGGATTTTTTTATATTATTTTGTAATTTCGTGCAATATAAATTAAAAATAAAGTAGTGTTGATGGTAAAGGGATTGTAGGGTGAGATAGAGGCCACCCACCCACCCTACATATTTATTTAAACCCTACTTACAAACGGTGGTTTAAATTTGCTAAAATTGGAAATCAAAAAATTGTGGTCGTTGTTTACAAATAATTTAAAACAGTGTTTTAATAAAAGTTTAAATATATATGTAGGGTGGGTGGGTGGCCACTATTCCACCTTCCAATCACAACACTATCAACAAGAGTTTGCTGTTGTTAGTCAGAAACACACAATTTCATGGTTAATTTTTTTATCGTTTACAATTCCTCATTTTTTTGTAATTGTAGCGTAATTCTGACCTACTTAAATAATTTGTCCTAATAAGTAAAAATTAACAATTTAAACATAATTTTGGTACAATCTTAAATTAATAATGTTTAAATTAAAATGTAAAACATGCAAGAAACTTTATACTGATTGGTAATTTTGTGCGATAATTATTTAAAATAATGTTGTTGATGGTAAAGGGATTTGATAGTAGGATAGTGGCCACCCACCCGCCCTACATATTCATTGAATTTCAATCATTATTTCACGTTTGATTTCGTCAAAATATTTGCATCAAATCTATTGTTGATGTTAAAAAATTCAAACGTAGTGTTTTAGTTTAAATTTCAAAGCTTATGTATTGTATTATATTGTTTAAATAATTATTGTATGTTTATACTAAAATATGTTTAAATTATTGATCATTAATTCTCTACATAAACTCATAGAATATTGAAAGAGGTCAGAAATACGGTACAATGAAATAAATTTTATTTAAGGAATTGAATGTATAAATAAAAAATTTAATTATATATCTTTGCTTGTTTCTGACTATTTTGCAATAGCAAACCATTGTTCGTAGTTTTGTAATTAGAGGGTGGGATAGTGGACACCCACCCACCCCACATATACATTGAATTTTCATTACTATTTTACGTTTAGCTTCTACGAAAAATTACAACAAATCTAGTGTTGATGTTAAAGAATTCAAACGTACTGTTTTAGTTTGAATTTCAATGTATAAGTAGGGTGAGTGGGTCGCTACTGTTCCACATTTCAATTCCATAACATTACCAAAATTATATTTAATTTTAAATGCATTAACAGACAATTTTTTTAAATTACAAATCTATCAACAAGAGTTTCCTACTGTAAATAGTCATAAATAATCAAAATTTATAATTAAATTTTTCATTCATACAATCAATAACATAAACAAAAATTATTTGATTGTACCATATTTCTAACCTATTTCAATATTTTATGCGTTTATATAGTGAATTAATAATCAATAATTTGAACACAATTTTAGTATAAACTTTTAATTATAGTGTAAAACATGCAGGATATTTTTTAATGATTTGTAATTTCGTGCAAAAATTATTAAAAATAATAGTATTGATGGTAAAGAGTTTGGAAAGTGGGATAGAGGCCACCCACCCACCCTACATATTTATTTAAACTCTAATTACAAACAGTGGTTTAAGTTTGCTAAAATTGGAAATCAAAAAATTGTAGACGTTGTTTAAAAATAATTTAAAACAGTGTTTCAATTGAAATTTTAATTTATATGTAGGGTGGGTGGGTGGCCACTATCCTACCTTCCGATCACAACACAATTAACAAGAGTTTGCTGTTGTTAAAAGTCAGAAACACGCAAAATTTCATGGTTAATTTTTTTATCGTTTACAATTCCTCATTTTTTTTTCGTAAATGTAGCGTAATTCTGACCTACTTAAATAATTTGTCTTAATAACTAAAAGTAAATAATTTAAGAATAATTTTAGTACAAACTTAAATTTATGTGTAAAACGTTATTTAAAAATAATTTTAAACAGTGGTTCAATTAAAGTTTAAATACTATCGATAAAAGTTTGCTGTTGATAAAAGCCATTAACCCGCAAAATTTTATGGTTAATTTTTTTATCGTTTACAAATCCTCAATTTATTTTGTAATTGTAGCGTAATTCTGACCTACTTAAATAATTTGTGTTATTAACTAATAATAAATAATTTAAACACAATTTTAGTATAAACTTAAATTAATAAACTTTAAATTAAATTGTAAAACGTGCAGGATACTTTATAATAATTTGTAATTTTGTACAATAATTATTTATAATAATAATGTTGATGGTAAAGGGATTGAAGGGTGGGATAGTGGACACCCACCCACCCTACATATAAATTGAATTTAATCACTATTTCACTTTTGATTTCTCGAAAAAAAATATCGAATCTAGTGTTGATGTTAAAGGATTCAAACGTAGTGTTTTAGTTTAAAATTCAATATATATGTAGGGTGGGTGGAGTGTAGCATAGAGGCCACCCATCCACCCTACATAATAATTTAGACTCCACTTAAAATAGTGGTTTAAGTTTGCTAAAATTGAAAATCAAAAAATTGTAAACGTTTTTTAAAAATAATTTAAAACAGTGTTTCAATTATAGTTTAAATATATATGTAGGGTGGGTGGGTGGCCACTATCCCACCTTCCAATTACAACACCATCAACAAGAGTTTACTGTTGTAATAAGCAAAAAACACGCAAACTTTTATGATTAACTTTTTTATTGTTGACAATTTCTTATTTATTTGTAATTGTAGCGTAATTCTGACCTACTTAAATAACTTCACCAGACCTTACATTGTCCGACTGCTATTTGTTTCTATCTATACAAAACTCCTTGAATGGTAAACACTTCAATTCAGGCAATGGTATGTCTGCTTCATTTTTATGCTGAGTGAAAGCCCAGAAGTTTTTTGAGCATGGCATCATGACAAAAGGTTATAGAAAAAATTGATCAAAGCTAGTGAATAAAATTATTTTGTTTCTATAAAATATCGCTTTTCATTATTATAGTAAAAACCGAAACGACTTAATACATCATTAAAATAGGCCCTCTTAGAGTAGTAAGTTGGTATTATTAAAATAAAATCATTGAGAGCAGTGGGAGTTTATAATTTCCATCTAGACTCTACTTAAGGCATTTAAATAATCACTTAAATTACCTTATAACTTGTATGCAGATACAAATATTGTTAAAACGTTATAGAAATCTCCTCTCGTATTATTATGCATGATTATTATGAGCAATCGAGATACATGCATAATTAATATTTACAAATAACTTGAAGCCCGCTTATCACATGTATTGGATCTCAATTGCAGCAACATACAAACAAGCGTCGATTTTTCTCTATTCGCTCCAGATATTGAAATAAGTAGGATGAAGTGGTCGAGTGGGTGCTCACCGATATTTTTATGGTGGTCCGGAAAAACTGAGGTCAGGCGTACCACCCGCGTGCGCAATATAAACAATAATAAAATTTATACGATCCGGTACATTTGCAAATTGCGATATTCTCACGGTATGCGTTTTTCTTCGCGCCTCGTAAACTTAATCGAACGTTGCGCAATGTTCACTCTGAATTCATTTTACACTAATTGCATTTAATAACAATAAATATTTAGCTCGGATTGTTTATGATAATTATACGATTTAAAATCAATGCCGATTTTTCACCCGAAGAAAATCGCATAAGGATTGCAGAATTTATGTCGTATACAAAAAAAACATGCATTGCCAATGCAACGCGCACAAAAAAAATATAATAAATATCCATTGGCCAAGAGCGCAACATGAAATTTATATTAGGTGGAAATTGATACGGCGTCATAAAAAAAATAATCAAGGTTAATCCAAATTTCATGCCGTCTTCGGCCTTGGCTCATTAGCACATTTGCATATAAATTATTATGCTACAATAATAAAAATTTATATAAAATTATCATGTGTGTGAATTGATCGAAACTCGTTTACAATCGATCACCATTAAAATTTTATTGTTATTGGGATAAGTAAAATTAAATATGGGGAAATTTATTATAAATATCGAATCGGATTAAACTTTACGATGTTATTTTTGGTTAAAAATTCTGGTTCTGTTAAGATGGGACATTCTTACATAACTGTAATTCAAAGTTAATTACAGTTAAGGAACTAAAATTTAAATTATATTATATATATATATATATATATATATAATTGAAATTTATTTGGAAAATTTTCATTAACACAATAGTTTTCCGTACTTTATGCAGGAATAGCAAGAACTTCTATTCACATCAATTCTTCCGTATAATACAAGCGGAATTATCAAATAAACAACAAATTGTATTGGACATAGCGTATCTTAAGTAGCGCAATAAATAACAGATAATGAGCGGTAACAGCACGTTTAAGTTTCCTATAAAATGCCGTTATTCAAAATTAAGCAATTACAAGCGATAATTATAACCGGCGTAGAATTTAAGCGTATTCAAATGAATTCCGTCCGGGCGTAAATTAAGCGCGATAAATTTTATTCGGAAAACGTGTAGGATAATACGAAGGAAAAAAAAAGTCCGCGATGATTCAAAATCAATGGGTTATTATGTCATGCCGTGTATGCAAATGCGGTGGACTGGCCGAAACCGCGCATTACTAGATGCAAACGGCCATAATTCGTAGTATTAACCGTAAATCTATGTTAAGAGGCGACAAATTCTGGCTGCGATCTTCCGAAAGTCCCCACCACAAAACCAGTCGACCTTGGTAGAGGAATTGGATTATAAAACTTTTCTATTTCATGCTCATTATGCGTGTGTGTGATTTTAAAAGACACAAGGACAGTATTGACATTTGTGAAGAATTAAGAAGTGTTAATGTTTATTGTTTAACAATTGATCACAGATTAAGTTTTAAATTTGTATGTAAAAGTATAAGATTATACAAATATTTACTGTTGAGGAAAGAAAAAAAAATAGTGGTGTAATGGGTTCTATTGATTTCTCAGTGATTATTCACGTTTTGCTTCCCTAGTTTTGTATATGCGGGTTTTTATTTCTCTATGGATGTTTCTAGACTTTATTATTGGTAGGAGGGAGAAGAGGACTCGGTTACTGCTTGTATTCGTTCATTTATCTTCATGGTTTCATTATTTATTGGAGACAATATAGCTGAAATGCCTAACTCTCTCGAAGCTGTATGTTTTTTGTTTTTAGCATATGAATTTTGTTTTACCTTCGTCGCTTTTTAATCCCAGCTTTGATTTTTACGAAAGCTTTTTTGGAGGAGCTTGTTCATAATGGTGTTCGCGAATAGCATGTACTTTTCTCAAGACTTCCGTGACTGACGTGTTTACGTAGTTCTTCAATGAGTCGTTTTTAGATTCTAAAATCTTGCGAAGATTTCGTTTATAAATGTTAAACGCCAGTTTCTTTTCTTTGATAACGCGGGGTTATTAGTCGAGCCAGAGGTACATGGTATAGACTTTTCTGCTGCTTTAGTAATGCAGAGATTGTTAACGGTGGTCGCGGAAGACGTCCTGGTGATTGACTGGCAAGGAAGTAGCACCGCGGTACTCTCTGAAACTAACACGCGATGGAAGCGGCACAGGGGTACCTGGAGAGGCTCACCATCGATTAACAGCCGCAAGTGCTAATTGCTTGAGCTTCCACGCCACGTCAACGTATGGGCACCGGCTAGCTGTGAACACAAAATAAAAGAACAGAAAAAGAAGAAAAACAATTTATTACATAAGGTAAGATAGACAGAGTTATATACAATATATACAAGAGCAAGAGGCTTGAATCGGCAAAGCCGACCAGGCTGACCACCGCTGCTGACGGTAGGCGACTGGTGAATAGCGAAGGTTTGAGCCTGGTTTTATACGGTGAACTTCGGTACCGCGGCTTTGTTAAGGTCACGTAAGCACCGAAATTCCTGGAACAGCTAATTATCTTCGTTCGCCGAAAAGGGCCGGCTCTATTGTTCTGCATTGGCAGCTGCATATTTTGGAAAATTATCTCGTATGGAATATTTCAATAATGCGGAATTTATACAAATTATTATTAGGAGCAATGGGTAGCTCATAAAATGGATTAAAATATAATTACGCATTTGTTACGACGTTCAGGTAAACTGAATTTATGTCATGTAGAGTGGAACCAATATCTTCGGAATTGTATAGTCAGATAATGTGACTTCGTTACGAAAACCTATCCCACTCTGCTAAATCCAGGTGCCAGTACCTAGGACTGCGTTGTATGACCTTGGGAATGTTAGATGATAAGATGATCGGGAAGTGATCGCTTCCGTGTAGGACTTAAAGGGCCTGCCAATGAAGACGTGTGCGAGAGTGGGCGAAGATATTGCTAAATCTATTGCTGAGAATGCATCGTTTGATGCGTTGGTTGTCCGTTATTTAAAAGTGACATCCAGCAATTCCTCGATAAATTTACCTCTGATATCAAGACAAGAGGACCCCCATAATGGACTGTGTGCATTAAAATCTCACAGCAATAGATATGCTCCAGGTAATTGCTTTTTCAGATCGACTATCTGGTTACGCTCCCAGTTGCCATCTGGAAGGTAAATGTTGAATATCGTAAGATTTATCGGCGCTTTGATCACACAGTCTGCAGATCCATCCTGAGAGATAATTGCGTATAAATACATCCTTCCCGTATGAGTATACCTACGCCCCCACCCCCTTGACCGATGGCGTGGGGCTTCGTCTTTCCTAAGAATGCTGTAGCCCCTTAATGAAAATTCCTACTCATATCTAAAGAGGGTTTCCTGTAGGCATACACAGAAAGGATTGATAAGTTTGGCGAAGAAAAGCACTCGTTATGTTCCATATTTTTATTTACAATTTCCTGACACGTGTTTCGAACCTTACTGTTCATTAGCAAAGGTAATAGTAAGTGAAAAACATCAAATTGAACAATATATATATACATACAAATTGACGTTTTACACTTAGTATTACCTTTGATAATGAACTGCAAAGTTCGAAACACGTGTCAGGAAACTGTAAATAAAAATATGGAACATAACATATGCTTTTCTTCATCAAACTTATACATCCGGTTCCATAAAAAATGTAGCATAACAAGCATTAACTTTATCAGAAAGGATTGCATTTTCGCAGAATGGTCTTCAGTTCAACGATATGGGATAAAGATAAGAATAAGATCAATAAAATTTAATTATAGACTTGACACAGATTTCACAAACAGATTACAATAACATTTTCCGGCGCTGAAAACCGGACTCCGAATTCGGTTGTCTGTTATCTGACGCAGATGTATTTACCTTGACTTTTTTGACCTTGCCTTTCGTCATCAAACTTTGCCTGCTAGATTAAACCTTGTTTTTTACTCTCCGACTGCTGCTTTTGGCCGAGGCGCTTCTCCCCTCCTCCGAATTATACGTCGAAACGGTCGCCAAAGCATTAATTTCCTTCTCAGGTTGGGAGTAGGAAACTGGAACTCCGATACGGGAGTTCCTTGTGAACTGGTTGTTGTTTTGCATATGTTTGAATAACTGCAGCCTTCTTTTAGTTGTGATTTTGTCCCTACATTGCCTATAATATCACCTAAGGCATTCTTGACAGTTTGACTGAGTAACAATCTGCTTTAATATCGGTGTAAGTTTCGATATAATATTTTCTATTTTGAACTCCTTCGCTGTGGCTTGTGCGTACGATACTGTGGCTGCTGGGGGTTTTTGGGCTTTAAAATAAGTTATTTTTTCTTTCATTCTTAACTCCTATATAGATCGTTCTAGAATTACAGATGGACACTCCCTGAACCTGGTGGAGTAGTTACCACCACAGTTTATGCATGTAAACGCTCTATGCATTCATGCACATGTGCAAATTGCTGGACTTTCACATCTAAATGGTGTGTGTTCAAGCTTCTGATACCTGAAGCACCGTAATATGGAATATATTGCCTGACGTCGAGACTGTAAAAGGCAATATTTACCATTTTTGGTAAGGTTGTAGAGTTGAACAATAAAACAAAAACGGTGTGTTTATAAGTTGACCATCGCGTTTTGTCTTAATCCTTATTATCTCTTAAACGTTTTAATTTCTCAAGTCTTCCAAAATTTCCTAATCACTACAATCGATCAAATCTCTACAGTAGATAATTCGATATTTCGATCCTCCTTATTAAATCATTCTTGTTTTCCAAATTCGATATGGTGAAGGGATTAACCTTATCGAAATTCACTCCGTCACTCCTCTTAACAACAAAGAGGCGAGGAAGTGGTGCCATTGCTTCTCTATTACCAGTTCGGGGACTTTGCGTGTCCCCAGACGCCGTTTCATATTTTTGAAAGGTTGATTCCTCTTAGGTTTTTTTGCAGTTCCCACGAGATGGATAGAACTATCAGTCGCTTACCATAAGTAGGGTATATACAACCGAAAGTTGCTAGGTATCCGGAGGACACCGTCTGAGACTAATTAAAGTGTGGCCATCCATCCCTCGGCAAGGTACGATTGACACTTTGAATTACGGATTTTTAGTCGAGGTTTACTACTCCAGATTCGGCGTGTTCTGCAAAAATAGGATCACCTCTTGTAGGTTATACCAATATGATGGTACGCATGCCGGTCTTGGGGGTGATTAGGCTAGGGCACCTATAAGAAGACCCCCACCCACCCTACATATACAATGAAACTTAAACTAAATCTTTGTTTTATTTCCTCAAACACATCAACACAAATACTTCACTAAGGGAAATAAAACAGTTATTATGATGAAAATTAAAAGGCATATGTAGGGTGCATGGTGTGCCCTTCAATCATTAAAACTTACGCACGAATTATATTGAACTTTGCCTTATTATTTAAGATGTTTGATTTTTTTAAGAATTTTCTTGAACAAACACTATCCCTTAAGAAACTTAAAGTAAATGTCTCTTTTATTTTTTTTAATACATCAACACGAATACTCCTATAGATATGAAGAAACAAAAACCGTGATTTTGATTGAAATTTAAGTTCATATGAAGGGTGGGTGGGTGTCATTGATCCCACTCTCCATTCAGTAAAACAAACGCGAGGGTTTTTCGTTTTGAAATTGAATAGAAGAAATTATCCATATGATTAATAGAGTTTAAACACGTACTGTGGTTAATTTTACTTTAAATAAAAACCCTCACATAAGTTTTAGTGATTGGAGGGTGGAATAGAGGCCACCCGCCCACCCTACATATACAATTAAATTTCAATCACAATCACCGTTTTAGTTTTTTTATACCTATACGAGTATTTGTGTTAATGTTGTGAATAATATTGTAGTTCATCGACCGTAGACCAAAATTGAAATAGAGTTAATTTTTGGATGTAACACTGTAAACTACGTCAACTTGTATTATTATTATTATTATTCTCCCTTGCTAATAAATAAACACGTTTTCCTTGTATTGATCGAATACAACAACGGAAACAAATCGTTACAAGAAGAAAACGCACAAAGGTCAAAATGTTCACGTCGGGACCTTTATGACAGTAATTAGATACCGCGGCTGAAAGAAAGACCACACAAACAATACCATTTCGTTAATAAAACGCCACCATTTACAGCGTGTTCGTCTCTGCAGAAAAATCGTGCAAAAAATTTTACATTCATATATATAAACACATAAATATTTCAGAAAAGTTCCCATGGCAAAACAATGGATTTCGTAAAACACTTTCGAATGAAAATCTATAATTGTGGTTAATTAGGTATGTGTTGCGCAACACACATAAATGCCTGCATGCTGTCATGGTACATTAAACCGAATTTATATATTGTCTCAATAACACACGAATCTTGCAACACGCAGAGCTAATGGGTTATGTTAAAGAAGCGAAATTGCATGGGGGGAAAAGAAAAACACAGCAACAAAGCTATATAAATTCACCATGTGACACATCAATGAGTTCCTGCTGCTACAGATTAGATTCTAATGTGCGATTGTGTACTGTAAATTATCACCATAATTTATTCCTTTATGGTAAACTACGATTTAATAAATTACTCTACAATTCTTTTCTAAATTTATTTACAAAAAAAAGTTTAAATACTTGATTTATTTAATAATAATATAAAACAAGGCAGAAAGGCCTTTTGACAAACTAATTTACTAAATAATCATTCATTATTTATTATATAAATAGTAAATTAATTGGATGAGATAAACTTGATTATAAAATAAAGCACTAAAAACCTTTCTTCACACAGTTTATTATTTTTTTTAGAGAGAGATAAATTTATTTATAAATTTACAATAAATTTACATAATGTATAATTAATTTACAAACATATAAATGTATTGTACTTGAAATACCAAATATATATTTCCGACACAAATTATTTAATACTGTATTATATAAATGTTAACTTGTAAAAACTTTGTCAATAAAAATGTGTATTATTATTAATATAAAACATTTTCTTATATACTCTACAAACATAATTGCGACTTTATCCTCTTGAAGATAAACGATCCGTTGTCTACAATATGACACATTTCAATGATGTGGAATAAAAGAGTATTGTCTTAAATGTTAAAAATATAATTATTCATGCAACTAATGATACAGATCGGGGCGAACGTGATGACTTGGACCTCGGGCTGTCCGATTGCAATTTTTACTCTTCTTAATCGACTTTTGTTGTAATAATATATCGCAATACAATGGGTACGATGCATTCGTAATTTCGATCAACCGTCATTAATAATACTCAACGTGTAGAAGGTTACTTATTATAACGATCGATAAAGTAATGTAGAGAAAAAAAACGGCTTGATGTATCTATTTTCTGTTATTCATAGTATTGGCGCCGGTGGTTATAAAATTCCTGAGATCAAACGTACGGTGAAATTCCGGCTTGATTTTATATTTAAAAAAATTAATGATAACTTTAAAATTGCAAAGTGGTCATAATTTATTTTCGGTTTGAACAGTTTGGTAAAACCATGAATTGGATTCTTGAAATAGATCGTACAGGATTCGTCCAAACTGGATTGATTGTAACCTTGGATTTAAAATTTGAACAGTTAGTTTTTTTTGTAATTGTTTCTTCTTATTAATAATGTTTAAAGGTTTAAATTAAATTACACTTGGTTTGTTTCACAATTTTTTTTGTGTGAAACAAACCAAGTGTAATTTAATTTAAACCTTCATTAGTAATAGTTCAAAATGTTTCACCAAGTGATAAATGAGAAAGTGATTCAAGAAATGTTTCTTCTTAATTTGTTTTTATAACAAATTCCCTATCTTTTATCCTAGATTATCTATGATCTATCTTTAATTATATACTATTTTTGTCCTCTTTTTAAATGCAGTAAATTCAATATTAGCTGTAAAAATTTTCATATTTAACATCTAGGCTGTAATTTCCTGTATTTTCTGTTCTCTATTTTCTAATTTTTTAGTTTAAAATAACTCATCATTCAATAACTAGGAAAAACAAATTATTTTTTAGAAGCTTCTCTTTATCAACATTCTCTTTTAAATTCCAAGGCTCCTCTAACGTTTCGATGCCCTTTATCTAAAACGATTTGTATAGTTGATGCTTGAAGCCATTACTTTGTGATACATTTTGAATATTAGGACGATAACAACAAAGTTAATTTTATTTAAAACGATTGTCTTTACTCTCAAAATAAGCCTCTGTTTCCTTAATCACTTCTTCATCTGAGCTAAAAAGTTTAGCAATTTGGACAATCTTTTTCATGCCCGAAAAAAGCCACTAGTTACTGAAGGCCAAATCTGGAGAGTGCGGAATTCGAAGCGTAATTCATCTAATTTAATCATTCTCTTCATCGACTTGTTTTTTCTTGCTGAAACATTTTTTTCTTTTGCATGTGAGACTGTTTTCCTTGATTTCTGCAGTCAAGCCTTCCAATAATGCCTCATAATGTTCACTATCGAGAGTTTTATCATTCTTAAGATATTCAATGAACAAAATTCCATGCGCTTCCCAAAATACAGATGTCATAATCTTGTTAATAGACTTTTGAGTTTTTGGTCGTTTGGACGACTTTCACCGGATTTTTTAATTCAGGCATGTAGTGGTCGATCCATGTTTCATCTATTGTCACATACCGATAGAAGAAATCATCTTTATTTCGCTTGAACAGCTTTGAACAGCTCTCTGAATCGACAACGCGTTGTTGCTTCTGGTCAGGTGTAATCAAACGCAACACTCACTTTGAAAGCAACATTCGCATGCCAAAGTTTTCATGTAAAATTGTATCTGATATCTCCAAGGTATCAGCTTTTTTGCGCAACTTCATTTTGCCGTCTTTTAAAACTATTTTGTAGACACTTTCCATGTTTTCCAACTTTGGGCGACCAAAGCGTTCAGCATCATCCGTGCTTGTAAGACGGTGTTAAAATTCAGCCCACCAGTCAATAATAGTTAATTTCCATGGTGCAGAATCTTTATAATTCTTATCAAATCACCATTGGGCTTCAAAAGCATTTTCCCCATCAAAAAACAGTGTTTAATCAACGCATGAAATTCCTTTCTATCCATTGTCTTGAAAATTATAAAACCTTAGCCACTAAAACGACTGTAACTTCTAAAGCAATGATCAGAATGCCTTGAGTTTTTGATACGTACTGATACGTCTGTGGGCGCTGTATCTCGAAAACGAATGATCCGATTGAGATGAAACTTTAAACATAGGATTTTATCTTTAAAAACTGGAACTGAAAAGCTTTTGGTAAACATTTATAAACCGGAAGTGGATGTTTACTCGAAGCCGTTTTTTTATTTTTTCCTATATTTCTTTTAATTTGAAAAATATTACAAAACTTTTCAAACAAAAGTTGAAGGGATTAAGAAACTGAACAGGTTTTGTAAATTTTGACATTTTTTTCCAATTGCTACTAAACTATTAGAGCTACAAGAAATTTATATAACAAATAATTGTAGAGAATTCAAAAGTGAACAAATGACTAAGAATAGCCTTTTTACCTAAACCTCATAGATTTCGAGAAACATATAATGAAAGTACTATGATGGCCACATCACCATTTGGAAAGTAGTGTTTTCGTGAATGAGAATGTCTGTGGACTCTGTATCTCAAAAACGAATTATCCTATTGAGATAAAACTTTAAACTTAATGTTTTATCATTAAAACCTGGAACTAAAAAGCTTTTGATGAACATTCATAAACCGGAATTGGATGTTTACTCGAAGCGTTCTTATTATTACATAACTTTCCAAACAAAAGTTAAAGGGAATGAGAAACTGGACAAGTTTTATAAAGACATGTTATTCGTAAAGATCTTAATTTGTGAGAAAGATATATAACTTTAGAATATTTCAGAATTTTTTTTTAGATTTTTGTTTAAAGATTCTTGAAATTTCATTAATTTCTCCTCCACACTTTTAGTTTTTATTGCAACTTCCTTTCCAAAGATTTTTTATCGAGAATTCTAGAAATTTTTACAGGTTTAGCAAAGATTTTAGTCATTATTTATATTTATTTATAAAAATTTTTTCGTGTTTTTTATACAAGAGTTTGTTCTACTTTTTCTATTCGAAAATTTTCTTCTAAATTTCTAAAATTTCCTTTTTCTTATCTAATAAATAAATAGATATTTCCAGAATTTTTAGCAAAGATTTTATTCGAGAGTTTTACAATTTATTAGGAAATTTTCTTCTAATTTTCTATAACTTACTTAGAGGCTTCTTAACGTTTTAGAAATTTCTTTTTTGCATCCCCTTTCCTTTTTAACAAGGATTCTAGAATTTTTCACAAATTTTCCTTGTAGATTTCTAGAACTTATTTGTAGGATTCTAGAAGTTAACAGTAATTTCTTCTTCATATTTCCAGAATTTTTAGCATTCGGGAGTTCTAGATTTTTTAGAAAGTTCGTTTCAATATTTTTAGAATTTTCTTTGAGACTGTGTGTAATTTCTCTTCCAAATTTTAATATTGTCTTATAAATTGCAAATCTTTTCCGGAATTTTACACTGTTTTTCGAGAGTTCAGAAATTTCCAATAACTCATTTCAGATTTGGAGGCTATAGATTTTTCTAGAAAATCTGTTCCTAGAAATCTAGACTCTTTTCAGTCATCTCTCCTCCAGATATCAAGATGTTTTTTTTCGAGATATCTTTTAAATTGCAAAGTTTTTAGAATTTTCAAGAATTTTTTTTTCTAGAAATGTAGATTTTTTAAAGATTTCTAGAAATTTCCAACAATTTCTTTTAGTAGAGTTCTACAAATTTCTCCAAGGAATCTACTATTTTTTTTTCTTTAATTTTATTATTTGTTGTATATTTAGGTTGTAGCATTTTATTAATTATTTTAGAATTTGCTATAAATATCTTTTCAAAAATTTTAGTATCTTCTGTTAATTGTTTAGATTTATTTCCTTATTTTGTTGGTTTTTTTTTTCTCAAAAAGGTCTGTACATTCTAGTATTTTTGAGTAATTTGTTTTGGATATAGCAAAGCAATTTTTCGAGAGTTGTTTTCAGAATGTTTTTGCAATATTTCTGGAAATTTACAAAATTTCTTGTATCGTTATATGGAAATTTCAGGAATTTCTTATCTGAATTGCGAAAAAAAATTTCAAGATTTTGATATTAGGAATCATTTCGTAAAATAATTTTTTTAAACCGTCCTTGCTATGAAACGTTATTTTAAAAATACTGAAAAACAATTGAAAATCTAATGTTTATTTTTTAGCATTTTTACTTCCCTTCGTTGCTAGTAATTTATTGGTAAAAGAAATTTCGTAATTTAATAACTATTTCAAGAATTATAACTAAAATATAAAAAAAGACAATTGAATAACAAATTTTTGATTTTTATTCTATCAATTTGAATTGGATGTCAGCAATCGTTTCGTAAGAAATCATTTCGTGAAACAATTTTTTAAATCGATCCGTGCTGTAAAAAGTTAAATTTTTAGCATTTTTACTTCTCTTCGTTGTTGGTAATTTATTAGTAAAAGAATTTTCGTAATTTCATTATTATTTAAAGAATTACAGCTAAAATAGTAAAAAATAATAATAATAACGAATTTTTGATTTGTAAAATTTAGGAAATTTCCAGTAAAATGCGAAGATTTAAATGAAGACTTTTTTAGAAAATTTGTTTTTAAAAATCTAGACTCGGGAAATTTCTAGTAATTTCTTCTCCACATTTCAAGATTTTTTTCAACTTGTCTTTTAAGTCGCAAAGATTTTCTTTGAGGCTCTAGAATTTTTAGAATTTACTTCTAGAAATCTAGATTATTTTCTCGAATGTTCAGGAAATTTCTAGCAATTTATTCTCCAGAGTTTATTTATTGATTTTTTTTTAAAGTCGTCTTTTAAATTGCAAAGATTTTCCCTCGAGGCATTCTAGATTTTTTTTCCTAAAAGTTTAGAGTTTAGCAAATGACCAATAACTTCTTCCCCAAATTAAATTTTTTTCAACTGTTCTTATAAATTGCGAGATTTTCTTTCAGTCTCTAAATGTTTTTTTAATTTCCTCTCCTTTTCAAAAATTCAGATGAATTTCAGTAATTACTTCTCTAGAATTCATTTTGTTTCAAGTAGAGGCTATAAAATTATTTAGAAAGTTCTAAATTGCGGAATTTTTCTTGGAGGGTCTAGAAAATTTTCCCCTAAAAATCTTTTCTTATTTTCTCTTACCGATTTCAAGATATTTTTTCAACTGGTCTTCTAAATTTCTAGGAGGCTCTAGAATTTTTTAGAAAATTTTCATTTAGAAATCTAGCCTTTTCCAAGGGTTCAGGAAATTTCCAGAAATTTCTTCTTCAGCTCTAGAACTTTTTAGAAAATTTGTGTATAGAAATCTAGATTTTTCTTGAGGCCCTAGATTTTTTAGAATTTTTTTTCTAGAATTCAAGAAATTTCCACAAATTTCTTCTCTAGGTTTAATTCTACCCGCTTTTTAAATAGTGAAGATATTATTGGAAGCTCTAAAATTTTACTAATTTGTATGGATTACCACGTAGTAACGGTCGCAACCATTTTCTTTATCAAAAATTTTACTTCTAACAATTTTCTTTTATTCAAATTTTGTAATTAAGGTTATTGCAAACCGCGAGGCGATCAACAATTAAAGTTAATTTGTATATGTGGGGTGGGTGGGTGGCCTCTAACCCACCCTCTAATCAGAAAACATAAGCGAGGGTTTTAATTAAAAGTTGTAAAACGAAAATAAACTTCACATTTTTGCATTTTTGTAATAGATATTCAAACAAATTTTGAAATTTAAGTAATTTTGAAAAATAAGATATTACTTTTCAAACAAAAGTTAAAGAGAATGAAAAACAGAAAAAATTATATTGAAACATTTTTTTGTAAAGTTCTTAATTTAATTTTTTACAATTTTTATTGCTAATAAACTATAGGAACTAAATGAAATTTATATAACAAGTAATTGTGAAGAATTTAAAATTGAGCTAATTATTAAGAATAACCTTATGGTTTTCGAGAAAAATATAGGGAAAGTATTATGATGGCCACATCACCATTTTTGTAAATATATTCAATTTTAAATATGTTATCTATCCTCTATCGTCTATCTAACTATTATACCTGTACTCTACGCTCCAACTTCTTTTGTATAAGTTAAATGGAACTCTTCATAAAAAATTTCTCACATTTTTTCTTCTTTATTACCCTCCTTCTATCTTTTGTCCTCTAAGCTCTCTACTATATTCTTTCTCCTATATCCTCTGCGTCTTACATCAATCATCTATATATCTATCATTCATAATCTATAAACCATATATTATTTTCTAGCATGTATACTTTTTGTAAAAGATTAATAATACTTTCATTTAATACAAAAATTAACAGAGCTTGTTTTTGTTGAGTGAAAGTTGATTAATAATCTTCCATTTTCTTTATTTTCTATGATCTGACAATATAATCTATTTTCTATTCTTTGTAATATGTATTCTATATGTTGTATTATAATCTTGCTCTATTTTTTTTTTAAATCCTCTGCCATTTGCCTTCTATAATTTGCATTTTAATCTTTATTATCTATCAACTTTATTATTAGGTCTTTATCCTTTGTTCTTTATTGTATGACCTATATTATCTGTACTAGATCACCCATACTCTTTCATCTATCATTTGTCATCTGTATTTTATTACATGTTCTATGATGTTATTACACATTAAATATTTCCTTTACTTTTCTGTTGCCTCTCTTGTATTCTTTGTTCTTTATCTCTTAATATCTATTCTCTAGCATATGTCATCTGTCTATGTAATATTACCTATCATTTACCAACTGATATTTCTTTCGTTTGAGGCAAATAAAATACTTGGTAGCAAATTTTAGAGATTTTATATTTTTAATAGATTTCTCTAAGTAATAGACTCGTCTGTTTAATATCTATCCTCTTTCCTTCGTCTTTTAATCTCTATCCTCTATCTTCTTTTGTTTATTATTTTTAATCTATTCTTCGCTCTCAATCTCTATCTCTATATGACAAAAAAAATAGATGATAGATAATTGAAGACAACGGATTAAGAAAGACCTACACTTTTTGTGTTTTATCTTCTAGCATCTACTATTTGTCTTCTATCTTCTATTATCTTTTGTATTAATTGTAAAAAAGGCGATTGCCGTAATAAAGAGTATTTATTTATTTATTTATCTATTATACATCCTCTATCATCTATCATTTATACTTTGCTCTTTATTATGCTCAGCTATCATTTATTTTCTGTTGTATATCATGTGATTTTTTATCTTCTATCATTTATCCTTTAACTTTGTCCTATGTTTATAAAATTAAATTAAATAGAATGTAAATAGTAGAATAGTAGATTGAGAAAGAAGAACAAAGAACAGAATAATTCGTTCACAATTCCTTGCCCTTGATTATCTATCATCTGTTTATTGTCATATATCATATATTTTTTATCTTCTGACACATATCCTCTGAATTTGTTCTACTTTAGTATTAGAACAATAAAACACTTCCTACAAAATTCTACAGATAATATATGCCATTTTTCAATTATCTTCTAACCTCTGTCATCTGTCCTCTATCCACTATTCCTTATTTTCAGAAGATTCAATCTATCTTCTATTATTCTTTGCCCGCTCTCTGTTTCACAAATTAATAATTGATTCGACTAGTTTCAGCTCAAGGCCATTATCAAGAATGATGTTGATAAATTATTAATTTGTGAAACAAGCCAAGTGAATTTAATTTAATTTAAAACCTACATTAATACAATGTTTCACCAAGTGATTAATGAGAAACAAGTATATGATACATATTTCTTTTGTCTTCTAACTTCTAATATTAGCCTTCTATCTTCTGCAATCTCTGTACACTCTCTATCATCTATCATATATTCTTTATTTTCTATTATTTATCACCTATCATTCATTTTCTGCTGTTATCGTGTGCTCTCTACTTTCAAGCGTCTATGTTTTAACATTTTTTTCTTTTGTCTTCTAGCCGCTGTTATTTGCCTTCTATCTTCTAACATTTACCTTCTGTAATCTGTTCTATATCCTCTATCATTTGTAAAGTATTCTTTTATCTCTATTATCTAGCAGCTCTCTTTTATTGTTTGTTGTATATCGTGTGTTTTCTATCGTCTATCATCTATCCTTTAACCCTTTTTCTTTTATTGATTTTATTGAACACTTTGTAACTTTGGGATCGCGGTGGCCTAGTGGGTAGAGTGCCTGCTCACGGGCCACACGGTTGTGGGTTCAAATCCCAGCCGGGCGGTGGATTTTTCTAAAGGAAGAATTCTCCGTCCGGATCCATGGATGTTCGTGTATGTCCCTCATTGGTATCACAACGGGCCTATCTAGGCCTAAGTGTGCATCTCTTCGCGGTGCACGAAGAGGTGCTGCCACACCAACCTAACCTAACCTTGTAACTTTGTAACGATGAGATGTCGAAACTATAGTCAGCAGTAAATAAATTGTGTTATACAAACAAAGTTACAAAGTGTTTATTATTTATACCTTTTTCTTTCGTCTTCTAGCCTGTGTTATTTGCCTTCTATCTTCTGTAATCTGTTCTATATCCTCTATCATTTGTAATATATTATTTGTTCTCTATCGAATAAGCTTGCAATGCCCAGTGAAGTAGAGTTTGCAACCACAGAGGCAAGTGATACTCTAAAATTCGAAATGAAGTATTTAAGAGAAATTTTAATACATATTATATACATATTATATATTACATTATTTTATTAAATGAACTAAACTAATCACCACACCTTTGAGATATAAGAGCAAGAAAAATGTGGAAAACACTGCAATACCGTCGGAGAAATCACACCCGTCAGTTAATTCCATCAATGCATCATCCAGTCAAGATGAACGCAAAGACAATGATAAAATTAAAATTACTAATAAAAATTCAAATAAGGAATCGAAACATTCATGAAAGGAATCTCCTCCGAAAATGAATCCTCAGCAATGGCAAATGGAAGCTTACGTATCCAGAATCTAAACATTCCATCTATCAAATCACGTATCAACCCTCTTCAACCTTAACAAATAGGAAAAATTGGCATCTCATTAATGCTGCAACTTTAAACATCAACTTTCAGTTACTGAATCTAAATATTCAATCAATAAGAAACAAGACGATTGAATTAGAAGCCCTGGTGAACGATAAAGACTATAGTGTGTTGTTTTTAAGTGAACATTGGCTTACTAGTACTAAAGCGGATTTATTAAGAATTAAAATTTTTAATATTCCTTCTCATTTCTCATGCAAAATATATGTTAAGAAAAGTGTAATATTTATAGAAGTTCGCGGGGCAATTTTAATGTATTCATTGATGCTATAAATAAGATATTAGAGCAAATTAATCTTATAAAATATACTGTCACTTTTATCTCTCATGATAAGGAATATTACCAACTGAATGAATGTTTAAATTGATTTAATTTATATCATACTGTCAACTTACCAACAATGTGTAATGTTACAACATTAGGTAAATATATTTTTTATGAATAAGTATTGAACACAAACTGGTATATTTAAATAGTAAATCCAATAAGTCGAACAGAATGAATTGCTTTAACGAGCAATTGAAAACAATAAGACAGAACTTACGTCTTATTTATAAATTGTGTTTAAATAGTTCGACTGATGAATTAATCAAGTTAAAAAAGGGATCTGTGATGATCGCTGAAAATCTTCAATAGCAGCTAAAACTAAAGCCAAAATTATCATCTAATGCACCTAAAGCCATGTGGGAAATCATAAGTGCAAATTCTAAGCGTACGTATTCACCTAGGTGTGATATATCAGCTAGTGATATATAAATAATTATAGATCTATATATCTTTTGCTAATTTTTGCCAAAATAATAGAGAAGATTATGTCTGATCAAATTGTCTCCTTTCTTGAAAACAACAATTTTTTATCTCCGCCTCAATACGGCTTTAGAGAAGGGAAATCGATTACTGATGCCATAGTCGATTTTGTAGATAAAATAGTAACATGTTTCGAGGAAGGTAATTTTGCCATAGCTTGACTTGAGCAAGGCATTTTATTGTGTTTCTCACTGTATACTCTTAAGGAAATTGTATCTATATAATTTCGAACCCTCTGCATTCAGACTTCTGTCATCATATTTCTCGAATAGACGTAAATTATTACAATGGCTTAATATCAGAACAGCTACCTAATCAACATGGTGTCCCACAAGGGTCTACTCTGGGACCCCTCTTGTACTTATTTTACAGCAATGATTTTGTGAAATATATGGTTTATGTAAATTTTTTTAAAGCTTCTTCGATGACTTAAAATAATCGTTGGGTAACCTTGAAGGATAGTCGGAAGATCTCGATTCACAAAATGATGATTAATCTAAAAGGACCTTGTATAGCCTTGGATGATCTTATATGATCATTGGATGACTTATTGGTGACCTAAATAATCGATAATATTAATATATTAAACACATTTTTTTTTAAATGATTTTGTATGTCAAAAGATATTACTTGAATTATTGGTTTAAGTTTTAAAAGTCATTTCGGTTTTTTACTATAATAATCCAAGGCGATTTTTTTATGGAAAGAAATAATTTTATACATTTTTGTATTGACATTTTCTTCTATGACAAAATTTGTACTCTTTGAGTTTATTAGTACCTTCATCATCACGAATAAAATGGACAATGAACTGGAAGTACTATTCAGCATAAAAAAGAGGAAATTGGAATTCCTTGGGCACATAGCTTTAAGTTGCGAGTGTATAACTCAGAGCAGGGGTAGCCTAATGTTTTCAAAATGGTTGATATGTGACCACCCGACCTTGCCATTTTGTTTGGTTTGGTCGTTATGGTATCGTGAATGCCAGAGCAACGCGTATTTGTCTACGACACTTACATCAAAATTGAACTTCTGTGGTTGCTGTACAAAGGAGATTTCAAACACAATTTAATGTTGTAAAGCACAGTCTATGGTTCCTACGCGAAACACCATACATAAGTGGGTACAGAACCTCCGTACTAGAGGATCTTTGAAGCCTAAAGTACCTCGAGGTGAAGAAAGTTAGGACATCTGTGGAATCAAATTCACGCCTATCGGTACTTGCCCTATGAGGATGAGTAATAGGTCAGTATAGTGAATTCAGCAAGAAGAGGCAACTTGCCACACCTTAAGTCTATGGCATTTTTGAAAGAACATTTTCCAGGAAGACTCATTTCGCTGTGAGGGAACATCGAGTGGCCTCAACGATCGCCTAATTTTACGCCTTATAATTTTGTTCTGTGAGGGTACGTGAAAGCATATTTATTGAGAAACCACTGACCTTTGAACAGGTTAACAATGCTATCACCCAAGAAATTAAAGCGATTCCGGCCAACATGTTGAAAGGATGCATGAAAACTTCTCAACATGACTTCAATGACTTCAGGAGGGTGTGGAAAAGAACGGACATCGCTTAGATGACATTATTTTGAATATGAAATGGCAAATTCATATCTACCTATTAAACAAATTAAAATTTTGATTTAATTGAAAATTCTCCGAGTTATGATTTTTTCAAAAACGTCATACTTCGCTGCCGGTGCAAGACAAAATCGTAATTCTTGCCATAAAATAACTTTAAAAAATAACAAAACGTTAAAACTATGTACAAGGTCTATTATAAAAGTAATGCACACTTTGTCATTGTCATGGTGCAGCCTGACCGTGTCTTTGAGGACAGCAATCACGCCTGCGACGCCGCAAATTACACTCTTAAGCACATGCAGGTAAAAGGTTGAGTCGACAATTTCTTCTTTTTTCAAAATGAACGATTTCTCACACGTCAAAAAAGACAATGTGTTTTTATGTATGACTCGCTCAATCGGGCTTTCTTGGGGCTGGAGGATGATTTTGTGTGCCACTGGTTGCTCTGCATTTACGATTCTCGAATCTTTAGGATTCGTCTTAAGTTAGGACATATTCAAGAAAGTTTAAAGTTCTTCACCACCGCCTTAATTGGGTGTCCAGAACGGAGTTCGTCGGCGATCTCCTCCCAGCTCTTATTGAAAGCCTTGTGCCAATGTATTCAATCTTGAAGGCCTCTTGAATGTTTTGGTAGCATTTTTTCAAAGCCGCACACAAAACTGGATTGTGTACCGCGGTTTAAATGAACGCTCCATCGTCTTAAAATGTTGAAAAACACACTTCAATTGGAGGCACGGCTTTTTACTCAGACAGCTTCGGAGAAAACTGGCGAACGGCTGCTTTGGAAGGACAGACACGTCACGACATTTTCCCACCAGTTTTACCCCGCTGCGATGGATAGTCGCGTCACAATAAAAATTATGTACATTACTTTCATAATAGACCCTGTATGTATCTTAAGAAAAAATGCTGAAAAACGAACGAGATACAAATACAAAGAGCCAAAGAAAGAGGTATTATTTTTCACTTATGGCATCAATAAATTACTATTATTATCTATCAGCTATCATTTATTTTTTGTTGTATATTATAAGTTTTCTATCTTTTATCTTTTATTTTCTAGCCTCTGTTATTTGTCTTTTAACTTCTGATTTTGTGTTTTATATCATGTGTTTTCTCTCTTTTATCTTTAATTTTCTAGCCTCTGTTATTTGTCTTCTAACTTCTGACCTCTACCTTCTATAATCTATCCTACATGCTCTTACATCTGTGACATATCCTTTATTCTCCATTATCCATCAACTATCATTTATTTTATGTTATATATCATGTGATTTTTTTTAACTTCTATCATCTATCCTTTAACTATGTCCCATGTTTATTAAATTAAATTAAATAGAAAATAAATAGTAAAATAGTTGGGAAAATTATTTAGAATCACTACAAGTTTAGTTCACGTTTAAATAGGTAGAAAATGACAACTTGCCAAAACAAAACAATTATAACTTCGATTTTTGGAAAACCTTAAATGTACTTGTATGATCTTAAATAGCCTTGGATCCTCTATTGGTGACCTTGAAGGAACGAATGAACGATGATCTTGAGCGACTTTAATTCACGTTTGAATGACCTTGAAGGCTTATCGAAAGACATTGAATGGATGAACTTTGATAAACTTAAAATATTGTTTGATGGTTTTGACTCACAAAATGATGCATGTTAAAGGATATTCTATGATTTTAGGTCATCTTGAATGACAGACAACTTTACATAACCATTTGGTGAGTTTGAACCATCATATGGTATAATAAGTATGCATTAATTCATGCGATTTTTTTCGAAAATTAAGACTATATTGTGAAAAAATGGTTTAACACTCAATGATCAAAGTATTGTCCATAGGAAGCTACAACATTTGCCCATTTTGCTGGCAGTTTGTGGATTCCATCCTAAAAGAACTTCTCCGGCTTGGTGGTGAAGAATGAATCGAGCCAATTTTTAATACCCTGTTCTGAAGTGAAGCGTATTTAAAGGATTAAAAGGATCTTCTATGGCTTAAAATAATCGCTGGGTGACCTTGAAGAATCGTCGGAAGATCTCGATTCACAAAATGATGCTTAATCTAAACTGACCTTGTAGGGCCTTTTGGTGACCTAAATAATCGATGATATTAATATACCGAACAAATTTTAAATTTTTTTGGATGATTCTGTATGTCGAAAGATATGAAATGAATTATTGGTTTAAGTTTTAAGTGATTTCGGGTTTTTAATATAATAATCAAAGGCGATTTTTTTATGGAAAGAAATAATTTATAGATCTTTTTTTCAATGACAAAGTTTGTACTATTTGAGTTTAGTAGTTTTTGGAAACAGACGGTCCCCTGTGTGGACCACATCACAAACAAAATGGACAAAGAACTGAAAGTAATAGAATGAAAATGAAAATGAAAATGAAATAGATAAATTGTATTGGAATTTTATATCGAATAAGTCACTAAGTTTAAATAATAATTGGGAACATCTACGCACCATATTAATAAATAATGTACAATTGGGTTTTTATGCCAAAATCATAAAAAAATAAATGGTTTATTGAGGAACTCAAAATTATGCGTGAATCACTGCATATATTAAGTGATCTATATAAAAATTATCTATCAGATGAGTTAAAAGTAATAAAAAATAATTTTTGCGCTTGAAATCCATTAAAAATATTTATAAATTTGAGGCAAGGAAATACATACAGAGAGCTTCAAACAAATCAATTTGGTTTCAGAACTTTAATTGCAACAACGGATGCCATAAATTCATAATTTCTCTCATTTATTTGATAATGAACTCTTTTGAAAGAAAGAATGTTTCAGTTGTATCATTCATTGATTTGAGCACGATTTGCTAAAACAAAAATTAAAATCCTACAATTTTTCAGGACACATTAACTTAGTTATTAAATATTACCTTAATAATAGATATCAGTCTGTGTTCTATAATAATATGCTCTCAAATCCCGAAATTTTTTTATTTGAAATCCTTCAGGGATCAATTTTAGGATCCGTTTTATTTCTAATTTTCATTAATGACTAGCCCAATTAAGCCAATATAACGAACACCATTCTATATACCAACATCTTTATTTACAGAAAAAATAAAATAAATTTACATGTAATTAACAATATGACAATGATACAATAATTTTTTTTTCTGTCAAACGGCTATCGACCCACGGTCTTTTAGCCATTCTATTTGTTGACAATTTTACTTTTATTGATGAGGTTGGGAAACATGAAGATGCAGATGTTATAGGTGAATTGTCATTAAATGCCGTGAAAACATGGGTTTCCCAAAATAAATTAATTCTCAACGATAATAAACCAAAAAAAATGTGTTTAGCTTAAAAAGGGAAACCAGTCCGTAAGTCATCACTTCCTTAGGTTAGGTTAGGTTAGGTTGGTGTGGCAGCACCACGAAGAGGTGCACACTTAGGCCTAGATAGGCCCGTTGTCATACCAATTTCCCTTTCCTGAGTTCTTATGGCATCTTATGGCATCACTTCCTTAAGCCGTATATTTTTTTCAACTATTGCTGGCTTTTGCCTGACTTTGGAAAATGTTACCCATTAGCCAACAACAATGTTTTGGTACGACAATTCTTAATAGTCTGTATGTAGATTCTACATTATCTTCGAAAATACATGGAGATCACCTTGCGAGCTCGCTTGCAAAAAACATGCCTGCCTGCGAAATCTAAAAAAATATTGTTACAGAAAAAAAAAATTAAAATCGCTGGGGCATGCATCACGCGGGGATAGAATTTTCAGGTTACAACGAAAATCTATTCGCATCTTAGGTGATATTAAATATATAGACGATTGCAGACTAATTTATAAACGCGATAGAATCTTGACCTTTTTATGTGTCTATATAATGGAATGTGTGCTGTACATACATAAAAATTGTCACAAATATTCAGACTAGGATATTTGTGACAATTTGTACAGCATACATTCCATTATATAGTAAACCCATTCAACCAGAGATAAAAACTTGATACAACACAAAAAGCTAAGACTAACAAAAACTTGTAATAGCACTAACTATTTGGCCATTAAATGTTTTAATAAGTTACCTGAACTCTGGAAATTAAAAAAAAAAATAAAAGAAAAAGTTTGCATTCACTTAGAAACACATGCTTTTTATTCTTTCGATGAGTATTTAAACTTTGATGTGTCGCCAAACTAAATTTTAAGACATGATAATTTTGTTTTCTATATTTTCTATTACTATTATGTATATACATAATAATCGTATAGTATCCCTTTACGTTATACACTAGTATGATTTGACATATAAATTAGATAGATAAAAGTATGTACGCAGAATTGAAGGCATGGGATTGAGAAAAGAAAGAGAAGAATAAAGAATAATATTCATAGTTTTCAATCTCTTGCCCTCTATTATCTATCATCTGACTTTGTTCTTCAATATGAGAACAATAAAACACTTCCTACAAAATTCTACAGATAATCTTTCGTTTATCTTCTAACCTCTGTCATCTGTCCTCTATCTACTAAAAAACAACTGAAAAACGATTTCTGTAGAAGCACAAAATTCTAGTACAGTGTTTGAAATATTGCAACATTTTAATTATAAAATTATTAAAAATCATTGCAGTATTGTACTAATGACTGACACTGTCACTTTTGACAGTTGGAATAGGCTCTGTATATTGTTTACTATGGGTATTTGATTTTTAATTTTTTTTAATCCTCAATTTCTCGACTTTGGTTTGATGAATGGATAAAATCTTTTATAAATTTAGATTCAGAAAAAAATCTCCTTGCGGATCAGTACAAAATATATATACAGTGCAATTTGAAAAAAAAGGATCTTAAAAGATTTTAGGTGATCGTGAATGAAAATTAGACAACTTTAAATATTCATTTGGTGAGTTTGAAAGATCGCATGGTGATATTGAATGATTAAAAAGAATAGACGACTTTGAAGGATCTTGGATGACTTAAGATAACCATTGAGTGACCTTGAAGGACCGTCTGATGATCTCGATTCACAAAATGGTGGATGTTCTAAAAGGATCTTGAATGGCGTTAGATGATCTTAAATGATTATTGGATGACCTTTTGGTGACTTTCTGCTAACGAAATAATGAATAGACAATTCCGTATTCTACAACGTAAAGGACTTTAATATATTTTATGACTAAATAATGGATCAAATTAAAATACTAAACAAATTTTAAAATGTTAGGATGATTTTGTATGTAGAAAGACATTCAAAGAATTATTGTCTGGAATCGTAAGTCTTGTCGGTTTTCTACAATAATAACACAGGCCAAAAAAAAAATTGTGATTTTGATTTGTTCATTTTATTTGAAGTTTTACTGGCTAAACTAATAGAGAATCAACATTTTTTTTTGATTTGTCTACAGCCAAGTTTCTTATGTCAGGCCCAAATGGCCAAATTAAAAAAAAAACATTTTTTTTGTTTCCATCATGCCTAATTTTTGAATACATTTATGGCTGTATAAATATTTGCGAATAAAAATTAAATGATATTCTAAAAATCGGCACCCCACTGTTTTAAATACCTTTGTAGAAAATTTCAGATGTAAAATTAAATTTGTCGATCCTCAAATAAGGATATTAACTAAAATCAAGAATTTGTTAATACCATGATCGAAATAGAGAAAGAAGCATGGATTTCATTTGCTAATGTTATTGAAGGTTTTGTGGGAAACAACAAGGATCTTAACTATAAGGAAATTGTGAAAAACATGCTACAGAAATTTATGGAATTGGGATGTAATATGAGCATAAAAGTTTACGAAATGTTTTCGTGTTTTTCTAATTATAAACTTTTTCACTTTTTACACTCGTATCTTGATTACTTCCCGGAAAATCTTGGTGATGTGAGTGACGAGCAAGGTAAGCGCTGCAAACTCAAATTAGTGGAAATGAAATTCGCAAGTCGTAATTTGAAAATTTATAAAAAATACATCAATCGAGGAATAAGTTTTAAAAATCACTAGATATACTCAGAATTGATGTATTTTTGACATATCAAAAAATAATTGATGTCACACTGCTATGCATGAAATGGCAACGCTGCAAACTTAAATTAGTGGAAATGAAATTCGCAAGTTGTAATTTGAAAATTTCTAAAAAATACATCAATCGAGGAATAAGTTTTAAAAATCACTAAATATGCTCAATATTGATGTATTTTTAACATATCAAAAAATAATTGTTATAACATCGCTGGGGATAAAATGGCAACTCTGCAAAGTCAAATGACACCTTTCTTACATTCTTAATGATCATAATAAATGTGGAGATCATGGACATCTTTTCTAACTAGTGTAGCATATTAATTTATCCCCCATTCCCCTATCCTCCCGCATTCTCTTAATTCCCGTACCGCTTTTGTTTATCCACGTTCCAATTTAATCCAAGACATAAAAAAATTGATGGCTGATTACTGCTGATCAATAAAAAGGGACAATCTGGTCCTGGAATACAGAAGAATATCCACTAAACAAAGTTTTTCATCCAGGAGGGAACGATCTTCTGGAAAGAAGAGTAATTAATGATTTGCGCAATTTTCTTTTGTCCATGTATCAATAAAAGTAGCGTTTATTTTGACAAAATGGTTTATTAATTTTATTTCAACATTGATGAAAAAACCTTACTTTACACTCGGCACTCGGATTTGAATTCGGTAGACTAAAATTATACAAAATCAGACATCAGATCGAAATCAACTTTCAAAAAGTCAAAATTTGTTGGATTGTGTAATCATATAAATAAATAATTTTATCATTAAAGTATTGACCTTATCTTTTATGACAAATTTCGTACTATTTGAGTTTAGTAGTGTCTTCATAAGGAAACATCAAGGAAATTGGAAGCCTTTGAGATGTGGGTCTACAGACGGTTGTTAGAAATTCCTGGTTGGACCAATTCACGAACTAAATGTTTCTAGAAAGAATGGGCAAAGAACTGGAAGTCCTTTCCAGCATAAAAAAAGAGGAGGAAATTGGAATTCCCTGGGCACAAGGCAAAATCGTGGGACGTAGAAGCGTAGGCCATTCTAGAATCTCATGGTTGTGTAACTTACAAGATTTTTTCAAACTATCATCCACTGAATTATTCCATGCAGCCATCTCTAAAATAACATAGATTTTTTAAGAAAGATGTGCAATGAATAAATAAACAATAAACAATAAACAGATTGCCATGTTGATAAGCAACCTCCAAGGGAAACGCTTATAGAAGAAGATGTGTCTTCATGACGGTGTTGTTAAACCATTACGCTGAAGTGATCAATCCTTCATAGTTATTGATGATTTGTAATACGACGCCAATCTTTTCTTCTCTCTGATGTTTTGGGCCTTTCTTTTTATAAATAAACGATTTGCATCCTAAAGCTATCGTTTTCTACACATTCGTATCATGCTGTTGTTCTAAGTAGAAATTTGCTTTAGGGCGTAAGATGCGTGCTTCTTGAAGACTTCTATTCTAGATTTATAATATTTATTTATGCGATCAACGAATTATATTTAATAAAACACAAAAAGAACAATATTATTTATGTCTTCTTACAATTCTAACTACAAAAATTAGAATTGATTTTATACTAGGGGTGTTAAAATGAAAAGGTAAAGTAAAGGTAAGATATAAATGAAGCCTTATTCAATGTATACGTCATAGGCATGAGCACAATTATTCCATTGATTAACGAGCGAAAGGATTCCATGTTTTTAAAACTTCTGCGGCTGTCCTTTAAAGCATTCTTGAGTTCTTCATATGAGTTGAAGCTATTTTAGATGTTTTTTTAGAGCACATTGAAAGCGATGAAAGTGTATGGAAAATTGTTCACCGCAGGTTGGGTTATTAGAAGATGTGCTTAGCAGTGGCTTCTGACGTAGCTCACCAACCATCAAGATACATTAATTATTGTTGTGTTATATGAAGATAAAGTACACTATTAAATGAAAGATTGAGTTTGATTTCTTCACAAAATTTATGAATTGCAAATGTATATTTCGATCACGATGTGATTATTTTTAATTCTAAACAGTTTACATTTGCAATTAATAAATTTTGGGAAGGAAGAAGATTCAATCTTTCATTTAATAACTAACAAGAGGAACTATGTATGGAGCTCGTACTTCATCATGAAGACCTTGCTTTCCTGATGATGAGAATTGATGCTATCATAATGAACTAGAGACAAAGCCAAATAGCATGGAGTAAAGGCTTGCATCGTTACCTCCTTAAACGTTTCCTCTTCGTCTTTTTTGACGTCAAAGGTTAACAATTTGTTCTATATTGTGAGACACTCCGAAAACTATTCAAGCCTATTAAAAACAAAAGATCTGAACTGCTTACGGAGGGATGAAAGATGTGGTTCTGCTTTATGATAACCTGTATCCAAACGTCTCCAGGGTCACACGCAATGAACTGGCTTAAGTTTAAGTAGGAACAGCTTTATAATCCATCTGGAATTTCCATGTATGTAACTTGAAAAATTCTTAAAAGGCAACGCTTGTGAAGTAGTGGGTCTCGTTACAGCCACAGTTCTTACAGTTTTAAAATCCATCCTATAACCTGGACATGTCGCCCTGGAATTTCCATGTATGTCACTTGAAAAAATTTCTAAAAAGACAAATCCTTCTTCTGGTTAATCAATATAGTCATTGTGCTTATGCCTATGGTGTATACTTTTAATAAAGACTTTACTTAAACCCACACTTTCCTTTCGCATCTTTTCATTTGAACACCCCTTGTACTTTTCATCAATTCATCAAGCAACTGGCATTTTTACAATTTTACACATTCTATTAAGGTTTTTTCGCTCTGTGCGTAGAAATATAATTGTTCTAAATAAATAACTTACAATAATAGTATTTTTACTGATGCAGGTATCCCATTTATTCCATAAAACCGTACGAACGCGTGATGTAATTCTATTTTTAGATATTGCTATTGCGAAATGATGGACATCGAAGGATATTTTATAATGAAAACGTACATCTAGATCACTCACCTAGAACAGATCGAGCAATTAAACTAATAGCACACCATATAAGAATAGCCGATATTAATATAAAACCTTGGAAAGGATTACACATCCTGTTTTACATCCAGGTTTTAAAGAAGTATAATTAAAAGTAATGCAGGTAAGTAAGTATTTATTGTACATAATTAGATAACTAGTACAGTTTATATTTGATTAGTATAATTTATAATTAAAAAAAAAACAATAATTGTTTCCTCACCAAAAACATCCACAGACCTGAAACTCATCGAAATAATATGAAGGATATATTTTTGTTTACAATGATTATTTAAGAATATGTACAACCTCATATTTGCTTTACTAGAAAGTAATACCATCATCCTTGTTAAATATAACCCTTTTATCCTTGCGAATCACACGAGAGAAACGGATATACCATTAAATCGTTAAGTGTACGTTTTCTTCGATTATGGCGTTGCACAAATGAAATTAAACAGCAATTGAACGGCGGCCGTCCGTTTTCCATCAGGGTCGCACACAATTATTTAGGAAGGAAGCGTAATAAATCAAACACTAAATATAACACGGGACAAAACGTATAATTTCCTCGTTTCCACCGCAATTTATACGCGGTGATGAACAAATATCGCATAAATCACGCGTTAATGCCTTTCGACAAAATATTCAATTATCCCATTATCAGACTCGCATGCGCGGCATTTTGTAATACGCTCTTTCTCGGAATGAAATTTTCGTTTCGTATAATTTTCGTATGCTACATCAATTTGTAATCATCTGCGATGGTAATGTATTGCGTTATGCTCGTAAATCGAGTTTCTCATTGCGAATTGATAATGTTACGTACGTATGAAATTAATGGCATCTAATTCAAATCATTCTTTAGTATTGCATCTTTTTGGTTTATTGGTAAATTCAAAGAAACGATATTAAAACCTTCAGAATTTCTACCTCACTTACTTTCGAGATTTTGATGACAATCAACTCATCATTCTATTGATCAACTGGCATTATACATATACAAAACATATATAAAAATATACAAAGTAACTATAACTCTCTTCTAGTCTTCTTCTTACCTCTTCATTCTTCTTTTCCATCCCAATCTAGTCAGAATCTTTAATCTGGCCCTTACTCTCAACCACTCTTTCACACTTCTTCATCCATCTATCCAACTCTCCATCACTTCTTTACATTTCTTTATATATATATTTTTGTGAAACAAACCAAGGTTTTTAGTTCTAATCAAAATTTTTCTTTTTGGTTTATTTTTTATAAGTATGTTAGAGATTGGGTAAATGTGTAATTAATTAATTTCACTTGGTTTTATTTTGGTTTTGTTTGTTTTCACATAAAATTGTGAAACAAATAAAACCAAGTGAAATTAATTAATTACACATTTACCCAATCGCTACAATATGTTTCACCAAGTAATAGATGAATCAAAAGTTCGTAATTTATGTTAGAGAGTTTGCCCTTTTATTTGATGGTGGAAGAGTAAACATCCATGGTAATAAGCCTTTATTCTTCCACCATCAAATAAAAGGGCAAACTTTCTAACATAAACCAGAAAGAAAAATTTTGATTAGAACTAAAAACACTTGGTTTATTTCACAATAATTTTATTCAATCTTCTCCGACTAATTTAAACAATATGTCATTAAGCACAACAATAAAAATATGTTAGTTTATTAGTATTAATTAAAATATTAACTCTGGACCAAGGCAATCCTTACTATTACAACATCACTCACAAGCCGACAAATCTCTCGTATTCTCTCTCTCTCTCTTTCATTCTGTGGGAAACAATAAAGGAATACAGTGAGATTTTTATCACCATAATTACTATCGCTGATTTATGTTATTTATGCGATTACTAATTAAATATTAACCGAAGCGGAAACTTAATTGTCTTCGCTTAACAATAAATAAATTATTGTACAACATTAGCTCGCATTTATAAATATAATAGAGCAATTACAGCGAGCATGCCGATATTAATTTAAATAAAATTTGTGCGATTTATCTCACAAACAATTTACGAATAGGATGTGCTGGCTTAAACGGAATCTATAATTATTATCTTTGAATAATTACAGGTAACAAAATTCGGGAACCTTCACACTTTGAAAATATTCGGCAATATTTTTTCGACACGAAAACTGTAAAATTAACGATTAAACAAAAAAAGAGGATTTGCTCATATAGTTAGTGTACAATTTATTAATGTAATAAATAACTATACTTTGTTATTAAAGTGTTATTAAATTTAATGGCTTAATTAATGGATAGTTTTTAAGATTATAAGAATTTATCTGTGCAATTGGATGTTTTAATCGAATTTAAACAAAAAAATGGATGCTTAGTAATGTAGTCACATGTGTATAGTATTAAGAAATTAATTATTAAACTAAAATATATTAACAAATTTTATAAAAAATTCAAATTACAATAGATAATTAGTACATTTGAGATGATTTGTCTAAGGTAAGGTGAATTATATTTATTTTGATTGCTTCGAGTAATTGTACCATTAATTGGCGATTGGATTAACAGGAATTAAGTTTGTATGGGGACTAAAATGTGTAGTGCAGATAATGAAATATGCTTGTTGCAAAAAATGGATTTCCAAATGGGGGTAGTCGTTGGGCGTCGTTGCCTTTATTGAGATTATCTGTATGTTTTGTATGTTTTTCTATTTAGATTGCCTCGCGGATAATCCTCTTTGTAAAATGGTCTTCTATTGCGATGGAAATCATGTTGTTGAATTCAAATAAAACAACACAATTGAGAAGGTTTTACATTTATTGTTGAAGACTGCAACATGTTTCGCCACACAGTGGCTTCTTCAGGCAGATGAATACTGAAAAGTGTTCAACAATAAATGTGAAACCCTCCCAACTGTGTTGTTTTATTTCAATGTGTTATAGAGTTTTACCATGTATCCACCTCGTCAATTCAATATAATGTTGTTGAAGTTTATCTTATATCCCGTTTTAATGCGTCCGATTAACTTGGTCACAGTCGTCACAGGGAATTTTGTATACCTCTTGATTGTCAAGGGAAATAATGTCTTTTAGGGAATTAAGGAATTATCCGTGGTAAAAATAGTTTTGATGTTATGTCTTTTTTTAGTATTTTAGAGATTCTGTCAGTTGTACCTCAAAGAATATTGAATTTGAAAACTCTTGGGACATATCAGTGTTTTGTTTTTAGTGGTTTGTTGCACGTATGTAGTTGGATTAGAATCTATTAATTTATAGCTGCCATTTTTAAAAAATAGTGAAACATAACCAAGTGCTTAATTAATCCTTTTATTAACATAAAAGTGTTTCACCACGGATTAAGTGAGAAATTAATTAATCGTATCTAGAAATATTCCAAGTTCCAAAGGTTTGTTTATTAAATGCTATATAGGTTTAACTAAAGTGTGTCTAGCTTTCTTGATTATAATATCAGGGAAATTATCAAAACCATATAATAAAATGTATTAAAATCCTTTAGTTCGTTGCAGAAAATTAAATAATAAATTTAAAAATACGAAAACACTTCGTGAATCCACAACAATAAGTCTTACTAAGACTACAAAACAAATTAATTTTGATACAACTACGACAGACATTGAATAAAACAAAATTAATTTCCGTGTTAAAAAACATTCAAAGCCTTGACAAGAAATGCTCGAAAATTATAGCTGTAGAAAATGCTGCGAAATTTTAGAACCTTCTTAAAAAATTTAAATTTAAAGAAAGAGTTGTTATAAAAATTTTATATCTTTCTAATAAAAATCCCATAATTTTAAATACAATTCCTTGGTGCTCGAAATGTACATTTAAAGTGTAAAAATAAATTAGTGAAGAAAGGAAATCAAATCGTGTTTTATTAACAATTTCTTGGATAAATCTCAAATATTATTTAAAATAGGAATCTAAAAAAGGAATTGAAGTGAATATTGTAGATTAAACGAAATTTATTCTTTATTGCGAAAGAGAAATTCTTTAAAAAAATTTGGATGAAGTTATGAAATAAAATCCTTAAAATTCATTAACAAAATGGATTAACGTTACTAAAAATAATCTGATAAAATAAACGAGGAAAGCTGAAAAAAGTATATAAATGAAAATTATGATAAGTGTGCAAAAGATAAGTTTTTGGATTATTCTCGATAAAAGAATTTGTAACTAGTATTAGTATTATTTATTTATTCCAATATGCTTACATAATATTCCAAAATTGTATATATAATCCATTAATATCAACAAAAATTTCAATCACATATGGAAAGGGCACAATATAGCGTTTTTCCAATCGTACCAACACTTTCTTCCATGAGAGACTTTTCTAGAAGCTCATCTCAGAATATTTTCTCTTTGTTTTGGCCAAATGCGGCATATTATATCCTAAAAAGGATTTTACACAAATATGTGATTTATGTCATCTTGACATTTTTTGAGTTGAAAATAATAAAATAAATTATTGGTATATTCTAAGAATTTAAAAGGAAAATTGTTGAAATGCTGGAACTGTCACAGGAAATTCTTTCTATCTGGGAACTAAAACTTTTGAAACTTTGATGAAGTGAAGCAAGAAATTCCGAAAAGTTATTAAAACTTTAGAAGAAGACTTTGAAAATTCCGATTAAATAAAACGAGTGATGATGAAACATTCAATAAATCCAGAGGAGAAAATGTCGGAAAATTAGGAAAATGAGGAGATGCTGGTATGGTTTACAAACGTCTGTGAAAATTCTCGTAATTTGTAGACCAAATTTCTGTATTATCTTTGAAAACTTGAAGAAAATTTATTTGAAAAGTTTAGTAATTATAAATTGTTGGTAAGTTCTAAAAATCTACAAGAAAAATTATTAAAAAATTCTAGAATTTTAGAAATAAAAAGTGCAGCAAGAAATTATTATTTTTTCTTAAATACTAAGTTAAAACCAGTTAAATCATAGAATACTTATTCATTTATTAGTTTATTCAACAGAAATAATTTCATTCAAATTAGTGTTGCTTTGATAGTTGTACTATTCGTAACACGCAAATTAATTTTGTTTTATTCAATGTCTGTCGAGGTTTTAGCCAGAGAAGTAGTTGTTTCAAAATTAATTTGTTTTGTAGTCTTAGTAAGACTTACTGTTGTAAACGAAATGTTTTCGTATTTTTAAATTTATTAAAATCATATAACCTTTTATTTTTTAGTTTCCTTAATATATTTATAATCTCAAGTTCTTTGTAAATTTTTTAAAAAATATTTACTGAGGCTGCGATTTACCAATGTATGAGTAAGGTAGGTTTTGAGTTAAATAGTAAAGAAAGTATTAAATAAATTGCTAATAATTTGTGGATTATCTTGAATGCCATATGAATTAATTAATTTATTTATTTTTGTTAGTTTAAGTCATATGAACGTTATAATTTCCTAAGATGTTTTGGTCTGATTATTTAAATAAGTTATTAAATTCTGATAAGATATTTTTTTCGTATTTAAAACAAGAAGTGTAAGCTTTTTTGTTGCCTTATAAGCGGGTGTAAGAATTGGATACTGATTTCTTAAAACAAAAAGATCAAGCAGTTTTCAATTCGAATATTTTATCCATGATTTGTTCGTGTTAACTGGTTTTCTTATAAAAGGGAGAAAATTATTTGAGTAATGCTCGTATTCGATTAATTAATTGGCGTATTTTGAGGCAGTTTTCGTGAATTCAATGTTTCGCCCACGATTCAAACTCTAGACTAATTATAAATTTAATGATATTGGTGTTTTGGGATAATGCACAGTTTGCTAAATGAAAATTATATAAAATTGATTTATTTATGATCAGATACGTCGTTATTTAATGTAATTGCATCTGTGGATCTTAGGTTTGAATGTATGTAATGTAAACATGCAGAAGATGTAGCTGACATCTTTGTATCTTCGGTATTTATTTGATATGCATTATATGTCAGAAGTAAATTTTTGATTAATTTATACACTTAAGTCGGATTGGAAGAATTTATGTTAAAACCTCAACTGAGGATTATTGGGTATTTAATATTATAGATATTGTCTAGTACAAGTTGAAGTTGTTGAATGAAAAGTTTTATATCTCCGTTTGGTGGACAATAACACGTTATGATATAAACAGAAGTTATTCTGCTTTGATTCGAGAAAATATTTCGCATATTTCTATAGTGTTATCAATACAGAATTTATTTAGATTTATAGTTTCTATTTTAAGTCCCAATTTGCACCATATTTCAACTCTACCATCTCTACTACTCCTGTAATACTTGAAGCCTAAAAAGTACTTGTTAATATTAATTAAAGATACTGTTTGCTATTCAATCAAACAAAATTAACTTCCTTTGAGAATAGTCATCATTGACCGAAACACGTGTCAGGAAACAGAATATACCAATATGAAACCAAACAAGTGTCTTATTTCAAAATCAGATAATGTTCTATTTTCGTTTCATCAAGAGTGCAGCGAACAAGTATTTACCGTACATAATTACATGCTTGAAGAAAACTATTTTTAAAACAGCCCTTAAAGTAGGTTTTTTTTTGGCAGGCGTCCTCGGTGGTGTTGCACTGCATTCGTTCGGAACACTGGAATTTTTAGTCTTTTCGCAAACCAATGCAGCAGCACGTGTTCTATCTGATACAGGTTTCTTTTTCTTGACTTGATTTTCGTTAGATTCCTTTTGATTAGTGTTAACTTTGTGTATATTCAATAGTTGAGTGTTATTAAATTTATAGTTTAAATTCTGGATAGATACATTTTTATTGTGAATTATCTCACCTTGTTTATCTACCTTATCTGTTAGAACACAAATTTCCTTCCAAAGATTCAGTAGAAATTGGAGAGTGATACGCTGAACTCCTTGTTTCTCGCATCGATGACAGGCTACGAATCCAAATTTATCCTCAGATTTTATGCAGTTTTCTTGATAATCGCACATATATTGCATTTTATAATCTAATGGTCTTGAAGTTGCTTGTTGCACCCAATGCAGGTAATTTCATCACTTATATTGATAATTGTCGTATGTAATAGATCACTTTCGGAGGGCGAGCGACTGTTTGCCATGATGAAAATTTATTTATTGTGATGTAATATATGTATTACTTGTTTTGTTGTCTTCTCCTAGCTTATTTGAATGTGGAAGAAAAGACTCCAGATGAATTCTCCTTTGGCCCAAAGGTTAGGATTTTCGATATCATCCCTCTTATGGAAGGAGAATCGTTAACCTAAACGAACTGTAGTCCTTAAGATGTTGGGATTCTAATTGTTTGCAACTCTCCATAAATATGCTCTTCTTATTTAGATAAGATATCAGTGATTCATCGTAGATCTTGAGATCCAATCGATATATAAGTATTTCTTCTTGGTCTACATTTTTATCGGTGCCCAGTATATTCTGTTTTTCGCCTTTTTCAAACTAATTTGACCCATTTCGTAGCTTTCTTCTCTTTGTGATTAAATATGTATAACAAAGTAGAAGTCTCCATCGTCAATGTGCTATTGTGTCTTCTGTTGTGGAATTCGAATTCGTAGTGTTATCCTGATTTAAAACATTAGAAACATTTGTGCCTGCATACATTAACGAAATTTATAAGACGTTTACAGTAGTAACTTTGAAGTTCCGTGAAAATCGACTGACCAACCCTAACAGTTTTAACTCTTCGTTGCAGGTGTTTAAAATAGGTTTTGTTAAATTAAGCTTAAATGTGAACATCACTTCCAAGTCTTTAATTTCAATTGTGCGATGATTATCAATCGCATATTCCATGTTACTACTGGATGCACAGTCTTCTCTTCACACCATATAATAAAATCATTGAGTGTACCTTGCAACGCTTTCTGATGACTTGTAGATCAAATAGTACTGAATATCTTAAGATCATTAGCATAGAAATGAAAATTAATCTGGTGTTATTATTTACAAGAATAAATAAAATCCGACCACAATGAGAAACCTGCGGTACTCTTGATGATGCTTGAATATACTAGGTATGATGAAATGAGTATAAACCATAGACCTGAGCATAATGATTCCATTGATTAACGAGCCTAAGAATTCCGTGTTCCCAGAACTTTTATGGCCGTGACGAGACTCAGACCTTCACAGCATCCTTGGGTTCGTCATCCGAGTTTATACAGTTCCCTTATAAATGTTTTATTTAGGAGACACATGGAAATCGCATGTCTACACTCTGTCTTACACTTCAAACAGGTTGTGTTATCAGAAGGTGTGTGTTAGAACAACTAACAAAAGGAACTACGTATGAGGCTCACACTTTAACATCTTAATTTAAACACAGTTATATTCCTTTCTTTACTTTTTTATTTTTTACTGCTATTGATAATGGGTACATTACAGTACCCTAAATGTACATTTAGCAGTAAAAAATTAAAAAGTGAAGAAAGGAATATAACTGTGTTTCAATTAAGTGATATAAACCTTCACGTAGCTCAAGTAACTACATTAACTTCAACATCTGTTTCGGTATCATGAAAAGCCCGCTTTCCTGGAGCGGATCGTCACAAATGATAAAAACTGATGTCAAAATTCAAAGATTTGCCATCAGCAGGCAAAATTTTGCTCACTGTCTTTTTTGAGGATTAATGTGCACTATTTGATGAATTTTCTAGCACAGAAGAATCATTGACTCCGATGTGTACTGTGACACACTCCGAAGACTGCAAAGGCCCTTCAAGAACAAAAGACCAGGAAGGGTGTGATTCTGCTCCATTATTAACAACAAAGGATTAGGGATCAGTAACGTATAATTTTTGTATGAGTTCCAGTAATAGTTGAGAGTTACCCTAAAAAGTCTCCAATTCCAAAAAAACATGTGTTTCAATTTTAATTCTGCCCTGGCTAGAAGGGCTGGAGAGTGAAGAATTAAAGTTAAAACACATGTCACAGTGTTTTAGTCTGATTACTTGGTCTATGCCAGAGAAAGATCTTTTCTTTGGAGAAGATTGCACTACTTAAGATAAGGAAGAAAGAGAAAGAAATACAAGAGATGGAAGAAGAGGAGAAGCAATACAGTAAAGAAGTTACGAGGAACAATGTTAGAATCAGGCTGTGACTTGGATTGGGATAGTTGGGGGGTAGATGTTGTTGCATTAATTGGAGGGAAAAGTGAGCTAGATTCTGAAAAGGATGAGTTGTATCGGGGTATATGTTCCTATTCTTCTTTGTCTAAGAAATTCTTTGCAAATCCTATCCTTGGATAAGGTACCAATTTCTGTGGAGAAGTGAGCTCCAAGGCAATTGATGCAATTTGGGTGTTTCACAGAGGTTTACTTTTACATGTTTTTGGAGTGACCATACCTCAAACAAGAAAGACATTTTATAACTGGAAATATAAAATTTCGGGGACCTTATTAATGCAAATGAGCTTAATTGGTGTATGTAAGGGGACTGTGCAGAAAGTGGCAACGACTGAGTGTATGTTAATATATACTGCTACATCATTGATAACTATTTTTCTTTTCCATCGTTTGACATTGATTGTTTTAAAGGGATTTATTTAAATTATTTAGAATTTATTCTTCAGAGAACGATGGTTCTACATCACAGATGATTCCTTTAACGGTTATGAATTGGTATGGAATGAAAGCCTTTAGGGAGTGCTTATCTAAAAGTGGAGCATCTTGCAATAATTTATTATCTTCTAGATAGTTATTGAATTGCCCGCAGACTCTACTTCTCTCTCTACGCGAGGTGTTTACTTTATAACCTGCTTGATACAATAGATTACTGACAACTATTTCATGAAGTTTTTGCTTGTGTTTGGTTGTTGAAGTAAAAACACTTAAATATTTTACATTTTATTATTAGATTCTCAGATATTTGAGAAATTTATATGAAGATATACCAAATATAATAAATAAAATCTAATAATGTAAACCCTGCGGTACTATTGATGATGCTTGAAAATACTAGGTATGATGAAATGAAAACATACAAAGCGATACTATGGGTAGAAATGCAGTCTTTATCCAAAGTATAAATCATAGGCCTGAGCACAATGATTCCATTGAGTAACGGGCTTAAGGATTTCGTATTCCTAGAAATTCTATGGCCGTGACAAGACCAAGTCCTTCACAAAATCCTTGGGTTCGCCATTCGAGTTTATACTCTGCCCTTATAGATGTTTTATTTTAGAAGACACATGGAAATCGCATGTCTACACTTTGTCTTACACTTCAAACAGGTTGTGTTATCAGAAGGTGTGTGTTAGAAGAACTAACAAAAGGAACTACGTATGAGGCTCACACTTTAACGTCATAATTTAAACACAGTTATATTCCTTTCTTCACTTTTTTATTTTTTACTGCTATTGATAATGGGTACATTACAGTGCCCTAAATGTACATTTAGCAGTAAAAAATTAAAACGTGAAGAAAGGAATATAACTGTGTTTCAATTAAGTGATATAAACTTTCACGTAGCTCAAGTAACTACATTAACTTCTGTTTCGGTATCATGAAAAGCCCGCTTTCCTGGAGAAGATCGTCACAGATGATGAAAACTGATGCCATCGCTAAGACCTTAGAGACAAAGCGTGACCTATTCCTAAAAAGTTCAAAGCTTTGACATCAGCAGGCAAGATTTTGTCTTTTTGAAGATTAAGTTGCACTATTTGCTGAATTGCTCAAGCACAGAAGAACCATTGACTCCGATGTGTACTGTGACACACTCCGAAGACTACAAAGGCCCTTCAAGAACAAAAGACCAGGAAGTGTGTGATTCTGCTTCATGATTACGCGCGTCCATACGTTTCAAGGATCAAACACCCAGAAGTCCAAGTGGAAGCAGCTTTACAACCCGGGCATGTCGCCCTACGATTTCCATGTTTTTGGTTTCCTGAAAAGACATCTAAAAGAGCATAATTTAAAATCGCACGATGAATTCAACCGCGTTATGAAGGAATGGTCACAAGAGTTTTATGAATGCGGAATTTTTCGGCCCGTTAATCAGTGGAATTGTTGTGCTCAGGCCTATGAAACTTTGAATAAATAAAATACAAATTCATTTGAACACCCTTATTATTTTGAGAGGTATTTGCCAATGCGTACGTTGATTCAAGTAACTACGAGTTATTTTTTTTTTAATTCCACTCCCGAGGCCTATTAATACGACTTCATTTAACAAAATATTATGTTGTACTGTATAGATTAATCTCAACATGGTAGCCAACATTATGTTAACCAACGACTGTTAAAGGGCCATGGTACCCTAAGAAAAAGTATAGATGACCTTGGAGAAGTCGGAATATATAGAATCTACTTGTAAACATTCCCATGCAGGAGTTTCAGAGTGCCTTCTAGGTATTGCTGATACGTTTCTGCAAGTGTATTAATGCTGGAGGAGTATATGTTCAGTTTAGGCAAGTAATTATTCGTAAAATTACTGCTCTTACGCCGAATAGGATTTTTCAATTCCTTGGTATGGCATTGGTATTGATTGGAATGTATATCGAACCAATTATAATTTTTTTGTTAATCTTAATGTTTTCTTTACATTAATACAATGCTACTTTTTAAGTTTTGCGATCAGCATTTAACAGTTTTCCACTTTTGCGTTTTGTAGTTTTTCGAGAAGACCTATAGACTCTATAAATTTTGAAGTTCTTTAGACCTAATGCTGAATTATTAATAGTATCATCAAAACAAGTTTCCACCAAATTCATGACAAAATAAGCGCACAAATTACCACTAAACATTAACATTTTCATTTTGCTCTTCATGCCAACAATGTTTTGAAAATATACATTTAGTTTCTTCGCAAAAACAGACTTTACTATAGCTAAATAACCATTGATATATCTTGATGTTAACAAAAATTCTAACAAATAAAACTAATAAAACTTGCTAAATAAATTGGCAATTAGATCAATTTTACTTTACCTTCTTGTTGTCGACTTTATAGTTTCTCGCGTAAGTGCCTTAGATGATTTATTTGTATTCGAGTCAAGTGGTTATTAAAACGAACATGGGCGGTATCTGTAGTTCTTCTAACTTTTGAAACTTCAAGGAAAACTTCACTCTTAGTTAATACAAATGGACGTTCTTACCTAAATGCCTCGATGCATAATTTTTACTGCGTTGAATGGATTATTGAACATCAACAAACGGATGTTAATTTTTTGAACAAATAATCCCAAGCAATGAAGTAAATTTTACCATGATGCTTTGTTAATCACCAAAATGGCCGTCTTTAGGGTTCAAAGAACCCACGTGTGATTGTGGAGTAACAAATGCATCCACAACATGTGGCTGTTTGGTGCGGATTTTAGGCTGGATGTATCATTAGACCATATTTTTTGAAAACGAGGCTTCTCAAGAAATAACTGCTCGATAAAACAGTCCATTGTGTCGAAATTGAATAATATTGATATGGACAAACTGTGGTTTCAACAAGGCGGTGTTACATGCCGTATACCCTGTGAAACAATTCTATTACTACATGATACATTTTCTGGTCGTATACACTCTCCTTAAATCGTGCGAATGACCACCATTATATTTTTATGGGATTATTTAAGTCAAAAGTCTGTCAACCACTCATGCATAACATGAGAAAATAAAAGGGTGCATCACCAGAGTTTTAACTTGATTTCTGTAAAATCTATATAGAAATGTCTTAATTAACAATTTTATTTTGTAATGTAAATAAAAACACATTTTTTATATAAATTTCATAGTATAAATATTATTATAAATTAAATTCCGACATGTAAATACGCAGAATATATTGGTGCAAGAGTAGAGTAGTTCCAGGTAAATGTAATCTACATTTAAGACAAGTTTAAGCACGATTTATGTCAACACGGTTATAACAATGTACACAATACAACCACGATATTGCTTGCTTGTTGTCATTCGCACTAATTATATTGTAATGCACACCTCCACAATAAGTTACACCTTCATCCGAACAGCAGCAGAGAATTGTGCAAATCATATTTTAAAGGATACTCGATCGAAAATTTTTGGGTACACCCACCACGACAAGAAATTAAGAACAAAAATTATTATCACATTGTTGGCACATAATTTATAGGTGAATTAAATGTAGAAACTGTAGAGGCATCTTAATAGCACACCCACCAGAACAGTTTTACGTCTCTGTTCCGCCTTATTTTCGAATCCACAATCTGGCCGACGTTAATTACTTGGTAGCTGGAAATTTATCACGTAGGTGGCATCGAAATAACTCAGCACACGGACATAAAGAATGTACGTGATATGTCTGGCTTTTGTCGAACGAATTCTTGGTTAATAGTTGGAAAATTGTTTCGCCAGTATTAACTATTTCAAAAGAACTAGGTACGGCACGCATTTGTTCCATCCGCACGGTGCTTGCCCAATTCGTAATTTTGAAATTTGAAATATTAATATTAACGTGCTATACATGAAAATAGAAATATTTGTGTATGTATATGGAGAGAGGAATGAGTGTAATGATAGTGCCGGTGTGAAATTACAGTAATTTCGTTGTGTTTGTTTAGATTTGCAGGTGGAGAAACGTCGGAGTTCAAATATTGTGCAACTCGGTTGGAAAATTATTAGCGTTTCGACATGTGGGATTATTATTGAGAAATTCGCGGCTACTGATGTGTAGAAAATGTATTACAGAAAATTTTTGGACGCATCACGTTTAATTTCTATTCCGTGTGGATTAATTAATTTTATAATAGTAATTATCGATGAATTCCCACGATGAGATCATTAAAATATTTCATATTTGCTGTTTTTTTTTTCTAAGCTCTGTAATATTTTAGACAAAACACTTAAAACTTTCTAATGAAACATATATTTGTATTACATCCAAAAAATGTGCAAATGATATCTTGATTTGATGATTAATAAATTGTGTGTGCTATTAACTAAGTGTCGTTTTAGAGATCATCTGATTCAAGATGTATCACAAAGTTATGGCTTCAAGCATCCAACATATGATTAATTTTTTATTTCTGTGACTACAATTTAGGTACATTTAATATGCTATAATGCAAGCTAACTAAAATAATTTTTATGTATTTAATAAAATACATTACATTTACTGTTTATAACAATATAAAACATTAACAGTAGCTATCCTTAGAATATCTAGGTATACCGTCGATAATTAATATAGAAAAATAAATATGAAAGAGGAAAGCAGTGTCTGGAAAACAATTTAAGGCGCCTAAGACTATTATAAATATTCATTCAGCATTCTTTAGCATGCAGTATGAACGTTTAAACGCGGTAATTACTTAATTACCCTCACTTATGCAATATTTTATTAATTATAATGACGAAGTGGTTTATAAACCGTGGCGCATTTCCCCCCGGGGCGAATTCCCCGTTCTGTCCGCTCTTGTTCCACCATTGTTGCATACCGAATAATAATGGATTCTATTATGGTGGTTTTTTATAATTTTAATAATCTAGTTTTTGTCCTGTTTTAGATAAATTATTTTCTATTGTGTGTAAACCTTTGCTAATATTTTTTTATTCATGTGTAATATAAGTGAATAAAAAAATTGTGATGTTGCCAACACAATACTTTCCCTATATTTTTCTCAAAAACTATGAGGATTACGCAATAAGGCTATTCTTAATAATTTGCTCACTTTTGAATTCTAAATTCTAAATTTGTATGTATATATTTTGCTAAATTTAATAAATATATTCAAACAAATTTTGATTATGTTTTTCTGACTGGAGGGTGGGATAGAGGCCACCCACACACCCTACATATACATATAAACTTTAATTCCTTATCGCCTCGTTGTATCCAATGAAATAAATTACAATTTTTTTTGAATATTTCTAGATGATTTACATAAATAAGAAACTTGTAGACTAGAAATTAATCACTGCGCAAGCAGTATTTTGTGGATGGTTTATCATCAATGCGATTGTAAAAGTAATATTTATAAAGTTATTCCGTTAGGAGGATTGTATAGGTAGGTATGGAATTATGTGGATGTCCAATTTTAGAAAAAAAGAAAGAACGTAAATTTGACGCAAAAAAATATTAAAGCTTTAAAATACATATAACCATCGCCGACATCTGTACAAGAAACTGTAGTGTGTATAAAAGAGGGTTATTATTACCTAGATATTTGCTGATTTAAAATCTAGAGATAAAATTTTAAATTTTTGAGAATCATGTACATCAACAAAATACTGCTTGCGCAGTTGTTGATGTTTTTGGTTAAAAATATATATTGACTTAAATTATCTACAAAATACTGCTTGCGCAGTGATGTATGCCTACATATAAGAAGTACTGCGCGAGCAGTATTTTTTAGATGATTTACATCAATAAGATACTGGTGTTATAAAAATTCATCACTGCGCAAGCAGTATTTTGTGGATGGTTTATCATCAATACGATTGTAAAAATAATATTCTAAAACCTATTCAGTTGGGAGGATTTTATAGGCAGTATGAAATTATGAGAATGTCCAATTTGGAAACAAATGACTGGAAAATTTGATGCAAAGAGATATTAAATAAAGAAAAATAAGTTTTTAAGATACATATAACCTTTATCTTCTCGAGAATTTAAAAATATTATTTCACTTCTAGTTTTCAAATCAGCAAGTATCTAGATAATCTATGTTCCAACAACCCTCTATTATACACACTACAGTTTCTTCTGCATATTCTTATACAGGAATATGCAGAAGAAACTGTAGTGTGTATAATAGAGGGTTGTTGGAACTTAGATTATCTAGATACTTGCTGATTTGAAAACTAGAAGTGAAATAATATTTTTAAATTCTTGAGAATATAAAATTTAAGTTATTTAAATCATGTAAATCAACAAAATACTGCTTGCGCAGTCCTGGATTATTATGTACATGTAGGGTGGGTGGGTGGCCTCTAACCCACCCTCCAATCAGTAAAACAAGCGACGGTTTTAATTAAATGTTGTAAAACGTAAATCAATGATTTTAATTTTTTTTTTAGAAAATTTTGACATTTAAATATCTTGTTGAAAAGTTTTGAAGATATTGATACGTAAGAAAACTCATTGGTCCTACAAAAATCTTAAAGAACATTTGAAGAATCTTTAAGAAAACTTTAATCATATTAAATATTATAAAGATACCGTTGAAGCTTTCTCTAAACAAAAGATAATTGATTTTCTAAATGTTTATTTAAACATTTCAAGAAACAATTGTAAAATAAAAAACATTCGATCACTCGAAAAAACAACAATTTTTCAAATTAACTTAAATAATTATTTTCGTAGCAGTAGTAGTTGTATTTGGCTATCGACCACGTGGTCCTTCAGCCGTGTTATTTATGTATTCGTGTGTTTGTTTAAATGAGCTTGTTACACTTATTTTATTTTACCAAAGAAAAATTAAGAATTTCTTCTCAACGTTTCTAAATGGTTTGTTATTTTGGTCTTAAAACTGTATTAAACATTTTCGATGTCCTAAAGTTTAAATAGCTTTTTCATAAAAGTTTTTCTAGAATATTTGTTCTGGACATTTTGATCAATTAAATTTTTTAGAGAAATCTCTATATTTTGCAATTTCTTTTAATTATTTTTAGATTTTACCACTTTTTTAAACTGTACAAAATCTACTTTTTGAGTAGTATTTTCGAGATCATGCAAGATTTTCTAAAAGTTTTGTCATTTCCTTTACAAAACGTTTCTTTATAAAACTTTAAAAAAATTTTTTTCAAGATTTTCTTGAAATTACTATTTAAGGTTTTTATGTTTTTAGTCGAGTAATTTTTCTTAAAGCTATATATATTTTTGTTAATACATTTTTCTAGATTTGAATTATATAGAATTTTATAAAACTTTTTCTTGAAATTACATATTTTTATTTTTTATTTTTTAAGTTTTATTATAATTTCTGTACAAAAACTTTTCTTTCGACATGTTTAAGAACTTTCTTCTCTAGATTCTCCTGCAATTTCTCTTGTGGTTTCTAGATTTGGTTTAGTTATTTTCTTCTGAAAACTGTAGATTTCTTTTCTTTTTAACATTTGAATAATAATAATTTCCTTGGATTTTATTTATATAAATTTTTAGAATTATTCTTCAGAAATTATTCTCCGATATTTTAATTAATACAATTTACTTAAGAGATATCTATATTTTGCTAGATTTTTTCTTCTGCTTCTTTACTTCCATCATGAAGTTGAACTACAAAATTATTGTAAAATTTAATAAATTTATTCAAACAAATTTCTCAAATAATTTTTCATGATATTTTCCTGACTGGAGGGTGGGATAGAGGACCACAAACTTACCCTACATATACATATAATCTTTAATTTCTTATGGAATTAAAATGAAAATAATTACAATTTTTTTTAGAATAAAAATGAAATTAAAATGAAAGCATATTTGAGTGAGTAAATTAGTAAAATATGATAAATGATGAGTGGGCAGACTTTAAATATAAGTTAGATAAGATTTGCTATAGAAAGTTAATTATATTTAAAATTACATTTTGATTTTGTTTCCTTTTTTATTACATAAAGGGTTTGATGGTTTTTAGCAGGAAAATCGTCAACGGTTAGCAATTAAAGTTATCATATATATGTAGGGTAGGTGGGTGGCCTCTATCTCACCATTCAATCAGCAAAACATAAGGGAGAATTGTAACAAAAAGTTGTAAAATATAAATAAATTGCATTTTTTGAGATTTATGTAAACAAATTTTTCAAATAATTTTTAATGATGTTTTACTGATTGGAAGGTGGAATAGAGGCCACCCACCCACCCTACATATATATATATATATATATATATATAATTTTCAATTACTGATCGTCTCGCGGTTTAGAGTAAAAAAATTTAACAGAACTTTTTGAATTAAAAACAAAATGCAAAAGGTAAAGTTTTTGATGAGGAAATTAATACAATTTTTAAGGAGGATGATTAGACAGACTTCAAATCTAAAATAGATAGTATTAGCTATATCAGGACATTTATATATAAACGTAAATTTGGATTATGCTTTATTTTTTATTAGATATAAGATTTTATAATTTTTTTCAACAAAATCATCACCGATTAATATTTGTGGTTATCATGTATACGTAGGGTGGGTGGGTGGCCTCTATTCGACTTTCCAATCAGTAAATCATAAGCGAGGGTTTTAACTAAAAATTGTAAAATGTAAAGAAATATAAAAATTGTGATATTGCTATCATCATATGAGGTTTACGCAAAAGACTATTTTTAATAATTTACTTAATTTTGGATTCTTTACAATTGCTTGTTATACAAATTTCATGTAACTCACATAGTTTATTAGTACTAGGCAAAAAAATATCAATTTTTTTTTAAATTTTTTTCTCGCAAGTTAAGCACTTTATGAAAAACATGTTCTAATAAAACTTGCTCAGTTTTTCATTCCCTTTAAATTTTGTTTGAAGAACAATGTAATATTTTTTATCTACGATCGTACAGAAAGTAAACGCTTTCTGCATCATTTTTCATTGTAAAAGTGGCTTTTTAAAGCACTAGTGCTTTTTTACGTTTTTATTGCACGGTAATGTCAAACTGTTTTTATTGCACAGAAATGTCAAATTTGACAGATTAATATATTAGAGCACAAATTTTCGACGAAAAACTTAATTTTTTATTAATTGATGCAAATAACTAATAAACTATAAATAAAATATATAATACAAACCAAATGGCACATTTAAGAACTCTGAAGATTTCATTTAATGCAAGTTGAAGCGATTACAATAAAGCGAAGATTTTTCCATAAATAATAATGGCGGCCGATATTTGTGCAACTTGTTTACTGGTTGCTAAGTAACGCTTTCATTAGTGCACTGCGGGTAAAATATGTTTTCATTAATTGAATTATTGAAATGACATAAAAATATTACTCATATGAATATATTCTTTGAAATCCTTTACGATCGAAGATAAAATTTTGTAAGGCACACGTGTAAAAAGTTTCTTTATTGCACTCCTGGCTTTAAGAAAACTCGCTCGTTCCTCGCTCGTGTTTTTAAACGCCAGTTCGTGCAATAAATCATCACTTTTTACACTTGTACCTTAAATAACTATAAAATTTAGAAAAATATCGAGAAAAATCCAAAAAACGCCTTAAGTAAACAACCACTTCCGGTTTAGGAATGTTTACCAAAAGCTTTTCAGTTCTAATTTCTAATGATAAAACGTTAAGTTTAAAGTTTCATCTCAAACGGAGTTTTCCTTTTTGAGATAGAGCGCCCACAGACATTTTCATGCACGAAAACAATACTTCCCCTATATATACTATATAGGGAAAGTAATTATTACTTTCCCTATAAACGAAAGTACGAGGGATAGTAGAAAAGTAGTGCCCATTTGTACAGTGCAGAGCCTTAGGTTTTTATTTTTGGTCAAAATTAAATCGTGTAATTTAAATAACTTAATCGCAATGTCGGAGATATATTTTTGTCATGATTACTTACTCTCATTTATGACTCGAATTGCAAACGAGCGTTTTCGTTCAAAATTAGTCAAATTTTGTCTGAAATTGTAGAGTGCCTCTTTTATTTTTCCGTTTTGCCTTCCGGCATTAAAGATTCCTCCACGAAATAGCAGTACGAGGTAGAGAACTAAATGTTTTAGGAACTGCAATATTAGCAGCATTTTGATAATGCGGTTGATGAACGAATTGACTGCAGAATTTGCGAACGTCATTTCAATATTTACCATTTGTAGAGTTTGATGGAAAAACACCCTATTCGCTTATGTTCAGCAGTGGACACAAAGAGCTGAATGAAGATGAAACGTCTGTCGGTTTCCATCGCCTTGATCTTATATGTAGCACAAAATTGGTTAATGATCACTATCTTAGAGATCCATAGTGATTTGCCAAGTAATACTGGGTGTAAGAAGATGAGAGCCTATGCATGACAAAATTCTATTTGCAGCAGAGAAATAAATGTGTTGGTTTGTATTTAGTAATACGATGAAGAGTAGCTATTGCAACATTCTACCTATAGAGTCTATTTCCAATGAACCCCAGAGCTGATTGTGAATCTTAGAATACCAAGAATGGCATTGGCAACTACTCTAAGAGATGCTCGATGTGTTTTATTGATATAATTTCTCCTTGAGGGATTTAGACTGAACATAGTGTAATTGGGTGATTGGTTAATAATTAAACAATCAATGTTAATAGTCTGAGAAAAATATTATTTTTTACAAGAATCGCACATTCACATTCAGTAAAATAAGTACCTTCGTAATAATGGATCGTTTGTAAACACTTTGCAAGTGGGTTTATATTCTAAGATTTTTCATTTTATTTGCCACTTTCATTTACCTGAAGAAGCAATGGAATTAAAATTTGCGATTGCAGAATAAAGCTTAATTAAGTAAAATTTAACTCACAAATCAAATTATTATAATTTTTTTAAAGTTTACAAAATCTTCTACAACGACTTCTAATGAATTTTAGAGACTGAAAAAGGGAAAATGAACAATTCTTATCGAAATATTGTTTGCTCTTATCTATTTTAGGCTAGAAAAATTTGCATCATACAATCTAAATTTAATTCTTCTGTGTAAACCTAATAAAGAGAAATTACTTTTCAAACGAATTTTTTGAACGAAGTGTTTTTTAAATTCATAATAAAAGACAGTCACTTGTTTGAACAATCGCCATTTCTAAAGAATTTTGCTGCACAAGAAACCCGCATCATTAATAAAATGGTGCAGGTTTCTTCTGCAGAAACTATGAAATAAAATCATAGTTTCTAGACTTTGGTTAATTACATCATTAATGATTTCTAGAAGAAATAAATTAGTTTCTACTAAACTCGTAGAATTTAATATAATCATCTAAAATTTAAGAGTTTTTAGAATTAGTTATATATTACAATATTGCTTTTAAATCAAATTTCTCATGAATAGTAGTTCAAAAAATATGTCCCATTTACAAGTCATAATTTCTAGACTAGAAAAAAAAACTATTAGGAGAAAAGGAGGGAAGAATATGTGATACTCATCCACCTTACATATAACAAAAAATTCAATTACAAGCATTATTTTAGATCATTTTGATTAAATCCGAGAAGTGAGTGTATTTAAAGCTTTGTTCTAATTGGAGCATGAAGAGGTGTCTTATAATCCTGTAAAGTAAATAATATAAATATAATATAAATATAATCCAGCCTTCAAAACATTATCAACTATTTTTCTGGAAAAATAATTATGTAGACCTAATTATTTCCAACATAACTTTAAAATCATGTAATTTTTAGTTTTAGATTTAGTTACTTATGTTGAATTTTGTCGGTGAAATAGTCTGCACCAATTTTTAACTATTTACAGCACCAAAATCAATCAATCAATCCGAACTGACTGTGGTTCTAAAAAAATTTTTGCTACATGTTTGTAAAAAAAATAAATGACTCAAATAGTAATAATTACGTCTGCATTAAGGAATGAAATGAAACTATTTTGGCTTTCCTTTCTCGAATTTAGAAATTATGAGTAGCAAAATGTACAGTTTTTTTCTGCAGCAAATTAATAAATGTTTTCTAGATTACTGATAAAGTGATTTTATCAGTCATAGTTGATTAGAGCAAGCAATGGCCGTTGAGAAAATCTACACAAGTCTTTAGTGTTGGTTTCTAAGGTTGTACAATAAAATGTTTTTTTTTTCTCGAATCTAGAAACTATGAGTAGCAAAGTGTACAGTTCTTTCTAGACCAGATTTATAAATTGTTTTCTGGGTGACTAATAAAATTATTTTATTTATTTAGGTCATTTCGATGCATTGATCCAGAGTTTATATAATGGAAAACAATTTTATGTCATCAGCAAATATAAGGAATAATAAATATTCTGTGAAACAAACCAAGTGTTTTTAATTTCTAATCAAGAAATGAAGACTTGTTTACCTTGAGGAACTTATGATGATAACATGTGAGAAAGAAAACTTTTAAACCAATTAGTCACTAAATTACCAAACGCAAGATCTATAACTATTGATGGTTTGAGTTTACGTGAAGTGTTTTGAAACTGAAAATAACACTACAGTTTCTTCCTTACTTCACTTGTTTATTAATTGTTAGATGTACATTTCGTTCACAAGGTTAACATTATCAATGTCAAGTTTGTTACTGATAATATTCACCTTGTGAACGAAATGCACTTGTAACAATTAATAAACAAGTGAATAAACTGTAGTGTTATTTTCATTTCCAAGTTATACAAGCTTGTTCAACAGGATCTGGTGTTTCACGCGATCAAATGCTTTAGGTAGATCAGTATAAATAGCATCCATTTGATGCCGAAACTATAGTCAGCAGTAAATAAATTGTGTTATACAAACAAAGTTACAAAGTGTTTATTATTTATACTCAACATGTATAACGAGTAGAAGCCGCAAAAATCAATAATATAATCAGTTTCAGTTTCAGTGTCATAATTGTGGGCACTTGAGACATAAACGGATTGAATGCCGGAAACCTAGACGAAAAAATCAGTCAAACCATAACACTACTCACATGCCAACTGAAAGCGACGATGAACCGGAGAACCCTACAACTTATTCGTACTCATTTTTAACTGAAGCGACCACTACTTCAAGAATGTGCAGCTGCTGGATCTTGGACCCAGGAGCGATGGATCATCTGGTGAACTCTAAGTCATTAAATTCCCTTTTCGAGTAAAAGTACCAAAATCCGAACCGTTCTTAGAATCGAGAGTCAGATGTGATGTTCAAGGATACGCAAATGTAGTAGGTAAAATACATTTGATATCAATTAAAAATGCTCTAGTTGCTCCAGGGGCTCAACAAAATTTACTATCAGTACGTAAATTAGAGCAAAATGGACTAGATGTTACGTTCAAGAACGGAAGTGGTATTGTATCTAAGAATGGTAAGGCAATTGTGATTGCTAAAAGGAACCTGAGGCAGCTATATGAATTGAAATTATCACTCCATCAAGAGGAAGTTCAAATCTACGAAACGGGAGAAATTCTGAAACTGTGGCACAGAAGAATGGGACACCTTAACATCATCAGTCTGGACAAGCACCTCGTCGACGGGATGAAAATCAACGAAGACAAAGATGCCATACGTGCATAGAAGGAAAGCAGGCCAAGGAACCTCATGACCAACACAGGAAAAGGACAATCCACAGCTACTTTGTTTCGGATGTTTGTGTAAAGAGTTCTCGCGAAATTTTACTTTCAACTGTTACAATCATTGTCAATTATCACTTTTAACTGTTGCTATCAATTGTCAAAATTACCCAATTTCTACTGCAGTTGACACTATAAATTATTAAACTATCAGACAATTGTAAACTATTAACTGTTACTAGTAATTGGCAACTGTCACTGTAAACTGTCATGGTCTAATGTAGCAATCTATTGTTACCGTCAACAGTTAACAAGTTATGTTAAGGTTAAAGGGTTCAAGTCATCTTTAACTGTCAACTGTCACCAGCACTGTCAATCGTTACTGCCAAGTGTTACTATCAACTGTCACTATCAATTTTGTTAACACTTAATTTCTATTGAAATTGTTACCTATCAATTATAACTGTAAACCATCAGTTAATTGTTACTGTAATTTATCATTGCATGTATAATATCAACTTGCTAAAAATTGTCCACAGTCACTGTCAATTATAATATCACAGTCTATTGTTACCGTCAAAAGTCAACTGTTAGAGTAAAGCGTTCCCGTGAAATTTCACTTTTAAGTGTTACCAGCACTGTCAATTGTCTCTGTCACCTGTCACTATCAACTGTCACTGTCAACTTTGCTATTACTCAATTATTACTGAAATTGTTGCTATCAGTTACAACTATAAATCATCAGTCAATTGTTATTGTAAATTATCAGTGTAAACTGTAAACTGTCTCGTCTAATGTAGCAATCTATTGTTACCGTCAACAGTTAACAAGTCATGTTAAGGTTAAAGGGTTCACGTCATCTTTAACTGTCAACTGTCTCCAGCCCTGTCAATCGTTACTGTCAATTGTTACCATCAACTGTCACTATCAATTTTGTTAACACTTAATTGCTACTGAAATTGTTACCTATCAATTATAACTGTAAACCGTCAGTTAATTGTTACTGTAATTTATACTGTATACTATCAACCTGCTGAAAATTGTCCACAGTCACTGTCAATTATCATGTCACAGCCTATTGTTACCGTCAAAAGTCAACTGTTATAGTAAAGCGTTCCCATGAAATTTTACTTTTAACTGTTACCAGCACTGTCAATTGTTACTGTCATTTGTCACTACCAAGTGTCACTGTCAACTTTGATATTACTCAATAACTACTGAAATTGTTACTATCAATTATAACTATAAATCATCAATCAATTGTTATTGTAAATTATCACTGTAAACTATTAACTGCCACTGTCAATTGTTCACTGTCACTGACAACTGTCATGATACAATCTATTGTTGTCATCAACATTTACTGGTATTAATTTACTGTTAGTGTAAAGCGTTCGCGCAAAATTTTACTTTTAAATGTTATCAGCACTGTCAATTATCACTGTCCAATGTCACTGTCAACTGTCATGTTACAGTGTATTGTTACCATCAACAGTTCCTGGTATTAATAGAATGTTAGTGTAAAGAGTTCCCTTGAGTTACTATTAATTGTCACTGTCAACTGTCACTATCAATTTTGCAATTACTCAATTGCTACTGGAATTGTAACTATAAAATAACAGTAGAATATCCTTCAATTGTTACTGCAAATTATTGTTGTAAGCTATCAACTGCTACTTTAAATTGCCAACTAATTGTTAACTGTCACCAGCACTTTCAATTGTTACTGCTAACTGTTACTATCAATGTCACTGTTAACTGTTACTATCAGCTGTCACTGTCAACTTTACTATTACTCAGTTGCAATTTCAATTGTCACTATTCATTTGAGCAGTAAACTATCAGTCAATTGTTGCTGTAAATTTTCATTGTAAACTATCAACTGCTACTGACAATTGTCCACTGTTACTATCGTCTGGTCAACTGTCATGTTACAGCCTACTATTACCGTCCAGTAAACTCTACTTTATATTGTTAACGTCACTAGTCAGCAGTTACTGTTAGTGTAAACTTTAACTGTTAACTGTCATCACCACTGTCAATTATCACTGTTAACTATTACCAGAAACTATCACTGTCCACTTTGCTTTTACTCTTTTATATTAGTATTAACTCTTACTGTCAACTGTCCCTATAAACTATCACTCCTAACATAGAAATAAGACAATTTACACTGAGAATGACATTCTTTGATAATGACATAATTGTCGAAACTAGTCAGATTAAATAAATAAACAGTGAAACAAACCAAGTGTAAATTGTCTTATTTCTATATTACAAAATGTTTCACCACGTGCTACATGAGAAACTAATTCAAGAAATATCACTCCTAACTATTATTACTAACTGTATAATATAAAAAAGGAAAAAGTTCTCAAGTTCCTCTGTCAAATGACACGATTACTGTCATACTATAGTTGACAGTGATTGAAGGCAACACTGTCAACTATCAACTGTTATTGTCACTTTCTAAAGATAACTGTTATTGTTGTTTAATGATTTAAGATGTAAAACGGTTCTGTGAACTTTTTCTGTTAAGTATCACTATCACTGTAAACTGTCACTATCATTGTCAACTTTTAATTGTCAACAGTCAATTTTTACTGTCAACTTTGCTGTCACTCTTATATATTGATGTTAACTATCTGTATTATCAGTTGCAACATTCACTATAAAGTGATATTTTTAACTATAGATTATTACTCTAAATTGTAAGTACTTTTACTATAAATTGTAAGTTTCAACTATCACTATAAATTATCATTGTCAGTTTTGACTGTCACTCTTTATTATTATGATTAAGTGTCACCCCAACATCGCAGGATGAGGAGAGATACATTATCACCTTCTTTGATGGCTACACTCATTTCACCGTCGCCTATACTATGGAATCAAAGTTGGAAGTCATTCACTACTTCAAGGTTTACTGCACGTTTCAATCTTAAGATCAACCGGTTCAGATGTGATAATGGGCGCGAATACATTTCGAAGGAGATCAACGAGTTCTTCGAGATAAAAGGAATCCAATTTGAGTTCATCAATTTGTCTTTTGTCTTCGGCCACTCCGTTTTACTCCGGCGTGTACTGAATTGAGTTCATCATTCAGTACACGCCGGAGTAAAACGGAGGGGCCGAAAGGGCGAATCGAACCATTCTAGAGCGTGCTAGGTGTATGCTTCTAAGCTACAAACTCGGAAAAGGTTTTTGGGCTAAAGCAGTGATGTGCGCTGTCTACCTTATCAAATGAAACCCCACTTCTGAATTGAACGGACAGGTGCCAGCAGCACTGTGGTTCAACGAAAAAACGTAACCTGGGGAAAATTAAAGTTTAAAGTTCCCAAGGAGCTCATTAAATAGACATTTCAGTCGAGGACTATGAAATGCTGCATTGTTCAAACGGATATGTACTTTGGTATGTCATCTTCGAAGAGTCGATATTTAGTTTCGAGGGAACTACGAGTGACGACTGGAGCGAAGGTGAGCTGGACGAAATTGACGAAGTATCAGAGGAGGAAGCAATGGACAATTCAGAAGAGGAATCCAAAGGATGCCAAATGTAGAAGGAATCTTCAGAAGACACCTTTGAAAATACCTTGGATCACTTCGAACCAGAGACTCCGCGAAGAAGCACCAGAACCAGGATCAAACCCCGCTACTTAGATGATTATGTCACTATTGCCTGCTTTGCAGAATCTTTCGTAAACAAGGTACCTGGATCGTTTGAGGATATAAAAAACTTCGACGAAAAGAACCAGTGGATGGATGCAGTTTAGGAGAAATTCAACGCCCTGGCCAAAAATCGAACATGGGAAATGGAAACGGCGCCCAATGGGAAGAAGATAATCAACTCTAGGTGGGTCTTCAAATTCACATCGAAAAGTACAAAGCACGTTTAGTGGCAAAAAGATGTACGCAATGAGAGGGTTACGATTACCACGAAACCTACGCTCCCGTGGCTAGGCTGACGACTCTCCGCACCCTCATATCAATCGTTAATAAAGAAGATTTCTTCGCGGACCAACTCGATGTCGAAAACGTTTTCCTACATGGCAATCTCAGAGAAGAGATCCATATGAAACCGCCGTCTGGGTAAAAGCACGAAAAAGGATATATCTGCAAGCTAAATAAAACGCTATACGGACTAAAGCAGTCCCCTAGGAAATGGAACGCGACCTTTGACGCCTTCATAACCAAAATTGGACTGCAGAGATCCCACGCTGACAATTGCCTTTAGATCTGTCATACCAAGAAGTCGAGACTATATCTTCTTCTGTATGTGGATGATCTCATCATTGCTGGAAAATTACGAGCTCACATAGATGATGTCAAGAACGCACTGAAGAAAGGTTTCGACATGAAGGACTTGGGGAAACTTCACACGTTCTTAGGAATTAAGATCCAGAGAACTTCTGAAGAACTGTTTATGAGCCAACTAACCTACCTAAGGAACCTTTTGAAAATGTTCGACATGGAAAATTCTAAACCAGTTAAAACACCCATCGAAGTCAAACACACACCAAGCAACGAAGATGAGGATGTATCGCACCGCGAACTAATTGGATGTCTGCTATACACCACTGTTACTAAGAGACTAGACCTTAACGTAGCAGTTCATCACTACAGCAGACATTAAAAAAGGGCGATAACATCCCTTTGGAAGGGACTGAAGAGGATACTTCTCTAACTATAAAGCAGACTTCGGAATATGCTATAGGAAAAACGAACGAGAGAGCTTGAGATGAAATGACAAGTTCACCTACAGCATTTCTAACAAATTTTGGAATTCATGTGAGTGAAGCAGTGATGGAGCAATTGATACAATTAGCAAAAAAAGGATCATCTACGGGTTTTGAAAATGGGATCACTTTGTACAAATTTCTTTACAAAACATTTCCATAGAGTATCTTCTACTAACCAGTGCGTCAGTTCGATTACACATTTTAAGGGCACACTGTAACACCATCTATATGTATCATGCTTAAATGAAAACTATATACAACTTAATGCAGTGCAGTTTATTTATGAAGATGCCGATGATTTCTTACAACCCTCATGTATGAGATCACTTTTTCCTCCCAGAAATAAACTTGTGCCTAGTTGCTCATGACTAAAGTGTGTCTTGTTGCATTTACTGTCATTGCAGAAGTGTACTCATTACTGATTGTTGTAATTAGTACTCTTCAATGCCGAAATTTGTAAGGTAACTATGAAGAGGATTATTTTAAGGTATGTTCTTTTAATATTTCTCTGGTTAAATGTCTAAAGTATAAAGAGAGATAAATAGATAATGACGTAAATTTTTGTTAAAATTATTTATCAAAAAAAAAATGTGAACTAAAAGAGAGATAAACAATTTTATTGAAGGTATATAATAAGAAATATTCTCGACATTTACTATTCATACACACACACACAATGTAAAAACAATCTTTCATCACGCAGAAGTTTAATGAAATGCAGAATGTAAACAAGATAGGCGAGTACTCATCTAACCCTCGAGTACTTATGCACTTAACCACCGAGATCGCAAAGGTGTTATGTAACGATGATTTTGCGCCGAGTGCTACAAGAAGAGGAGAAACGAGCGCCTTTGATACGAAATTGCTCGGCGTGATGCGTTTTTGATGTCTGTTATTACATTAAAGATTCTGTTAACTTCACACATTAAAAAGGCATGATCGTCGGGCATGGAATATTACACATATTAATTATTACATCTCGCCGGTGCATTTTAACGTCGTGTTATTACTCAATGCGCCAAGGGCTAGGAAAAATTGTAAACAGAAAATTTCTTGCAATCAAATAGTGAAAATCTATCGAAAAACTTAAGCGTTGTTTTCATTGTATTTATTTCTCATGAGTTACGTTACAATTTACAAACTACTATTTATTATTTGAGTTTTAAAGCGATTTCAGGCATTTAGCTTAGTAAATATCTCTGTGATTTGTTTGTTCTTTGATAAATTTGTTGATTGAGTGAAGATCAAAGTGTTAATCCATTGCATATGGTCACTTTTTGTCCGAAATGTACATTTGGTAAATCAAATAAAATTGTGAAGAAAGGTTATTAGTGCTTTATTCGTCAAATGTTTTTTGATACATGCTTGATGATTACAAGATCTTGAGAGGTTTGGTTCAAAATTAGGTTCCAGTTTAGCTCGTCGTGTTAGTAACTACGAGATGTGCGTAGGAAGTTTTTAGACAAGAAAAAACCTGTAGGACATGTTAGAAAATTGAAGGAACCTTTAGGAAAATTATCACTAATTGGATAATAAATTTTGAAATATTTTTATCTAAAGCTCGTTGTCCATAATGACAACAGATGAGGTAAAATAGCCACAAACAAAACTGACAAGAGTATAAAGGTGAACAACAGCAATGAGCAATGTTGAGATTGGGCAGAATATTCTAATTTGCATTCATATCGAGGTCTTTCTCTATAATTAATAATAATAATAGTTATTATTAACGGAAAATCCAATTTACAGAAAATAATAATTGCTAACATTATGCGTATAAAGGATGTAAAATCTTCCTTAGGGAAAACTTTTAAAATTTTAATCGTTCAACCCCTTTCGCTAGAAAAAAAAAAAACAATTAATCATGCTGTGTTGGAGAATGATTATAAAATATTTGAAGAATTAATGTGAGATTACAAAAATCGAGTTACATCATTGATATGAACGCCAGGACCTTTATATTATTAATTGGTTTAGGATTAAAAAATTTAATAATTGAACGAAAAATTCTTATCTGACACTTAATAATAATCAAAAGATTTATGCCTATTTTTTTGTTACTAACGCGTACCTTTATAATTTTTTATAATTAAAAAAATATAAGTGCATATATTTACATGAATAATTACAATATCCAATTATGACTGTAATTTCTTTGTCGTGGAGATTAATCACTCTTATATAAGCCGTACAAGTCTTATCTCCTATTGAATAAATTCGAATAAATTCAACGAAAAAAAAAATGTCCAATCGAAGCAGAGAAGAAAAAAAACACACATACGTCCTTATATGTGACATTCAAATAAATGTGTCGTTTCGTTATTAACATAAATTTTAATACCATTACATCGGTTTCAGTGAAAATTAATAAATGTATACATTTATCAAAGTATATTTAAGGTTCTACGTTGATTAATCGGACTTTAGATTGCGGTTTAATTATATGTTGTGTGAGATTCCTGACTACTGATTATCTTACATTAATATTAATTTATTATTGGAAAATTGTGTAGTGTATAAATATTTTTTTAAGGTTGTAATTTTGCTAGTACAATGTCACGCTAGTTGAACGCGTTTGTATTTAAATTTCAGCGATAAATCATTATGGGTGATTTAATTAGAGGACAAATTAATGTAGGTAATTACGATAATGACGTAAATGATTTTTTGTTAAAATTATTTATCAAAAAAAAAATGTGAACTAAAAGAGAGATAAACAATTTTATTGAAGGCAGTATTAATATAATAAGAAAATTTGATTAAAACACATATTTTATTTAGGTCCAGATGAACATTTCGGACACAAAGTGTCCATTATCAATGGTTTGATATATCTGGATCAAATAAAATATTGAAGAAAGGTTCTAATAAAAGTTATTATTATCTTCAAGTAACTCAATCAACCAAAATAATAAGAAATAATAATTTTTATGCTGATTCTCTTCTTCATCATTAACTATTGATTAATGGTCTTTCATCATCGTTTCAGTTGTTAGTCCTATGATTCAAGATGAAATGAAATTCAAGATTGATTGGGGTGTTTAGTTTTAGGTGATATATTATACTTACGAGGAATAAAGAATTGATTTAGGACGTCACGAATATGGTGAATTTATATACGTTATAAATTTACATCTTATAATTAAATTCTTTTAAATTGTATGAAACTATTTTATATGCACGTCTTAATCCCCCCGTCACGTGTAATTACGGATAATTAAAAACGGCAAACAATGTCACGTCTTGAAATTATTGAAAACCGTAACCACTTAACATAATGGAGATTAAAACAACGTCTCAACGCAACGGTGTAATCACACAACCTTGTGCACTATAAATAACTCGGAATAATTAACAAATTTAAAAAATATTACATACACCGATCGCAATATAATATTACGCGTAAGAGAGTCTTAAGAAATACAGTCCTGTTTTTCAATAAATAAAAATGACCGCCGGGCCTCGACGGTTGGGTAGTTAATAAATTTCTGTTAATGTCTTGTAATTGCCGGCAATTAAAACCGTTGGCCAGTGTACAGTTCAGCTATATTATTATTATTATTGTCGGGTATTACATTTATCACGATCGCGAATTAACCGAACAGTTATTGCGGATTTTTGCATCGGCGAGCGAAAACTTAATTAACATTTTCATTCGGCATCGACGTGCTGTAAATGAGGTAAAGTGCAACTGGATGTTAAAACTACGTGTAATGGTTTGTTGCAAAATTACACAAGAGAAACCATCAACATATTATGAGTGTAATGATCGTGTATGATTTGAAAATAGAATCGGTTAATTGAAATTTGTATCCATATAAATTGGTTATCTAATTATTTTATTGGGTTTATAATGATAATCATATATGGGAAGAAAATGTAAGTGTGTAAGTTTTTATTTTAGCAAATTTCTTTTTAAAGTTCTTATTTCTGAAATTTTCAGTTATAAATTATCCAAGAATTCCTCTCCCTTTATTATATTTACCCTTTATGATAATTTCCTTTGTCATGGTGTCCTTTTGTCCGCTTTGGGGATAGATATATAACTAGCCTCTTTCAGTTTCAGTGGAATCTACTCTAGCATAAAGCCAGCTTTGTAAACTGCCTTCAAGTAGACTATTATATCTACCACCTACTGCAGTTGTACAGAGAAAATTACATCTGGGACAGGTGCTTTCAACGGTTTAAAGCCATTAACTGTTCATTCATTTTTTTTCCTTGATGATGAGTTTACCAGTCTTGCATTTGATTCCTCTAGAAAGTAGGAATATGCTTCCTTCATTCACATATGTGCGTCTTTAACAGCTCACTAAGATTTTTCTTGAGCCACTCTATCTAACTCCCATGAGGCTTTTTTATTAGCCCGATGCTGTTGAAGTGTTCTTTGGGTAAAACTTTGTGTAAAATACCAAAAGCCAGAAAGTTCTCCATGTTTTTATTTTTGATTTTCTCAACTCCTGATTATATTCCGACAGTGCATCCCAGTTGCCTGCTTTCTTTACACGGTCAAAAATTTTCCTGGCTTGTATCTTGAAGCGACCTAAATCCTTGTTCGACCAGAGCACGTCTCTGAAGGGAGTTTTCCTCTTTAACAGAAAACTAGCTTCAAACGCCCTTAGGATGTTATTTCTGAGCAGAGCCGCTGCTATTCTTGCTTTATTTGTTATCTAAATTTCCTAGGAATTTCCCTTTAAGATTAAAAGAAACTGCTTCATTGATTATAGATATTTACTGTCATATTCTTTTATGACTCCTACGTTTCTTTTTATATTTTTGGAAAATTAATAAGGAATTTCTCTTATAGATCAAATTTTTCTAAAGGCTTTAATATTTTCCTTATGTTTCTAAAAAAAATTTCTACTTCACACTTTTAAAATTTCTCAGTCATTATGTTTTTCATTTTTCAATAATTTTCCTGAATTTTTTGCTTTATTCTAACCAAATATCCTAGAATCATACAGATTACGAAAATCTTCAGGAGTTGTTTGGACTGTGTGCAATTGAGTAGGACTCTGTGCGAAGGTGCGATTTTATTTTCCCTAGAAGAAAGAGGGCGCATTTGAAGACAGCAGTCTCTGCATTGGAGCACACAAAATTTGGAAAAACCATTAGACCCTTAGATATAGTAGCGTAAACACTTGTAATATTTTTGGTTGCATACAAAGTAAAAAGAAGGCGAATATACTTCACTGATACTGAAGAACTGAAGCAGAAAAAGAGGTCAGAGTGGAACAACACATAGTGAACTAATGTATGATTTAATTTTTTTTTATATGTCTAATACAAACAGGATATAAATAAATAAATAAAGCACGTAAACCTGATTAGAGATTAATTAAACACAATGTTGTTTCATAAACACCAAGTCTTTAATTATTTTTTTTCATTTTTATCACTTATTATTTGAAGCAATTTTGTAATTTTTATTTTGACGAATGTATCCTACAATGTATGTATAGCAAACACATAATAAAGATATTGTATTGTATTGTATTGTATTATTCTTTGTACATAAACCTAAATACCTAAATAATTTTTATGGACAACCTCAACTCGATCAGTTTGTGGAAGTGGTGTCGACGCACACTTAGACTGGATTTTATCTGAGCACAGGAACAGGAGGTCTAGAATTTTCAACAATTTTTCTTCTGAAAGTTGTAAAAATTATCTCTATTTTCTCTTCTATTTCTCTAAATGATTTTAAAATATCTCAATATTTCCTATAGAATTTTACAGGCTTTTATAATTTTCCAACATTTCTCGTTTGATTCCAATAAAATTTTCAAACAATTTTCCTTCTACTTTACCGTTATACATTGTTATTTTTTATTCGATTTATCTAAATTTTCTAGAAATTTCATTCTTAGATTAAAACAATTCTATTCATTTTTTCTTCTAGAATTTTCTAACAAATTTCTTTCAGAATTTGCAATAATTTTCTCTTCAATTTTAACGATAACTATCCAGATTTTTTTTCTTTAAATTGCTACAATTTTGTAGAAGATTTCAAATTTGTCCAGCATGTTCATTAAATTTTTACCAATTTTCAGAATTTTTCCTTATAAACATTTAAAAATTTTTGAGAGATTTATTATAAGTTTACAACACATTTTTTTTTGTTTTAGCGAAATTTACCAGCAATATTACTTTACCTTCATTAATCGTTATTTGGTTTCTTTTTATCCAAATTTCCTAGTAAAACAATTTTTTCTAAACGTCTTTAACACTTATCATTGAAACTTCTATAATTTTCTAAAGTGTTTTCCCTATTTTTTTTCGAGAATTATTCTGGAATTTTTCTTTCAAATTGTAAGAATTTTTTTTTTAATTTCAGAATTTCATGAATTTCATTCTGGTGATGAGTTTTCATAAATTTTAAGAATTTTTACTTGTAAAATTAAAACATTTCCAACGCTTTCTGTTTTGTTTTATCCAAACTTAAAACAATTTTGTTTTATTTTAATACAAATTTTGTAGAAATCAATTATCCCAGAATTTCCAAAATTCTATAATTTTCTAAACTTTTACATTTTCTTCTCTGGATTTGTTAAGTTTTCAGCATTGCACGTTGTAAATAATCGGAAGATTTCTTCTAAATTTTTTAGGATTTGTTAAAATTGCTATACTTTATCAAAACTTTCTAGTTTTTGTTTTAAAAAGAAATTTACTAAGAATTTTCATTTGAGGATTCTCAAATATGCCGGAAATTTATTTGCAAAGTTTAGGAACCTTTCAGAAAAGTTCCTAAACTTTGCAAATAAATTTTCTTCAAGTTTTCGAAGATAATCCAGAAGTCTGTTTTACAAATCACGAAATTTTTTTCACAAGTTTCTAAAAATTTCTCAGCATCTCTCTCAATATATTATTATAATTTTCTAAAAATTTCTATTCTAAATTTGTTATATTTATAAGCGTGTAATTTTATCCGGAATTCCACCAAGTTCTCTTCTAGTTGTATTTAGAATTTTTTAGAATTTCTCGCTTCAGTCGACAAAATGAAGTTTTAGCTCTCAATAAAAAGAATTTACTGCAAGCGTTCTAGAGTTTTCTAAAAATTTACCATCAATTTATAATTACTAAACTTTGCAAACATATTTTTTTAAGAAAATCTAGATATTTCTTTCAAAATTTTTCTTTTTGATTCGTAGAATTTACCAATAATTTATAATTACAACTTCTCTTCTAATTATCGAAAATTATCCGAACACTTCTATTCCAAATTACGAATTGTTTCTTAAATTTCTCAACATTTTCTACAAGTTCCTACAATCATTATCATTGTTATCTTCAGACTTTTTCAGCATTCGTCGAATATTTTATCGGATTTTTTTAGTAACATTTTATCCATTTTGGTAAGGAATATTAATACTTTTATCTTTTCACATCGTCCAATTTTTGAGACCATTTCTTTTCTTGAAAGAAAGAATCAATTTAATGAATTCTATAATATTTACTAAATTTCTGTTGTCAGATAACTAATTTTACTTTGGATTTTTGAGTTTTATGCAAAAAGTTGTTTCAAATTATGTTAATTTTCTAAGAAGGATCTATTTTTTTAATAGACCAAGAAACTGTTAACGGTGGAGCTCCTACTTCGTTATACCTTAGTCTTCACAGATAAAAAACTGTTTAACTTTGTTTGTCTAACAACAATCGAAGATACAATTTTAGGAAAAATCTTGAGAAATGAAATCTCTTGTAATTTTATATCTGAAGATAATCTGTACAATGCATTTAAATATAAAAGTCTTTAAACTCGGGTTATTCCTTAAAAAAAATGTTGAATATGTTTCTTTTATATATTTTTTTTAAATTATCTAGGAATTTCTCTTTCAATTTGTTAAAATTTTCGCAGGGTTCTAGAATTTCAAAGTATTATTCTCTAATTTCTACAGTTTTGGAAAATTTTTCCCTCAAGACATAATTTTGTTTCAAAATTTCCCAGTTTATTTAATTCTGGAATTTCTTCTTCACAGATTAAAATGTTTATTTTTTTCTAGAATTTTTCAAAATTTTAAAATTTTTTAACACTTTTCTTTCAGACTTCTGGAGTTTTTAAAAAAATTTCTTTAATATTTTCGAAAATAATCCTGGAGTTTTTTAAAATTGTAAGAACTTTCTTTAGAGAATTTGCCAGCAAGATTTTTACAAAATTTCAGAACTTTTACCTGTAGACATTAAGAAATTTCTAATGTTTTATGTTTTATTTTATCCAAATTTCATATGAATTAGTTTTTTTTGTTTTATTTTATTACAAATTTTGTAGAAATTTCTTTTTCAAATTGAAGGAATATCAATTATCCTAGATTCTCCAAAATTCTATAATTTGCAAACATCTTCTGGATTTGTTAATTTTTTCATCATAACTTGTTTTATATAAGCGAATTTTTTCTTCTATTTTTTTTTAAATTTTTTAGTTCACTTTATCTAAATTTCCTAAAGCTTTACTTTTTAAATAGAAAGAAATTTCCTGTCAGATTACTAAACTTTTAAAATCAATTTTCTTCGAGTTTTCAATTATAAATTATAATTTTTTATAATTTTCTAAAATTTTCCAGCATTTCCTTCAAAATTCTAAAATTTTAACTGGTGTTGTTCCTATCAGAATTCCAACTAAGTTTTCTTCTAATTTGAAGCATTAAAAACTTCTCGCTTCACTTTATCAAAATTTCCTAATTTTAGTTTTCAAATAGAATTTTGCAGGAATTTTTCATTGAAATAATTTTATTTGAGGTTCCTCAAATATGCCAGAAAAAATCTTGAAAAATTCATAAACTTTGCCAAGAAATTCCAAATTTCCCAGCGCCTCCTTTAAAATTCGATAATTTTAATTCGTGTTATGTTTTCAGAAATGGCACTAGTTCTTTTCTATTTTCTTAGAATTTTTCAGAATTTCTTGCTTACTTTTTTAAAATTTCTTTAAGTTTTATTTCTCAAATAGAAATAAAAAATGTGCAGATTTTAGAATTTTTTTAATAATTTTTCATCTAGATTCTTGGAAGTTACCAATAATTTAATTAATTCCTAAACTTTTCAAAAAAGTTTTCGAAGATAATTCAGGAATTTCGTTTACAAATTACAAGAAGTTTTTATAATATTCCAGCATCTCTTTTCTTAATTTCCCAACATTTTCTCCTCTGGATTGATTGAAACATTCAATAAATCCAGAGGAGAAAATAACTCGTTTTATTTAATCGGAATTTTCTTCACAGTTTTCTTCTAAATTTTTAATAATTTTTCGAAATGTCTTGCTTCACTTTATAAAAGTTTATATTTATGTTTATTTAGTTCACGAATAGAAAGAATTTTCCGTAAGAGTGCTAGAAATTTTCAACAATGTTTCTTTTAGATTCTTAGAATTTATCAACAATTTTAAATTACAAATTCTCTTCCATTTTTCGAGAATTATTCAAAAACTTCTCTTGCATATTGCAATTTGTTTTTTTTAAGTTTTATAATTTCTCAGCATTTTCTAAAAGTTTCTACACTTATCAGCATTGTCATCTCCAGATTGTTTTTCTGCATTCCTTGTTTATTTTATCGGATGTTTTTTTAGTAACCTTTATCTATTTTGTTAAGGAATTTTAAGGATTTTATTTCATAACTTCATCAATTTTTTTAAAGAATTTCTCTTTTAGAAAAAAGAATCATTTTTGTTGATTCTATAATATTCAGTTCAATTCTTTGTTCAGTTTCTTTTAAAATAACTTTTCTCTTGTTTTTTTGAGATTTATCCAAAAAATTGTGTATCAAATTATGAAAATTTTCTTAGAAGGATCTAATATTTTTTCTACTTTTCAAGATATATTCAAGAATTATTTACTAAATTACGTGAATTTTAAAGTTTCGCAGCATTTTCTACAGCTATAATTTTCGAACATTTCTTGTCAAGGCTGTTAAAATTTTCAAGCATTTTTCGTTTTATAAAATTGTACTTTTTTGCTTAATTTTATCCAAAATTTTTAGGAAATTATTTTCAAAATTAAAAGATATTTTTAGACTGTTTCAAATTTGTTTAACAAAAGAGAAACCATTCAAAAGTTGTAAAAAAAACCTGGAGAACAATTAATATTTTTTTAAATATTTTTCGAAAATTATCTAGAAATTTCTCTTCAAATTTGCTAGAACTTTACAGGGTTCTAGAATTTAAAAGCACTTTTCTTTAGTTTCTACAGTTTTCAAGAATTTTCCTATCAAAACATAATTTTGAATGTTTCAACATTTCTTATTTTATTTATGTTCCCGCCATTTTCCGGAATTTCTTTATTTATTTTGTCTAGGTGTTTACAATTTTCCAGCCTTTTCCCCTCCAAACTTTCAAATGTTTTAATAAATTCTTCGAGAATCTTCCGAAATTTCTGTCTTTTCTTTGAATTTAATCCAAATTCCTTAAGATTTTTAAAATTTCAAGACTGTTTTTCTTAAAGGGTTCTAAATTATCCTTTCAACAATTTTTCCTCAAGACTTTTTAAATTTTTCAGTATTTATCATTTTTGTTTCAAAATTTTGCTAAATTGTTTCTTCTTATTTCTGAACGTTCTTGCTATCTAAATTTTGGATGAATATTATTTATATTATTTTTGTATGTATTCGACTTTTTTGTTAGCGCAGAATTGAAACAAACAAACACATAAATAAATAAATCCTTCAGGTTGAAAGAAATTTGGAGAGTGTTTTAAACTTGCGCAGCAAAAAAGAAATTATTATACAACAAAAATATACTGAAAGTACTTATTATAAGAACGCAAACCATTGCGGTGAACTTCCTAGGTAGGAAGATTGACCTCTTCTCCTTGGTCATCTTGATTTTGCTTTGTTGTTTTGTGACCTCTTCTCCTTGATCATCTTGATTTTGTTTTTGGTGTTTTGTGAGAGCCCGTCTGATTCTTCTACGGTCTCAGGTCAATTAGCATGAACTTTTTGCCCTTGAAAAGCTTGCGCAGTTTCTCGTTTTGCTTTTGTTACGTAACAATCTACACGCGAGCGACGACTTTACGGACAACACGAATTTTCGACAGTTTTAATGGTGCTCCATCAGTCACTTTAGCCATCCTCAAATTCGTCAATTAAGTTTTAAGATCGATGACTTGCTTATCCAGCATTTTTCCAGAATTTTCTCATTAAGGCATAATATTAAATGCGTTTCTTTGTTAATTTAATCAGAATGTTCTCACAATTTATTTGAAATTTCTTTATTTTATCAAATTTCATATATATATAATTGCTTCTTTGAATTGATAAAAAAATTTACAATTTTTCTAATAGATTAAGAATGTTTGTTCTTTGCTATTATAGACACTCACATAAACAGCACATTCAATACCAACGAGACGTAACTTTGAACTAAATTAGCTGAAATACAACTGAACATGCTGGCACACATCCGGCGCTTACTCTATTCGCCAGCGCTCTGCATGGTGCAAACTAATTTCCTACTATCCCTCGTACATATTGATTCTTTACTTTCTCATTTTATAAGTTCAATTTTGAACAATACACATAGAAAATAAACACCGCCGATTAAATCTCAAATTTTCCAATATACACACACAACATGAACATCATAAATAAAATTTAATTGCTGTACCTTGGAACTATTTTTTTTATCTCTCTATAAAAGATATAGATCACGAGAAAATGGTAAATAGGAAAATATCGCAAATCACATATCCCAGATGTAATAATTACGGTTTGATGTAGTGGTGTGCACTGTATATGGCAAGTGGAAGATTTAAGATTAGACTCGGCGCAGTATATAAAACAGTGAGCAATGTTTACTATAAATCAGAATTTCTTGTTTTTCAATGATAAATTTGACATACATTACTGGAAGTCAAATGCATATATTATGCACGGCCGCCGCTCGTAGGTGTTTTAATAATAACGGATAAAAGTCGTACCATTATTATCCATAAATAACGGCTTAACCTCGCCGATGAATTGTTTAAACCGAAAAAATACAATTGTTGTAAATAAGTCTCGCTTCGCACTTATATTATGGGTGGATTTAATTGTTTATCGATATTAATCGCGCGTGTGTTCTTCGGAATTACGCGTGTTTACTTAAACTAGTCACTACTTTTACCATAAATTAAAGCTATTTTCTTCATTCTCTTAACTCGTTTGTAATGTAGCGTACAAGATTTTCCGTAATAACGAGCCGGAACTGTGAAGTGACGTGGATATTAACTGCACCTGTGTCTACAAACCGATTATTTTGATTTATTATATCTTCTTATGTAGTAGTACTTACTGGGTTAGTTATCGTACGTATTAAGAATCATATGGGAATTAGTTTTGCAATTGGATTATAACGTTGATAAAAGGATTATGGGTATATTTGTCTATCCTAAAATGTATTAAAGCACAGTCGTGGATTTGTAAATTAAAGACTTGTTTCGTTCCATAATTAATTTATCAGTTTCCTGGCATATAAAACTATAAATTAATTATGGAACTTAATTTATAAATCCACACCTGTGTTATATATGTTACATAAAGAATGTAGCAACGGAAGTATTAATTTTATGACTTAATGCTTTAAATGAAGTGCTTTTTTAAGTAATTTGATATCCTTTTACTATAAGTTTTTTGTCAGGGTATGAAGAAGATGAATGTAAAGTTAAAAAGCTTTAAAACACCCATTGCTAAAAGTTTGAATTGTGTAATTGCGAACCAGCTTCCAGTATGATATGCAAGTGCCAAGCCTGCCAAGTAAAAGGAAAGGAAAGACCCTTATACTTCATTTAATGAGGCGTGTTATGAAGAACTATATAATAAATACTGCCCTAGTGAATCTAAAGACAATCTAAATTTGAAATAACCCTTGGTTACGGACTGGAAAATATGACAAAATTGATATATAGATTTGACAAATATGACAAGAGATTTGACAGCTTGGGACATAGAATACATTTTATTGATTTTTTTGAAATATATTTAACTAATTTATTTTTTTGACAGTTTAAATATAATGAAAGTTTTGAAAGATTTATCATATTAGAAGGATCGAACATATTTTATAGATTCATTAGACAAATTTGACAGATATGTCATATATTTGATAGCTTGTAGAGATAGAACAAGTTTAATAGAGCTTCGATATTTTTGACATTAAGTAAAATGATAAATTTAACATTTCCATATTAGAAAATTCGAACAAATTTGACAAGTTCGATAGAAATTTTTGACAGATATAACACAGATTCAACAGCTTTGAAAATTGGAATAAATTAAATTGAAATTTTAATGTATTTTACAAACTAACTGACAGTTTCTACAGTTTTGTAAAATTGAGCAGTTTGGAAAGAAAAAATTTGACAGTATCGATAGATAGTTTTGACATATATGGTTGAGATTTGACAGATTAGACAAAATGAAATATGACATTTTATCACTATAAAATTTGACAGCTTGTTGAGAAAATAAATGTATTTTATTAGATTTAAAAATTATATATTTTTTCAAACAATCTAAGAATTAAGAAATCAATTAAACTAAATTGCTAAATCTGGTTCATATCTGCCAAATATATTTATTGGATCTATCAAATATGATTTTGACAATCAGCTAAATTATTTAAAAAAAATTATTTATCATTTCATAATTTTATATTTTTTTAAATGATTTAGCTGATTGTCAAGATCAAATTTGGCGGATCCAATAAATATATTTGACAGATATGACCAAGATTTAGCAACTTAGAGAGAAAGAATATGTTTAAGTTCAAATTTTTGACAGTTTGAATTAAATAATAGTTTTTATACTCTTCAAAGATTTAGAAAATTAGAAAGTTGAAAAATATTTTGCAGATTTGACAGATAGGTTTGACAGGTATGACTTAATAAATGATTTTATTTAAAAAAATAGTGTTAATACCAACAGAAAAAAATATATACCTACGACACTAAATTAAAAGTGTCAAATAAAAAAGGACATCCTAACTAAAATTAAAATTCAGAGAGTGGATTATGTTTTCATTGTATTAAATAATTTTTAAGATTCCTTTTAAATGAATATAAATTAATTTCAACTCTTGGAAATTGATTAAAACATTTTAATGAATTGTAGTAGAGTTTTGACAGCTTGGAGATTCAATAGAGTTTCACTATTTTTTTAAATTAGCGATCTTAACAGATCTAAAAGTTTGGACTATATTGACAGATATAGTCCAAATTTGACATATGACATTTGATCACTCTAAGATTTGAGAGCTTCTGGTGATAGAATAACTTTAATGGAGGTTTTAATATATTTTATAAATTTGATACTATTTGATAGTTTCAATAAAATAAAATATTGATAGATTCAAAAGATACTATTGAATGATAAAATTTAGTAACTTGAAGCGGTAGAATAAAATAAATTGAGATTTTAACACATTTTTTTGTAAAATGTTCAAAAAAGGTTTTCTTTGTTTTTAAGATTTAGTTTATAAAATGAGTAAGAATATGCTTATTTAATTCATTTTGGTGCATTTTTAAGACGAAATAACGGGTTCGTTTATGTTTATGCTCTAATGGCAAAAAAATTATGCTTTTTGCCGCGTCAGGCAATGTGTCAGTCACGTGTCCACTCTCACAAATATTCTCTCTAGCAAATTCAACGGCCAAAATATTGCAAAGGATGCTACAGTGAGAATTGAAAGAATCATGGCAGAAAATATACTATAAGTAAAACTAAACAACTTATAACTTATTGTTCTGTATGTCCAAACCAGCCACACTATTGTATAGAATGTTTTAATAAGAGCCATCGCTAATTTTTATTTATTAAATATACGGGTTTTATTTTAATATAAGACATTTTTTCCGAGATTATACCAACAGCTGTTTTCAGGAATATTAGGTTGCCAAGTTGTAGTAACGTACAGAAGGGACGTGTCAGGCAATCCTAGTAACAATTACCGCGGAATTCGTGACTGACAGCGCTAAATAGTAAGTTTAAAGTAGGTACTCATTGTCAGTCATCGGTGACAGACGTGGCTTTATTAGAATATTTCTGTGTCAGTCACCGGTGTCTGACAAAGTGGTCAACGTGTTAATATATGTAATCAATTCTATATTTTCGACAGTTTTAATAAAATGACAATTATTTAGACTTAGAGAATTAATAAAATATAACACATTTAATACATTCGATCGATTGACTTAACAGATATGATAGAAATTTGGCAGCTTCGAAATAAAACAAATTTAATTGAGTTTTAATTATATTTTACAAATTTCAAATTTTTAACAGTTTAAATAAAACGACAGTTTTGACACTACTAAGAAATTTGGCGGATTGGTAATATACAATACTTTGACAGATTCAATACAGATTTCATAGATATAACAATTTGACATCTTGGAAAGAATAAATATATTGACTTCTATTATAAATTTACAATTTGTGACAATTTGAATAAAATTATAGTTTTTTACACTTTTCAGAGATTTAACATATTTGAAAATTGAAAAATATCTGTCAGTTTCGACAGATAGGTTATACAAGTATTGCAGAATTTTGACAGCTTGGAGATTCAATAGAATCGCTTAATTATGACGTTTCTAGGTGCTTCAACTAACTTAAGGTATTAAGAGTTAGTTGAACTACTTAGAGTCATCACAATCTTTGGATAAATATCCAATATATCCGAGAAATTAACGTCTAAGAATTTAGACGTTAATGTTTAGTCTAGTAGGAACCTCATAAACTTACCAAAATTTATAATTAGAGGAAGATTCAGAAAAAAATTATAAAAATTTATATGTTTACGCAAAATATTTAATTTGATTTATTCTTCTAAAATCTGAATTATATAAAAAAATCTAGTAATATTTTCTATAAGGATTCCGTTCAGCAATTTTCTATTGTTTTATTGTATAGATAAAACTTGTATTAATTTATCTATTTCATTTCAATCAATTTCTTTCTCTGGTTCCTCTAGGTTTTAAATTTTTTGGCAACTATTTTAAATATTTTTTTGTTATCCAGAAAACTCTTCTCTAAATTGAAATTATCTTTAACGGTTCTATTCAGCATTTTTTTAAAGCTTCGCCTCTTTTATATTATGACTGAAATTAGTACATTATTTTATTCACTCTTTAAATTTATATTATATTTAAGCCTTTCGGTTAAATTTTAAGTATTTTGTAAATTTATATTAATTTTTATTTTTTGTTAAGTGGGCATATAAAGAAAAATCAATAAATCAATAATATTTGTCAACAATTTTTTTTTCTCCAAACTTTTTTATTCAGCACTTTTTACAGATTTTATTACTTAGTTAGTATTTAATTTTATCCATTCTTTTAGAAACTGAATTATATTTAAATGCTCTCTTAACAGTTCTACGATTTTTTAGCAATTTTACTTCCAATTTTTTTTTGCCAGCTCTTCAAATTTTGATTTTTCGACAGTTTGAATAAATTTAAATGGACTTTTTACATTTATGAAATATTTGATTTGTTCGATAGGTAAATTTAACAGGGACAACTGAGGTTTGATAGTTTGGAGAGACAGAATAAATTTAATTCACTTTTTAACATATTTTCAAATTTACAATATTTGACAATTTGAATAAAATGAAAGTTTTAGCCTATTGAAAAGATAAAAGAAATTCTACTGATTTGAAGTTTGGATTTGACAGTTATCTAAGATATATCAATTTGGAAATTCAATTTAATTACAATATTCTTTTATTAACGAACTTAATGGGACCAAAATGTTGATATTATTAACAGATTAGACAACACGACAATTAATCATTTAAAAATTTAACAGCTTGTAGAGATAGAATAAATTGAACAAAGGTTTTATTATATTTTACAAATGTAATATTTTAACAGTTAAACTGGCAGTTTTGACCTTTTTGAAAGATTGAGGTGGAAAGATGAACAAATTTAACAGATTCAACAAAATTATTTGGCAGATATGAGAAAGATTTATTTTGCAAGAATGTAGCTTCTTTAGTTGAGGAAATATAATATCATAAAATAATTAATAACATTTGATCACTTCAAGATTTTTAAAGTTTTAAAGATAGAATAAATAATGGTGGCTTAAATATATTTTAAAAATTTGATAGTTTTGACAGTTCCAATGATATGACATGTTTGAAAGATTTTGCAGAGTGGAAAGATGGAACTAATTTGACAGTTCGAAAAGGTAACATGAAATTAATTGAGTTTTTAATATCTTGCAAAAATTAAAATTTTTTGATAAGTTTGTTCTTTAACATATTTAGCTGATTAGAATAATTGAACATATTTGACAGATTCAAACATTAGTATTCGTAGATATTACCAAAATTACAGAATATAATAAATGTATTTGTTTCGTTTCTAAATTTAATTTTAAAAATAGTTTCAACAGATTTGAAAGAAAGAAAGAATTTAAAGAAAGAATAAAAATATGTAATAAATTTGTCAGAATCAATTAAAAATTGATAGAAGATTGGCAGCTTCAATATTTCTGACAGCTTGAATAAAATTACTCTTTTGAAAGATTTAGCAGAGTGAATAGATAGACAAAATTTTTTAATGTATCTGGCAAGTTTAATATCTTTAACTGTTTGAATAAATTGAAAGTTTGGACAATTTTGAGAGATTTATCAGATTGATAAGAGATTTGATAGAGTTGGTAGATATAACAGGAATTTTACAGCTTGTAGAGACAGAAAAGATTTAATTGAGTATTCAATATACATTTCACAAATATCATATTTTTTTCAGTATAAATAAAATTGCAATTTTGACACTTTTAAAAAAATTAGCAGATTACAAAAATAAAACACATTTGAAAGATAGAGAGATAAATTTCACATATGACACCTTTATTTTAAGTCAAATGATTTGAAAGATAAGATAGAAGAGATAGATTAGAACAACATTTACGAATATAAAATAAATGTAATAAATGTAAGGTCCATCGCCATTTTTCACCAACGACTTTTTTGGCGTCTTCTTCGACAACGTCCTCCCAAACCTTTCTTGTCCTTCCGATTAGCCGTTTGCTTTCCATCTTACATTTGTGCACTCTTCGTGGCATCCTGTCTTTTTAGCTCATGTCATACCCATTGAAGTCTATGTAGCTTTACAATGAGTGATTCAGGGTTTTCTACCATAAGTGAGGAATTTTCTTCAAAATTTCTGACTTATCTGGTATATTCTTCTAACACATATTGTTTTATTTTATTGGATTTTTTAGCAATTTCTCTTCTGAACAACAAGTATAAAATTTTCCATATTTCTTCATCATCCTGTCTCAATAATTTACCCAGCAAATATCAACAAACTATACGTCAGCAAAGCGCCCATTTACCCGCCCGAACCAGCGTACTCTTGACCTACCTCAACGTATAATTTATTTGGACGGGTCAAGAGTACGAAAGGCCAATGCATTTCTTATTGTGGTAGGTCAAGAGTACGCTAGAACAAGTAGTAGTAAAATTTGTAAAACTATATGAGGTTAGTAATAATAGTGAACTCTATCTTTAATTAATTGCTCACTTAACCCGTGGTGAACTATTTTGATTAGAACTAAAAACGTATTTTACTTTTAATCCAAATAGTGAACTGATAAAAGTACAAAAAACTTTAGAATATAAAAAAGTAGAATTGCTAGATAGTAGTAAAAACCAAAACAATTGAAATCAATTAGTCAACATAATTGAAAGCTATTGAAAAAACAATTGATGTCAAAAATGACGAAAGTATTAAATGTCGTTCACAATTAAAGTTAGAAATTATAAAATTGACAATCGATAGAACCAGTTTGTTGATAGAAAGCTTGTCAAATCAAAACAAATGAAATAAAAATAAAAATTAATTTTAAGTCTGAATAAACAGAAAAAATGAAAATTGTAAGAATATTGAAATTAAAATTGTAAGATAAAACTTAAAATTTGGAAGTAATGAAAATAATAATAAACAATTTGAAAATTGTATGTATGAATTCTCCTTATTCATTTGAAAGTTATTAAAAAAATTATTAAGGCAAGTGCTAAAATGATTAAAATTTATTTAAAAGGAACAAATAAAAAAATTAAACCTTTAAATCAATTAAATTCTATAGAGGTTAGAAAATAAGAAATAAATTAATCACGATATAATCACGTGCAAAATTAATTCAAATTTAATTCTTCATTATTAAGAAAATAAAATAGATTTCACCACAAAAGGTAAAGACAAACTATCAACAGAAAATAGTAATTCTAGGATCTTGTCTATCTTATTAGGTACGAACGTTTGTGTACTAATTGAAAACGGCCACAATTTATTCACGCAAATATGGGCATAATTATAATTAAATAAATACGTCCGTTCCTAAAGAAACAATTATATCTTTTTGGTTGATCCCCAATTAAAATTATTTATATCGATTAACGCGTCGTCGAGCGAAAATTATGGACTAATTAAAACGCGCCGTTTAGGAGAATAATTACGACCATATTCGGATATAATAATAATTTACGACGGTCGCGCATAAATTACATATTCCACCCCCTGTTGACATTTACGCGGAACGATTGCAAATTATTTGTAAACAATTCGATTTGATTGATTTATTTCAATTCCATTCCAGCTCGAGTAGATAATGATCCTTCGGTGTGGAATTAGTGCTGTATATAATTTCCGCATTAGCATTTGCCCACAGTGCGGTAGCTAAGAAAAATGGTTTTATGGTACTGCTGTTAAACGGCAGGTACTCCTAATGAAGCAATTGATTTTCTATAATTTATTGGGCACCAAAGGTATACGGTGTTAAAATTGTTTAGGTGCAGTCTGAAGAATTTCTTACACCTACAATGAGCATCTATTTATATTTTATTCCCGTAATTCAGTCATAAATTATGTGTAACGTGTCGTTTACATTACGCCCTTATTTGCATATAAATAATCAGCTAAAACTGTTTAAAAACATATGTTTAGTATTTAATAAAATATTTTTATTAACATAGAAAATATATAAATAAAGTTAATCACAGGTGGAACAAATCGTTTATTCAAAACTACTTTTCGATATTAGTTTAATTTGCATAATTTAAATTATCTATGACGTTGATTGGAAACGTAATTTTATAGCAACAAAAATAGTAGACACTATCATATTTAATAATAATATTATTTCATTACAACGAATTAATGTCAATTATTAACAATTATCAATCATAATAATTTCACAAACAGTATCAGACATGATAAATCGTGGGAACAATTCGTATTTCGAATGTAATGCATTTCTCACTTTGCTAGCAGGATGTTCTTTTCTCCGCTCGGTTTCTCAACATTTCAAGGACAAACAATTGAATTGGAATCGTATCGATTTGACAGTCCGTACATGTATATTTATATTGAGAAATTTATGCAAATCAGTTTTCAAAATCGTGCGAATTCTTCCTGCCTGGTGGTGTGGTGGGGATTACGTTCGAGTACACGTTTTAGCGTTAATTATACGTGGTAATTTATAACGATCAAAGTTAACTTTTAATTATGACAGGGAATTGTACGGTGCGGGATTTATGTGTAAAACGATTTTGCGATTTTTTTTTATTTTCTAATAATTGTTCACCGCGTTTATCAAGGATGAGATGTTTCAAATTGTTCTGTAATTATTATTAATTATACGATGGATGGTAGGAAAGTAGTGCCCGTTTATAACGTGCGGAGCGGAGCGTTGGTGAATAGAGTAGTCGCCGGATGTGTGCTAACATGTTCAGTTGTATTTTAGCTATTTGTGTGCAAAGTTACGTTTCGCTGATATTAACTGTGCTAATTGTGCGTGTTCATAATGTTTAAAAAGAACCAGAACCAGAACCAATGATCAAGAAGATAAAGAACGCTGCTAGTTGTGAATTAAAGCCTTGATTAGATTCCTCAATGCAAGAAACGTGCGTCCTTGACATAATCATCGTCAATTGAAGGAAGTTTTCGACGCTGGTATCGTAATTTCACCTTAGGAAGAGAGAACATTCAGCATGACGAGCGTTTGGTATGATAGGAACAAACTTTGAATCATTCACCTTAGAGTCCAGACTCCTTAGAATTAACATCTGTTTACAAAACTTAAGGACTTTTTGCCAGGAAAGAAATTTGAAAGAGGTGAAAAACAGAAAGAAGCAGTGATTACGTATCTCTATATACAGCAAAAGAATTTGAAGATGGGATACACAAATTCATCACATTTTACGACAAATAATTAAGTTTGCGAGGTGACTATGTAGAGAAGTTGTTCCTTTCTAAATATCTAATCTAATTATTTTTAATTCTAAACGGGTATACTATCCGAATAGCCCTTGTAATACATGAAGGCACAGTTTTAGAAGATTTACATTTATACATGTTCAAGAGTACTTTTGAACTGTCTGACTTCCAAGCTTTTAGATGATCTATTAGCAAAATTTATGCTTTCTAGGCTACACTCTTGATGGAAATGGTATTTCACAGGATTATTAAAATTATGACACTTTTTATTGTCAGTTTCCTGATACGTGTTTCGAGTTATTCAACTCATTTTCAAAGGAGCAAACATTTATTATTGTATTAACTCTACCTACTATGTTGAGTAAAAAATTATTAAAATTAATCTAATTCCAATAATTTTTTCTACTCTCCAACTGCATTAAAATAATTTACATATCGAACGCACTAAAAGCAAACCGTTGTAATCCGAAATATATATTTAGAAAACAATTACGCAATATTTGCGGTCTGGGCAATCTAAATTTATCCTTTCATATTCGCAGAATCGCGGCGATTTCCGAAACGGAAATGCCTTCACTATCTACCTTCCAAACAGTGTGGACGTGTTCTGGAACGTTCCCATGCATAAAGCGACCGCAAACGTGGGCGTTCCACCATAAATTAATTCATACCATTGTTATCCATCACTTCGATTAGTACAATCACCTCAAATAATAAACTTCGAAAGAAAGAAAAAAACTAGACGTAATCCCTGGAATCATAGTTCACTATTGTCTAACACCATTACATCGCGATGAATCGATTCACGTCGGCTCTATTTGGGTCAAGAATTTTTATCATGACGTGCACTATTAGCGGGACATTGTGTTTTTGAAGAGTGGCTGATTGAACATCCGTGGCCAGGAGATTTGCGTTCGAGCGAGCGGATGAAAGTTTTTTTTTTTTCTGATTCGATTCGAAATATATTATTGAAAACGCGCCGATATCGATCTTGTGAAATTTACGGCCATTGTCATTGTTGTGATACACATTTTTGCTGGGAGGAATTGTGCGCGCTGTGATTGACTTTCAATTACTTATTATTATTTCTATTAGTGTTGATCACGACCATTGGCGATGGCTTTGCCGTTCCCGATGCGATGAATCGATGAATGGTGCGTTATCGATTGCTTTTGATACTTATGTAATAATATTGTTGATCATAGAGAGCATAAAGAACAGAAATGTTTAGCAATAAGGTTTGCTGCTAATCATTTCATCCACTGTTTTGAATACCTCACCAAATCTCTGAATGTTTTTCGGATTGAATTAAATTAAATTGACAATAATTTTGTAAATACTATTTACATATGAATGTTGACTTAATTCAGAAGACAAAAACAGAAGACAGATGACAGAAGATAGAATACAGAAGACTTAAGGCTGAAGACAAAAAAAAGAAGACTGAAGCCAAAATATAGAAGGCAGAAGACAGAAGACTTAAGGCTGAAGACAGAAGAGAGAAGACTGAAGCCAGAAGATAGAAGGCAGAAGACAGAAGACAATAGACCTTATTTTAAGAGCAAAATTTCTTGATCCATATATTAATTATTGGATTATTATTTGCAGTTAAGTATCGAATACGTTCTTGATTATAAATAATTATAGAAGCTGGTTAGAAACATTATATAAAGGTTTAAGGGGATTATGGAGTTTTGTTGGTGTTCGAAGAGATGCTCGCTCACTAACTACAATATTGCAGCAGATTGAATTGGAATATTGGGCACATCCACAATATTATCCAAATTGATGAGATATTTTGACGGTTTGAGTGGAGACGATCGGTGTTATTAAATCAACTCAAACGAGAGAGTCTCGAGGAAGTACTGGTTCAGGAGTTAAAGAAGAAGAGAAAGAGTTATTGACTTTAATTTTTAGGTATATATTAAAAAACATTTCTCTATAATGCATATGATATGAAAAGGGATATTTGTGAGGTGATACTTGTATAATAAGCCTTGATGCCAGAGCCAAACGCTTTCTAGACAAACATAAATAGAGCTTCATGAGCTTTAAATTTATGATGAAATTGGGATGGTAAGTGGAATAACTTCTCTTCATCGGGAAAGAAAAACAAATTGATATTTGAAAATGTGGCAACAAATTTAAAAAAAATTGATTTTGAGAAGTGATTCGTAGATTTCTCCAATTAAAAGTAGAAGATTGGTGGGACGATAGCTGGATTGAATTTATGTTTTCTTATTTATTATATTATTATAATATTAGTGATTAAATTAAATATTTTTGTTTTTCTTAGAGCATCAAAGATATTTAATTAAACATCACTTCAAGAACATCATGTCTAGAATCTCATTTCTTGATCCATACTTTTCAGATCTCATTTATAAATCATTGCTTAAATCTAATTTTTGGAAGATCTAATTATATATTCTTGGACTGAATTTAAAAATTCACTGTTTTAACCACAAATAAATTTATGGTTAAAATATAGTGACTTTTTCAATTCAGTGTAAGTATGGATTACCATGTAGTAACGATCGCAACCATTCTCTTTATATATTCTTGGGTTTCATTTAAGAAACGTAATAATTGAATCTCAGCTTTCTCATACAGCGAATTTAATTTTTAAAAAGATGTTCGTCGATTCAAATTGAAATTATTTATATAATCTATTTTTGTAACATTATTCCTTAATCTAAACATAAATGTTGGTTCATCATCAATTTATGGGACTTGACTTTTAAAAATGATTTCAGAGACATTACTTCTAAAATCTAATTTCTTGATAACTGTTTTGGAAAATCACTTTTTTAAATATTTAGTTTTGAAACATTTATGAGACCTAACTATTTAATTTAATTTATTGAATATTACTATTTAATTACAATTTTCTTATATAAAGAACATTATTTTTTAGAAAGAAGCCAGTTTTTTGCTTCAAATAGTTTTGGCTATATTTGGAACATTATAAACATTTAAGTTTTGGGAACTTTTCTTTAAACAATAGTTGTAGTACCTGTGTAAAAAGTTTATTTCTTTATTTATATTTTTCAAATTTCATTAACAACGATATCTTATGTTACAACCTGGCTTTTGGACAATCTAATTTTTGGGACTTTATTTTTAAATATCATTATTGAATCTTTATTTTCTTTATATGATAGAATACTGTTACTTTTTTCAATTTTGGAAAACCGTTACAGAAATATATTTTTTAACACCTTGGAATATTATTTTTTGAACATCATTTCAGAAACGTTGTTTTTAATTTCTCATTTTTTGTTTCTAATTTTTAAGAACATATTTATAACACATTGATTATTGACACTTTTAGTCTCAAAATAAGTTTTCAAAACACTAACATTTCTGGAACATAATTTTTAGACACTTATTTCCTCTCCCTAGTCTCTAGACATAATATAGTTTAAACTTAAGTTATGATATTTATAAATCACTATTGTTGAATTTCTAACTTCTTGTTCATATAACATTAATTTATAGGAAACTAATATATATTTTTGGCCAATTACAGATATTATATTTTAGAAAATTTGCCGTAAAACTTTAATTTTAGAAGTTTGTTTTAAGAAAATTGGGTTTAGAATTACATTTCTATTTTTTAAATTGCATTAATATAATATGGTTTTCTCAACAAATATTTAAGTTTTGGGAACTTTTCTTTAAACAATAGTTGTAGTACCTGTGTGAAAAGTTTATTTTTGGGGGACTTTATTTAGAATTATCATTATTGAAGCTTTATTTTCTTCATTTTTTGAAGCATTATTTCTTGATTCATTTTTTTTGGGAACCACTGCAGAAGTTAATTTTTAACATCTTACTGTCAAAATATTATTTTTTAAACATCGTTTCTAATCTATAATTTCTTGATCCTAATTTTTAGGAACTAATTTATAAATAAACGTGTTTTAAACAAACATTTTGAATAATCTAATATATAACACTTTTAATTTTGACATTATTTTCAAACTCATTTCTGGATCATCATTTTTAGAAACTTATGTTTAATATAAAACTTCAATTCAACTTCTAGTAGTAGTAGTAGTAGTAGTGTTAGTGTCATTTGTGTATTTGTGTGTGTGTAAATGAGCTTGTTACTTTAAAGGATCGCCCCGTCACTCTAAAGCACCATTAATTGTATCCCAATGATGAATGGTACCGGTCACCCATCCGACTACTGACCCGAATCAACGTTGCTTCTATTTTTTTTCTGTTTAATTTGCTCCTTATTTCAATTATATTAGCTTGAATTATTTGTTACATATTTTGTCATATTTGTATATATTTTTTTATGTACGTTTGTCGAATAGATAGTATTCTTGTTTGTTTGTATCATACAAAGTGTTTATTTAATTTTTAAATCTTTGTTCCCAGAATTTGTCAATCTTGTTTACATAGTCATCAACTTTCAAACAAAAATATCATCCAATTTTCCACAACAAATCCCTAATTTTTAATTTTAACAAATGTGACACAGAGAAAATTACTGCAGACAGTTTACTATCCTGACGTAAACCCTGACTACATCACATAATTAAATGGCATGCTATATAAATCAATTAAACAAAACTCCTCAAATTAAAAAAAATACAACACTATGATTAATCAGAGGTTAAGTAAACTCTTGGTGTTAAAATATATCCTTTAAATATAAAACACAAATCTAAGAAACTTTCAATTGTCGGACACTTATGAACTTCAACAAAACTTTAAAAACCTGAGCAAACAGGTAATCTAGATAGAAATTTAAAAACTCAGCAGATATTAAAAGACTGATAAATTACAAGAACGGTAATATCCTATTACTTACGATATTATAACTGACCCAGACATTATCACATGTAAATTTGCCGACCATTTTAATGCCATTTATTCAAGGACACCATACTTTCATCAATCAACTATTCACTTTATTAATGACTTTTTTTGGATAGATTGAAAAAACATATTTAGGACAAATTTTGTAGTAGATAATATAAGGATTCTATAAATGTTTTACTTTCAAACATTGATGGAGTGGTTATCAAAATATTTTGTTTTGAAATTTTTGAAATTTTTGATCTGCCTCTATTTTGTTATTTGAAACAATAAAAATAATTGTAAATGCAAATGTTTTAGAGAGCCGATAGGTACTTTTGAAACTTTTTGGTTTTTTGAAATAGTCCTTCAAATAAGGGAGTTATAGCAATTTTTAGAAAAAAAAAACAAAACTCGAATCACTCTGAACCGGAGCACCAAATCACAAATTGGTACTAAGAAAAGTTGTTTGTTTCAACAAGTTCTAACTGCCATTTTCGCTTGTAACGATTTAGTATTAACACCCTGTATATATAACATAAATCGTTTGGTAATTTATTAATAGTTGAGGGGTGCACTTCGTCTTCACATGTGACATTCCTGAATAATTTAACTTTTAGCACTAAAACTTCCTCATCAATAAATATTAAAAGGCGACACACTAAATAAAGGAAGGCATGTAATAATTTAAATAACCAATTCATCAACTTATGTAAGGATTATCACTGGATACATGATATACCAGAATTATTTTTTTCAAATTCAAAACCAACGATAATACCACTTTGAGCAAGATTTATGACGTGTACAATTTGATTTATAAAGGTCAGTGCCAATAAACGCAAGGTAGAAAAAAAACCGTAAATATTCACCTGTCGTATCGAGTATTAGAAATTTATTACTCCATTATATTAGAAGCAATAATTAGGACACTTCAAATTATCGTAATGTTAAGGTATGTAAAATTTTGTAAACTATATAAATCAAAAAGTATCAAGAATTTAAACACAAAGAAACCATAAATAACCAAATATTAAAACATTAAAAATCCTCTTTATTTTTTTTATAGATTAATGATCAAAATAATCATTTTCATAAAATATATTAAAGTCCTTTACATTGTAGAAAATTAACTAATAATTGGAGAAACACAAAAACATTTTGTAAATCTACAACAATCAGTCTTAGCCCCTGAGCTGGCCATATGGACTTGCTTCCGAAGCAAAAAAAACAATGGGTCTTACCTGTCGAGGTATTAACCAGAGAATTAGTTGTTTCAATAAGTGTTTTTTTCTAGTCTTAGTAAGACTAATTATTGTCGATTTACGAAATGTTTTCGTGTTTTTCTAATTAATTGAATAAAAATGCGACATTTTTCTAAAATGTATTTACGAAGTAAGTAAATTATGTCTTCTTTTTTTTCCTTGTTAATTAATAGAATGAATCTTGGAATTTTTATCGATTGAACGGTCGAAATTTTAGGCCAACTCGATTTATACACCGAGAGTGAGTGCGGTGAAATATTAACTGGACCGGGCATTTTTTTCCTCTCGGGGAATTTAAATCGGCGTATTGTATTGCCGGTAATTACGTACTTTTAACTCCCATTAATTATAATTTATCTGTTTCAAAAGTAGCCGTTTAATTGTAAAGTATTACAATGGAGACATTTATTAGCCAAATTACCGCGATTTCCTTTAAATTTATGTTATGCGTTGTTTGGAAAGTGAACGAGAAATTTCATTTGTCGAATTGATTACAACCTAGAGCTGTAATTACAGTGCATCTAAATATGCGGTAATAATTACATCACTTGCTGCACAAAAAAAGACGATTAAACGATAATTGTGTAATTTTTTTGCTTCTTTAATTTACTTAATTATAAAGTATTTTTTATTATTGTTGTTTCGAATCGAATGTATTCTTTCGTTCTATTGGAATGATTGCATAAGTAAATGTAGCAAAAATTACTAATATTCAATTATTTTTCCTCACGTTTCGCCGAAATGTAATTTCACTTTTACAATAATATTCATTTAGGACTCGATGGTTCAATGACTTGCACCGATGTGGCGCATTGTCTTCGGTGCAACAATAAAATTGTACTTTCAGTCGTGCAGTTTTATTTATTACAATTGTTGCCAGTATTATGCAAAATAATACAATCCGATGTAATAAAATTGTTAGATTATATTGCACGGTATTTGTTTCATAAAATATTCTTATCTTTTAGTTTATAATTCATAAATTTAAGTAAATATCATGCAGGATCTATACATAATGTTTTAAAATTAAATAATATATTATTCAGCAAAATAATTATTATTAAATTTCGGATTTTTCGATTTAGTTTTGATAATTCTAGTGTTACAAGAATAATAGTTACAAAAGTGAGGTTTAAAAAGTGAAGCTCAATATAATAATATTTGCAATCAATACGATTTTAAAATTTGGAATCAGATATGAGATTTAATAAACAGTGTTTAAAAACAATGTTTCAAAATAAAATCTTATGTACATCTTTATTAACAGACAAAAATCACAAATAAGATAAATACAATATATAAATAATTTTATTGTTAGTGTGTTAGTCTGTTAAATGGCAATCGACAAGAAGTCTTTCAATCTCAGCGTGTCTCGTCATGTTGTAAGTGAAAGTGTTTTGAATATTTGGTTGATTTGATTTTTGGAAAAACGACAAAATAATAAATGACAAATGAAAAATGACATATGACAAATGATAAATGACAAATGACAAATGACACATGATAAATGACAAATAACTAATAAGTAATAACAAATAACAAATGACAATTGACAATTAACAGATGATAGACATGACAAATTACAGATGTCAGTTAACTTTAGATAAGTTGCCAGTTCCTACTTGACAAATAACAACAATAATCCTTGTCTTGTAATTGCCTTCCGTAAATAAATAAATAAATAACAATAAGAGCAGATTATATATGACAGATGACAGGTGACAGATAACAGACGAAAGATGACAAATACAGATTACAGTTGCCTTTAGATAAATTCAAGTTGCCAATTAATATTTGATATTGACCATTTAATTATTGATCGTTGTGTTTCGGCAGAAGACAGATGACAAATTTATAGTAGATAACATATGACAGATAGTGGGAACAATTTTGCATTTGGCAACTATGCAAAGAAAATAGCAAAATATAATGGTACGAGATGACAGATAACAAAACCTGGAGAAGTAAACATCTGGTCTTTAAATCAAAGTTAAAGCGATTTTTATTTTTATTTTGGATCTCGTAAACTAAGATAAATACAATATTGATTGGTAAATGAAAAAATAACATGATGACAGATGACAGATGAAACATTACAGATGACAGATAACTGATGACAGATGATAGGTGACCAATGACGATGACAGATGGCAGATGGCAGATGGTAGATGACAGATGACGGATGTCTTGTTAAATACGTTTTAGTAATCTATTTTACAATAGTGTTCTTATGAAGGTTCAGATGTTTGTTTTAAAGTATATAAAATTCTCCCACGTACTTGTTTGATACCATTTTTTACAAACGGTAAAAAACTGTTTTAAATGAGAAATTATTTTATTGACAGATTTTAGATGTCAGAAAATAGATGTCAGGTGACATGTGGCTTTTAAAATCCTTCGAAGTTTTAATTTCGTTGCGATTTTGTTTTCCTTTTATTTGTTAGATTATTTTACTAATCCATTCTATTAAAGAAGATTAAAGCAAACCAAACTTTCTTTCATACTTATAAGACGACATTTTTGGAAGCTCATACGAGGTAATAAAACGGTTAAAAATGAGAATTTTCTCCTTGACAGATGATTAATGACATTTGGCAGAAGACTAAAAGGCACAGAAGGTAAAATTAACAGACGATTGTTGATCGTAATTGCTAACAGATGGCAGATGTCTAATAGTGTTATTCTTATGAAAACAATTTCATCAATATTTTGATTAAATTTGTTTAATAATTGTTTAATAATTCAGTTGAAAATAGAGCTCTCACAAAAATGCGGACGTTTGTTTCAAGAAGATTTAAGCAAATAAAATGTTCTTGTTCTTTAGATATACCACCGTTATAATTCCATATTTTTCAGCTTGCGGTTAAAACTGATATTTTTCTTGTTGACAGATGACAGATGACATATAACGGGTGACAGATTACAGATGACATATAACAGATGACAAATGACAGATGGTAGATAACAGAAAAGAGATGATAAATGACAGATAACATATAACAGATGGCAGCTGACATATATCAAATGATAGATGACAAATGACAGATGATATATAACAGATGGCAGATGACCTAACAAATGATAGATGACATAACAGGCGACGCATAATAGATGGCAGATGACATAGAAAAGTTGACAGACGACATCTAACAAATGACAGATGTTAAGTTATTGATGATAGATGACATATAAAGACGAATGATTGCTGATAGATGGCTGCTAACAGATATTTCTTAGTGCTATTTTTATGAAAACAGAAATCCATTTTTGTTAGATTAAAATTCCTTATATAATTTTTTTTTCTTAGGCAGATGACATATAACATAAGCAGATGACAGACGACATATAATAAATGACAGATGACAGATGGCAGATAACAGATGATAGAAGACAGACGATAGACGACAGATGACATATAACAGTTAACAGATGACAGATGACATTTAAGAGATTATAGATGATAGATGACAAATGCCAGATGACAGATCACAATTATCCGATGACAGACATAAAACAGAGGGCAGAGAACTGTGAATATAGGAGTTGTAACAGCAGTAGTTGTTCGTGATGAAGATTGAATAATAAATCAACGCCATGGAGAGGCATTAACAGATGACAGACGACATATAACAAATGACAGATGACAGATAGCAGATAACAGATGCAGAAGACAGATGATAGACGACAGATGACATATAACTGTTAACAGATTACAGATGATAGATGACAAATATCTTTGCGTAGTCATCCGACGCTAGGTGATAATAAAAGAAAATTTCTTGGTCTACGAAATATCAAATAAACTTTTATCAAATATTTTTCTTCTTCGCAATCATCCAAATTCAACAAATTTTTAATCGTATCCAAATAGGAACACCATGTGCTTTTATGAATTTGAATGCCTCTTCAAAGAAGAAGTCATGATGGCCAAGAAGGATTAGAATGCTCCAAAACCCCTAGACTTGGAACAAATTCCAAACTTAGAAGCTAACAAGACATTGCAACTCTTGAAATGTAAGTGTTACGTCAAGGAACAGATTGAATGGAGATATTTCTATTGGTATTTGACTTGAATACTTGGGGTTTCACCTTGACCCAGAAATTAGCAAGAAGAGTTGCTGCTGTCAGGTCTGCGACATTCAAACAATCAGGAGACCGTGCTGATACAAAAGGACTCCTGGTGGCGATAAGAAGGCTGGTGTTAGATCTGGAAATGCTGATTCGAAATTCCTTGATTGTTTTGGCAATGTTTACAAAATTTATGTCAATTTTTGTTTCTTTCTTTCGTTTTTATACGAGACATTTTTTGTTTTTCCGGATCTTATAGTATAACAGCTACAAGAAAAAAATATAATAAACAATTGTAAGGAATAATAACGATTAGTTTTTTTGCGTAGGGCACATGATTTGCGGGATAAGTGCAAGAAATTTAATATTATAAGTCACATCATTTTTAATCTAGTGGGCATAGATATGCACTCACTGAACGTTAACTGTCTGGTGCCAACAAAATTCATGAGGGTTATTTCGTGAATATCGTTTTTGACTTGGGAGGAGATTTTCGGTAATATTATGCAGTGATAGTTCAAAGTTAACATTGAAGACCCTGAAGGAAGGCAAATGATTTTTTTTTTTCTTGACTTTAAAAATCAACAATTAATTTTGTTAATGTTTATATAGATTCCTTTCAAAAAACTGTTTAATATCTCAGTCAAATATTTTGAGAACTAGTAACAAGTCAAATATGTAAATGTAATTTCTCAATATTTGTTTCCTTTCAAAAACAACCATGATTTCACTTGTAACATCCGAGTCAGAAAAAACATCTCACAAACAAGCAATAGAAGTTATTATTCTAAAATTCAAATAGAAGAATATTCATTTAGATTCTTTCAAAATTTCGTAGATTTCACATTTAATGTTGACGTCCAAAATCTTGAAATCCAGAAACAGTAGTCTGTTTCCTAGATATCAAAAGTACAATTTCATTCCTCAATATCAATTTTAAGATCTATTCTTACAGCTCCTAAATAAATCAAAAATCTTACAAATTAGTAACACTGGACATTTCACTCTAATTATGATTGATGGTAGAAGCTATAATTTAAATGATACATCTTAAACATTCGGAATTTTAAAGAGACTACATTTTCATATATGAAGTGCACGATGTGTGCGCGGTTTAAAATCGGTGATTTCTGTTTGAACGACAAACAACGACCTAGAGGACATAGAAAGTGCAACAACTATGAGTCGGAGAAGATGCTCGCTGAAAATAAAAATTCGGCACAAACGCAAAAAGAGATTGCAGAATAATTGGAAGTAACCCATCAATTGATTTCAAAACACTTACATGAGATGGAAAAGATTTAGAAAATGTGTTCGTCATAAATTCACTGAAGCCAACAAAAATTAACGAATGGCAGCTTGTCTTTCTTTGCTTAATAAACAGCGTCGAAAATCTTTTTTGGAAAAAATCCTTTTGGGCAATGAGAAATACATAATCTATGATAATCCGAAAGGCAGAAAGTCATGGGTAAATCCCGGAAAATCATCACAATAGATCGCAAAACTTAATTGTTTCGAAAAGAAGGTCCTTCTGTGCATTTGGTGAGGTGTGAAGAGCGCGCTTTATTATGAGTTATTGCAAGTTGGTAAAACAGTTACCGCGGATTGCTACCAACATCACTTGATCCGCTTGAATTAAGAATTGGAACGAAAACGGCCGTACACTACCACAGAAGAACATTCAGTAACATTTTTGCATGACAATGACAGGCCACATTTTGCTTTCAATACAAAACATATCATAACAAGTCTTAGCTGGGACGTCTTGCAGCACCCGGCATATTCACCAGACATTGCTCCATCTGATTACCACTTATTTCGGCCGATACAATATTCTTTGTTGTCTAATTATTACATGAGTTGCAAAAATGGCTTGATGACTTTATCGTCCAACGACCTAACATTTTTCCAAAATAGAATTCGTCAGCTGAAATGTAGTTTAAAGTTATAGAAAGCAAAGGCGAATACTTTAATTTACTTTCTTTTATAATCCTTGGATGTAGCTAAAGAAATAGTTTATTCATTTGTACACCTAAGAAATAATGAACCACGTGCATTACAATAGTACTTATCAAAGCTATTATCAAGATTTCATTAAATTTCTTACGATATAAAACATTTTTTTTGCGAATGCGAATAATCATTAATAACGCCACGTACACATATACACCTTGATTAACACTTAATAATGTCGATTGTGAAATCGGCGGATAGAGATATATTAGTAAACGTCAATCGTGTCTATGAATGGATAATTAATGTAAGTTTTATTCCCCGGACGAAAGGCGCGAGGCGTGCGGCAAAAAGCTTCCTGCACTATAATCATTAGGTAGTTGCTGTAGAATGAATCAATTAACATCATAAGGCCGAATAAAAATAATTACTCAACGTCGCAAGCGGGAATTTGAGTTGAGTGTGCGCGATCGACGTGGTGAGATGAATCGAACAGGGCGACACTCGACACCTTCCGACTGTAGCAGGTGCACCAACTACGAAGGTGAACCTGGTTGTGTTATCATTACCACGACCACCGGGATTGAATGTGTAACGGTATACACTGGCTGTTAAATAAACTGCAAGTTTATTTTTTTAAAACGTGCCATCCTTTATGACTAATGATGCTAAAGTATATCAATGTATGATAATGTACATACCAGTTTATACTGAGATTTGAAATCTTTATTTTCTTATAAATATTAAAACCATATATCGTATATTTTACTACAAAAGGTTTCTTCTTATAATAAAATCATAGTTTATTTGCATGGAAAAGAAGAACACTTATTTTGATATAATTGATATAACTGCTACTATCTTGATGGAAAAATTTAAACTCTTCTTTATTTTCAGATAACTGTTTTCTGAAATCAGGTCTGTTATCTGAAATTTAAGAAATGGAACATAACAAAAGATTTACTTCTCCCAATTTGAATATATTTTGTATTTGTAGCTCATTTATCACTTGGTGTAATATTGTGTTAATAAGGTGATTGATTAAAAAATCACTTTATTTAAAAGATGTAAAGGTTAAAAGTGTATTTCGGAAAAGTATATCTGTAATTATTGTTGATAAAATTATGTATGTAAATATCATCAATAAGTTTACCTTATCTAACAATCAGAGATGATCTGGTGGTGATGCAACGAGTTTTGAGAAAGCCGATAATTACAGGCCTGATTTATCCGTACGAAAAGAAACTGTGCAATTTTGCAACGAGAGCATTAGTTATGCGGGTAATCTTCGAACGGCCCGAAGTGGATATTATTAGTTATGAACCGCCCACGAGCAGAGTGTCACCGCCTCGTCGCGAATTCAACCTGCTGGTTGTTGTTCTCGTCGGAATTCTTCTTTCTCTTCCTGCAAAAGTGATTTATGGAATCCTCATTGTTCGGCGCTACGAATATGATGTAGGTTCGAATACACCTTACTTAGGTGCAGCAACCGTTTCATCTCTCGAACACCTACAGTTCCATTATGTTCCGACCGCTACACAACGAGCTAATGTACGATTGGCCCAATTCTGTGGCATAAAGAAAATTTTCGCAACACTCAGAGCTCGAATAATAATAATAATCATAATCATAATAATTCCACAATGGTAACAATGTATGTGTGCGTGTGTGAGTGAGGAGAAAAAGTGTGGTTGGCACATTAGGGAATGGACGTGTCACAAAAATTGCTTGTTTATCGTGCATTGTGCGCCTTCGGTTTTGATTGCTATCAAGACCGGTGGATATGTTCCCGATCGGATTAAATCATTATCGAACGGTTTTTTGTCAGTCGGCCTTCAGCTCTCAATCACTCGGCTACTTTATATGAAGAAATGACACGCAAGAGGTATTTATTAATACACCTATCAACTCTTTGTTATAAATAAATCTTGAGAAAAAAAAATATTAACAGTATAGTATTTTCATATTCTAATGAATTTGTAACAAGTAAAGTATTTTCTAAATTATATTTTAATTGTTCGCAGTCGTAAACTATTTTAATAAATTTTTCATGTTGCTAGCGTACTTTTAACCTATCTCTACTATAATTAAAATAATTGCCCTAGCGTACTCGAAATATATCCTAATGAATTTTTGTATTATTCTAGCGTAAACATAGTTACATTATAGGCACTATATAATTTTCTAGCTATCTCTTGTATATCTTAATAAATGATTCATTATCCAAACATACTCTTGACCTATTCTGTCAAGTTATTGCCCTAGCATATCCTTAGTCTATTTAAACAGATATATCATTACTATAGTGAATTTTCAACCTATTAAAAAATTCAATGTTCTAGTAGACTCAATATATCAAAGGGGAAGAATTAAGGCGTTTACTGGTGGGAATCAAGTGCTCCGATTATAAACGATTAAATCTACTAAATCTGGCCCGTTGTCCAAAATCGGATACCCTTGATTGCCTACTAGCTTTTATGTAGAAGAAATACCCCACAGTCTTAAATTAATTTATGATAAAGTCATTTACCTAGACTCATTTCCTCCTGAAGTTATGGATCTTAGAACAACAACTTCAGGAACCACTAATTATGTATTTTAGCACTTACATATTCATTGGATTTATTTTGATTTATTTAATTAATTCCCAGCAGTAAACTCCTTAATGTTTCCCCTTTGATAATTGGCGCCCAACGTAGGGCCAATAATTTCTGGAATCAGTGTCGGGTATATGTAACCCTGTGAACACTCTTGGTCTCGGTTTCTTGTCAATCTTCTCATTCGTGCTAGTAATTCCTATGGGATTGCTGGTTTACTCCAGTGTTCAGTGCCTCACCTTGTCGTGATGCTAGAACTTGGTTAAGAAGCGCAATGTCCAGAACTGTTTAATGGATCCACTGGATGCTAAGCGATTAGATCGTGGCCCTAGCCCCCTATCCACTTTGTCATTTAGAAAGTCCGACATGCGCTCCTTACCTGCTAACTAGGTCACGAAGATGATCCCTTTATAAACATTGCTAATGTTTTGTTTGTTCAAAGAACCCATCTTGATTCTCTCTAGAAAAAAAAAACGTCTGGTATGCCACTTTGTCGCATTTTACATACAGGTGACTACATTTTATCTACATATATACCATTTATATACCACAAAATCCAAACACTCCATACTATTTCCAGCCATGTCAACTTCTTCGTCCTTTTTGGCTTACTCCACTGACTTGGCTGCCTCCCACTTTTAGAAGTTCGCCAACATTTCTTCCAAGAGCCTCTGCAAACCGACTTTCACTTCTAGTATCCTTCCCAATTTCTTTCTCTTCATCAAGCAGCGACTCGGCCGCCTCCCACTTTTAGAAGTTTGCCAACATTTCTTCCATGAGCATCTGCAAACCGACTTTCACTTCTAGCATACTTCCCAATTTCTTTCTCTTCATCAAGCAGCGATGTGTGCCACGCGTCGTCCACTTCCTCCAAGCATCACGTACATAGTTTGTAAGGTGTCTTTTGTTTACGGTGAAGGTAGCTACGTAGTTATTAACAAGAGGTCAAGAAGTACGTGTTTTCTTGTGCTGTCTTTTGACCAAAGGCTTCAGGCGTCACACTCTCACTTACTGCCATTGCCATAGAACTATCAGCCGCTTCTGAGCTTCAACAGGAGCCCTTGCTCTAGGATTGTAGCTCTGCACTGTCTCGTACACTTCCGTCTTAAACTATACATCTTAGGTCTCGTGTAGGTGACGATGCCAGAACCTCAGCGCCCTCGCTGGACAGCAAGCAAAACCCGCACGCCATCCTGGGATTGCCCCGCGTAGTTGTTACACGTTCCTGGGGGTTTATTTGTTTTGTTTTTCTTTTTATCAAGTTCACTGTAATGATTCTGAAAATCGAATTAATAGGATTGGTAACTTGCACAAGTTTTTGAGTAAACATTTTCGTCGGGATTCACGACCGCGTTTTCTTTCTTATGACCGTGCTCAGATTTTCGATGGCTTCATCACGTAAAACCATGATCATCTGATGTTTTATTGAATAATTTCGTTTCCCATTCGATATTTGTAATGACAGACAAGTCTATGTTTCTATGTTTCAAGACAACATTTGGTATATGCGCGACCGTGCTCGTGGCTACGGATTGGCTTTCTTAGTGAAGGGGGTTTTACTTGAATCACGTCGGACTCCCTAATTCTTCTTTCTATCGCCTCGTCTGGCTATTTAGTTCCAAATCTTCCTTTGTTTGTGTGCTTTTTCTATATCATTGTATGTGAGACCGGCGGTAACATCTTTCCACAGGTTCCTAGATTCGATTTCTCGTTGCTGGCGTACAATTTTCTTAACTATCTTTAACTAAGGGGGTCTACAATTTCTTCCAGATCCTAATCGTTTCACATGGCTTCCATAATTCCATTCCATACGCCGTTAATGTTGAGAAAGGGTTTCTTAAGTGTCAGCGGCAATCTTATGTTTCTTTTTGCGGTGAAATGGCTTGGTGAGAAATTCAATATTGCTATTATAATATCCAGTCTTCGGGCACTTGACGCTCACTGGCCCACCTAGTTCGATCTATGGCACAGTCAGTTAAACGCCGTAATTACCTGATGCACCGCCAATTTACTTATATACCTGTACAATTCTTTTGTACATCATTCTTGATAATGGCATTAAGCCGACACTAGTCGAAAATAAAAAAAATATTTGTGAAACAAACCAAGTGAATTTAATTATAAAACCTATTCAGTCATATAGTATAGATAGGGAAAGTAAGAAAGTATTGCTCATCGTGTTCCAAAACTGAGACCACGCTCTATCCGATATTGTAGACACATATCGACAGGCCCAAAAATTTGACTTCGTCTTTATATAAGGTGATCTTCTTAAGTGCTCAGCGTATAAGACAGACATTGAAGGATCATTTGATACTTGTCGTACTACGCCGTACTACGAATGCTAGATGATTCCCTGCATACAATTGAATGGATCCTTCCGGCACGGCTTTGCGCTTTGGCTCGTTCACGTATACAGTAAAAAGTTTCTCCTAAAATGGAACTGTAGGACTTCTTGGTCATGTAGCTCTTCCGCCCGCGTGGTACGACGACAGGAACCATTTCACGATATGGACCATCCTGTCTTTTTGGGCCTTATGGTCTGCAGTTTCTACGAAAATCAGGATGAGCGAAATAATCATCTTCAACATCTCCAATAAAAACCGCCGTTCAAGTATAAAAGTGGAAGGTACTACTTTAGTTAAATCCATGTCTATCTTCACCTGTCTTATTATGTGCTTTATTACTGAGCCGTGGGCGTTAATTTTCACATCGGTTTTGGTTTCGTCTTCAGAAAGCGCGTCGTAATCCAAATTCTCTATAATGGAAATGGTGGATACCACTGAAGCCTTAGCGTAGACTTCTAACTTCATTGATGTGTTTTATTGCAGATGTGATGTTCGTATTCGAGGATAACCGATTGACTACTGACTGATTTCATGATGCTCAGGCGGCGGCGTATGTCAACCTAGGTCGCGCAAACTACAATAAGAGCCTCCTTCTTCCCTCCGCCGAATCCCCCATGTTAGCCAGAAAACTGAATATCGCATAGTTGCACAGGCAGTGCCTGCCGATGCCTCTAGTACCTGAAGGGTACACAATGGATTGGCCTCTATGGACATACAGCGATACCTAATAAAACGTTCTGCATTTATCTCGTGCTGGTAAACTTGTATTTAACCTTACTTTGTCTTGATCTTTGCCTTTGATCCACATGCTGACTTTATTCGTTGCTGCCCTCGCCAGGGCTACGACACCAGTTATTTTCCTACATATGATAATCAATGGATGCCTTTGGCTAAGCTTACTATATCTACAGTTTTAAGCGGTAATCGTAGACGAGTTTCCGTAGGGTTTGACCTAGGACAGAGACACTTTTTAATGGTCCTATTGGTACTCACGCGTTTATGATCCCTTATATAGGACGGATCCTCCTCAATATCGTTACAGAATCCAAGATATGCTGGCATTTCGAATATCTAGGGCTATCAACAAATAGTCTATCTTCCTATCTTCTTCCTTAAGGGTCATTTATTGGTACTCAATGAGATAGAGAGAGGCCTTTCTGTTCCTTAATATCATTATATAGTCCAAGGTATTCTGCTGAAGGCTTTACAAAATTCCATACTATCGCCAAATAGTTTCCTTCCTAAGGGGTCATTTATTAGCTTCACCCACAAAATTTGCCACCCCTTTGAGAGCGTCGACAGTGGAACTCCCCGTGCGAAACTCATACTGTCTTCAACCGACTTTAACTCGCGGTGTATTTGTGGTGCGCGTTGTCCACTTTCTCCGAACACCAAATACATCGCTTGTCTGTCGCTTTTTGTATATAGTAGAGGTAGCTGCAAAGACACCTATGACCGGATTATTAAGATTAACATCTGGATCAAGAAGTACGTCATTACCTTGTGCTCCCTTTTGAACCAAGACTCCAACGAAGGGATGAGCTCTAGGCTACCCACACCTTTACTACCATTGTTCCACCTCACCTGGCACTGAGCACGCAGCCACTTTAGGTATTCACCAAGTGTCTTGGATCTAGGGATACTACTCCGCACCGTCTTGTGCAACTATGCCTTGGCATTTATTACAGCCTCTCCCTCATTTCCATCATTTCCTAATTTGTCTACACGACTGCAAATAAATTATCATGAAATAAGTGAACGTAGTGTTATATTTCGGTCACAATAACATTTCGTATCGCTGCAGCTGTGTGCACAAGGAGGGCTCAATTGAGTCTAATAGATTTATGGGCCATCTTCTATGATGCACTTGTAGAAAGCGGATTCTGCACAATTCTGGGAAACTTACATCAACTGTGTGGATGATGCAAGAAATCTCGGAACCGGTCGGGAAAGGAGGAGCACGGCTGAAGTGACCAATCGGAATCTCGGTTTCACCACCCCACGATAACAAGACGCCCTCCCCCCAAAAAAAAACCCTCAGAGGCATTTTGTAAAATTGTAAATAACATTCCAATTTTAACCTTCGTTTGGACATTATCAGAAAATATATTATTATTATATGAAAATATTATTATTATTATTATTATTAACATTCCTTCGAAAAGAAATAGCCTTGATGTCTAGACCTAAGCCAGGTGAGGATGCCACAACTTCAGCAGCCTCAGTGGACAACGTGCTAGCTGGATTACTCCAAGATGGAGTGCCGCATTACGCCTTAGCAACACTGGTAACTCTTACCGATACCAGCATTACAAGAGCGCGTAACATTGTGTTGCAATCGATGCACACCAATATACCTAATGGAATGTTCTACCTTTATCTCGTGCCCGAGGAGATGTAGCTTAACGTTAAACTTCAATTTGCTCGGCCGATATCTTTTGCTGCTGATTCCAGCGCCATTCCCTTCATCCACTCGCAGCCGTGATTCATTGCTGTTATCAACTATTTCCCTTCATCTGATAACGAATAGGATGCCGTAGGTGACGTTCACTATATCTACAGTTTTAAGACTCCGTCATAGAAGAGATTCCATAGCATTGGACCTTGTGACCGGCCAGGTTTTTTCTATCCTGACCGAAAAAAAAATAATTAGCATGTGTGGCCCTGAGATGCCTCTCTGTTATTCAATGCCAATATTAGAGGTGCCTAAGGGATGCTGTTAAAGGTATTGCGAACATCCAAGGCTATCGCTAGACAGGGCTTACCCTTTCATGGTGGTCATTAGTTGGTATTAAACCTTCCCTGCGAAACCCATACTGTCTCGTAGACAGGCCACAGTTGCTCGTAAGCTATCTGTCCAGCATTTCGCCTTCAGAGCACTTTAGCAGCTTTATCTCATTGTTCAGAAGTCATAGCGGCCTCTAGCCCCAGAGATCTCTATTTTGGCAGTAGCATCAATCGTGCTTTCTTATAGCGCTTCGGAAAGAAAGCGCTGTTTAGGCTGTCGAGAGTGTCGAGTTTGACAATACGTACTCTTTGGGCGCTTCTTCCGGGATGTCATCTGGCCCAAATATCTTCCATATCATGATGGGCAGCTGTAGCCACTTTCTCGTTCGAAAACGGACAAAAGATCTCGACACTTTGCGTGGGTAAAAGAACCGCCGTCATAACCTATTCCAGAAAATATATTCATTAAGCTATCGCAATGAATTATTAATTATTCTAACGTTCTCCTAATCTATCTCAATTAATTTTCATACATAGAAATTTTAGCGTAAGTTAATATTTCTCAATATTTTTTTTTTATTATCCTAGCCTCTTCTTAATATTATTCCAATAAATTATTGCATTATCCTAACGTAACCTGTGGAAATCTTAATAAAACATTGTCTTAACTTATTTTTGACCTATGAGAACAATGCACAATTAATTTCCTTAGCATACTCTTAAGTTATATCAATACATATTTTTTTATCGTGTCCTACTTTAACTCTAACGAATAATTCTTTCCCTTAGCATATTCTTAACCTATTCTATTTTTTTAAGTATCTTAAACCATGCTATTAAAATATTCATTACTCTAGCGTACTCTTAACCTACTTCAACAAATATTACATTGCCCTAGCGTTCTCTAGACCTATCCTAACAATTTGTTCATCATGCTAGCGTACCCTTGACCTATCCCAACCGATAATTCATTTTGCTAACGTACTCTTGACCTATCCCAACCGATCATGTATTGTGCTAGCGTACCCTTGACCTATCCCAACTCATTGCCCTAGTGTACTGTTGAACAATTTTGAAAAATTTCGTTTGCGTATGATAATTGAAATTGAATTTAAATTTTCTATGTAGTTATTTAGTATAATTTCTATTATAAATAGTGAAAAAATATATTCACTGTGCTTGCTGAACGTTGGGGATAATCTCTTGAAAATGGTAATCATGGACAGGCTGGTCAAATGGTTCGAAGAGATAGGTGATCTTTTCAGCTGCCAATTTGGCTTTCAAACGAGGAAATCGACCGTGGGCGCCCTGAAGGAGACGGCATTACTTGGCAATAATATTGGTCATCAATAACGCATTTCATTCAATTCCCTGGTTAACCATAACGGAGGCACTGGCAAGGAGAAGAGCCGCAGACTATCTAGTGACCATCATTGAGGACGTGAAAATTGAAGGAAGCAACGGCGTTCCGAAGATCTGGGAAGAAGAAGATGAAGGTCGTGATGCTGGTGAGGGAGGCTACAAGCAAGATTTCGCTGGACGTCCCAGATGATGGGACTTGGAGATTATGGCGAGAGAAGAGGTGTACGTGTCTACGAAGAGCAAAACGTCAAACAGCACCATGAAACAGTCAGCGAAGGGTGATGGAACATTGACAGTAGTAATAGGACGCCAATAACGAGAAAGGCATCTAGAGGAATATAGCGTTGGAGCATTGGATAAGTAGGAGGCATGGTGAGGTGTCGTACCACCTGATACAAACTCTTTCAGGAAATTGGTGCTTCAGCAAGTGCCTTCATAAGATCGGAAAAGCCCTTGAAGAGGAATGCCATTTGTAGAAACTAAAATTTTCGTCATAGCAAGCCTAATCTGAGCAAAACACAATAACAAATTTTTTAGGACTTACATATTATAGATGGACATCTTTCTTAGGATACTGGTGTAATTAACCTACAACAAAGCTCGTTCAATTTAGATGTTCAAAAAATATTTCATAAATTGCTAACTTAACTCGTGGTGAAACATTTTCAAACTAACTAGAAATAGCTAAATTTAATTAAATTTTAACTACAAATTCTATTGTTTTGATTCACAAATAATTATTATTTTCTTTCTGTAAAATAAATCAAGTGAATTTTTAGTTTAAAAGTTTGTAAAGAACTTTATTAAGCAAACAAATTAAGAAAAAACAAACGAAAAATAAAATAAATACAAATGAACACAAATTGACAATATATCAATACAAGATATTATTGATTATAGATAAGCAAACAAATGACATTAAATACACGATGAGTTAAATTCTCACTCAACCCGTGCAGAAACCTTTTTATGTGAAACAAAACCAATTGTTTAATTAACCTTCTAATTGACATTAAATATGTTTTACTTTTTCATTTACGTAAATTAACAAACTTCACAAACAAGAATTAGATTTTATCTTGAATTTTCGTAATACATTTTTAATGAATAACAGAAAAATAAAAAGTAGTATAAAAGTGTTAAACGTTTTTCTGTTATTAATTAAATTTTAATTTAATAAAAAAATACTGTAAGAATAAAAAAATAATTATTGATAAATAACTTACAATGCAGAATAAAAAACCATTAAGAATAAGCTTATTTCGAAAATTTCTTAAAGAAGAATTATTATTCTCTTAGAAATTATTGAAGTCAGCATGTTTTTTAATGATCTTATTTATTCTACATTGTAAGTTATTTACATCATTAACAGGCATAAAACGAAACCATTAAAGTGTATATCAAAATACAGTAATGAATTAGATTATCCATTTACAATTCCTTTCATATCTTAACTAATAACATCAATAACGAAAATCATTAAATTTCCGTTCGAACAAATCGTGCCCGACATTATTTAGTTAATTGTGGGAAGTTTCCGCCAAGTATTACAATTCACAAGTGATATAATTTTAAAACCCCATCACGACTTTACCGAAATTGTCCGAAATTACATCGTGCGCATGACCCATTAAGACGAAAACTTTACGACCTTACGTTTCAAAATTTCGAAAAAACGAGAAACCAGCAAACATAACAGCGATAGAGAATCGCGAATAATCAATGCGGACTAATCACGTCATCGTGCATAAAAATGAATTTATAGCCCATAAAGTAACAAAATAAAATAATAAAGTGAAATGGCGGATAATATAAAAATCGTGAGTTTATTATTTAATACCGTACTTCCCCCTTAATCATCTCCGCGAAGGCGTTTAGAAATTAATGTCTATATGATGTAAGTCCTCGTAATTTAATCATAATTTTAGAGTCGCTTATTATGAAAGCGCGCTCAATTGGCTATTATTAAAACTATTCCCGTCTGTAACAAATTGACAATTTTAATTATTTACCTGGCGTAACGCTAATTAATTCACGTATTCAAGTACAACGCCGGTTGGACCTTGACTGTTAATGCAATAAACATGCAGTGTTTTCTAATAATTCGGTAACAGATTAATTTCGATTAATGTTAAACACCTTTTACGGTAAATGCACGAGGATTTAAAGTTCAAGTACGAATTTGCATTAAGAGATTAACTTACATCGAGTGAATTGCGTAATATATCAAGCCGACTTGACAATTTTCACATGTTGCGTGAACAGTAAATAAATAATATATATTTTTTTGAATATGATATATGTGATAAATTACTGTTCCGAAAAAGTTAATTTATTATGTGTACGCGTAATTGCAGATGCTATTAATAGGTGGGAACGGTGAATGGAATGTTATCGAGTATTGGATCGGTTTTGAAAAATCTTTCGATATGATTGTTAATAGGATGATACATTTTCATTGACGGTCCAAGGATTTGCCGTGATTTATTCAATAGGGAAATTAATGATTAATAAGTTCAAAGAGTAATTTTAGGTATTAACCTTGACTTGTATGAAAATCATGAGATTGTTTATTGAATTGACATTAAACGATGGTTTATTTGATGTGAAATGATATTTCATCGTGCAGCTGTTGTTGAAATAAATTGATAAATAGCTCTTTAAATACACTAATATAACTGCATTGCTAATAAAAAATCCTTGTACTTAATATTTTAATTATTTATTAAATTTTCGTTATGCTTAAATAATTTCTCGTTTAATGATTTTCGCTTAAAATTAGTTGATTTATTATTGGTATAAATATAGTCCAAAAGTACGAAAAAGTTTCGTATTTTTAATTTATTAGCTAAGGCAGTAAATAATGTATTGAAGTAGGTTAAAAGTACGCTAAGATGACAAATATATTTTTGGGACATGTCATAAATAGCTAGATAATTCATTAAATTAGGATTTTAAATTGAAATTAAGATATGAAGACAACATTTTAACTATGAGGTTCAAAAATATAATTTAAAATTGAAGATTTGAAAAATCAGAAAAAATAACTGAATGAAGAAATGGCCTTGAAACTGTAGTAAATTAATCAGAAATAATACATTTTTGACAAATTATGAAAAAAATGATGTATCGTACTCAGTAACTTAATGAGAACTCTTTAAATATGAGAGACGAAAATGAAATGTACAATTAAAGATTTGGCAAATTTGAAAAAAAAATCAATGAAGAAATAGCTGAAGCTGTAGTAAATTAATTATAAATTATACATTTTTAGCACATCATTAAATAATTGATGCACCATACTAAGTAACTTAATAACAGCACTTTACACAGAGACGAATAATAAAATATATTAAAATCCTTCAGTTCGTTGTAGAAAATTAAGTAATAATTAGAAATACGAAAACATTTTGTGATTCTACAACAATAAGTCTTATTGTAGAATCACGTTTTCGTATTTCTAATTATTTAAGAGACGAAAATAAAATTTATAATTGAAGATTGGGAAAATTACAAGACAATACTGAATGATGAAATTACTTTGAAACTGTGGCAAATTCATCAGAAATTACACATTTTTGGGACATCATAAAACAATTGATGTACCATGCTCAGTAACTTAATGAGAACACTTTAAACATCAGAGATGAAAATAAAATTTACAATTGAAGATTTGGAAAATTACAAAAAATATTCAATCAACAAATTACTTTGAAACTATATTAAATTCATAAGAAATGATACATTTTTAACACATCATAAAATAATTGATGTAACATGCTCAATAACTTAATAACAGCACATTAAATATAAGAGATGCAATTAAAATTTACAATTGAAGATTTGGAAAATTCAATGAAAAAATGGCTTTGAAACTGTGGTAAATTCATCAGAAATAAAACACATTTAACACATCATACAACAATTCATGTACCTTGCTCAGTAACTTAATGACAACACTTTGAACATATTTGAAGAGTTGGAAAATTAAAAAAAAAACTCAATGAAGGAATTACTTCTAAACAATTGATATACTATGCTTAGAATAATGACAGCACTTTAAAGACGAGACAAGAAAATGAGATTTACAATTGATTATTTGGTAAATTACAAAAAATAGATTTATCTGAAATAATACAATTTTGACAAGTCCTAAAACAATTGATATACTACGCTTCTTGTACATAATTATTTTCCAGATTGCTACAAATTGGCTTACATATTTCTTCTAACATGAAAACGAATTTTTAAGTATTTCTTTCCTCTCGAATTTTCTTCTAAATTTCTTCTCATCTTCTAAAAATTTTCCATCATCTCTCGCTTTTTGCACCATTTAGAATAAAAACTGCTGAAATTATAAATATGGAAATGAAGTGCTAGAAAATTATATATTCATTCCTGAGATTTGTAGGAAACAATTCTTAGAACTTCTTGCATTTCTTTCTTTATTTTGTTGATTTTTCTACCATTTCACGCCTTGTCTAAATTAAAATTAAAATTTTGTTCTTAGGTAATTTTTTTTAAGAATTAAAAAAATCCGTTTATCTTTCTGCATTAAAAAGAGTTTTCTTTTCCAGGACTCTTATTTTTTAATGAATTTTTTGGTCTTAATATGTAAAATAAATCTCTTTTTAGAAAAAAATTGCTGAAAAATTGAAAAATTTATTAAATTTAAAAAAAAAATTCTGAAATTTTCTGAAAATCATGAAATTCAAAGTAAAGAAGGCTGAAAGATCTACGATCGATAGCCATGAAGAAAAAGAACCATTTAGAATAAAAACTGCTGAAATAATAAATATGGAAATGAAGTACTAGAAAATTTTATATTTATTAAAGAATATTCCTGAGATTTGTAAGAAACAATTTTTAATACTTCTTGCATTTCTTTCTTAACTTTGTTGATTTTTCTTTAAAAGGCCTATTTCAAATTTTTAGATTTTAAATATTTTTTATAGAGTTCTTGATATTATCTGCATATTTATTTTAAATTCCTAAATTTCGGTAATGTCTAGGAATTTGGAAAAAATATTGAGAAATGTTTCTTCTATTTCCTTTTTAAAATACGTAACCTAAAAATGTTTTTAAGAATTTTCAGGAATTTTTATATTGATTCATAAAACAAACTAGAATATTTTTTCCAGATTTTGAATTCTAAAATTTTAAAAATTATCTTTTATCTTCTGAGAGTTTTTTACTATTACTTGCTTCATCTTGTTTTTTTTTCAGATTCCTATATATTTTCGAGGGTTCAAAAGAATTCCGTTTAATTGTCTTCTAAAAAGGGAAAAAAATCTACGTTTTCCAATATTTTTTTCTTTTTATGATCTCTAAAATTAAAAGAAAACATTAATATTTATAGAAAACAAATTCATTTTTTCTTCCAAACGCGAGAAATATCTTTAAGGTTCCTAGAATTTCCAGGAAATTTTTCTGATTCCTAGAACAACCGAGGATATTGTAGCAATTTATTTTCCAGATTTCTAGAATTTGTTCTCTTTAAAAGTGTAGGATAATTTTTAAGGATTTCTTCTTCAGAATTTATTTAAAAAAAAAACTAGAATTATCTCTAAATCTATCTTTTACCGTCTAAGAGTTTTCTACCATTTCACGCGTTATTAAAATTACAATTCAAATTTTGTTCTTCCTTAGATAATATTTTTTTAAGAATTAAAAAAATCCGTTTATTTATCTTTCAAAATAGAAATTTCTGCATTAAAACAAGTTTTCTTTTCCAGACCTCTTATTTTTTGGTCTTAATATGTAAAATAAATCTATCTTTTTTAAAAAAAAATTGCTGAAAAATCGAAGAATCCCTAAAGAATATTAAAGAAACTTTACTTAAAAATTTTATAAATCTCAAAAACAAATTTCTGAAATTTTCTGAAAATCACGAAATTCAAAGTAAAGAAGGCTGATAACCATGAAGAAAAAGAAAAAGAATATGAAGAATCACAAAAATTGTTACAAATATATGTAACTGCTATTTTCAATAAAGATGTTTTCTCTCTCTCTCTCTCTCTCTCTCTCTCTCTCTCTCTAAGTAAAAGTAGAAGAAAATACTTATAACTCTACAGTTATTGCATAAATTACCATAATTTGGTAGAAAAGTTGCAGATAAAATCCAGATTGGTTAAAGAAATTTCTCAAAGTTTTGGAAAATGTTTTTCCATCATTTCTTACTCTTTTCAAAATGCATTTCTGCAATTTCCAAAAAGTTTATTTTCCAGATTTCTATTTTTTTTTAGAAAACTTAGTTTTTCTCATTCCTGAAACAATCTCGAATATTTATTTTACCAATTTCTATAATTTGGCATCATTTTCACTTCTGAAATGTATTGTTATCCTTCAAAAATTTGTTTATCTGGAATTTTTTAAAAATTCATTTTATTTTATAAAAGATTTTCCATAATTTCTTGCATTTTTCAGAACTTTTCACCAATTGGAACAAAAATTGCGGAAAAAACAAAAATATCTCAAATAATACACATTTAAATAAAATTTTATAAAATTCTTGTAGATATTACCGGAATTTTGTAGAAAAATTCCAGATTGCTAGCTAAAAGTTTTCGAAAATGATTTTCCATCATTTCTTCATCCATCATCTTTCCATCATTTCTTACTTTTTGTAGAACTCTCTCTCTCTCTCTCTCTCTCTTGAAAGTAAATACATGCAGTGAACTTCCTGAAAACTGTTCGAATATAGAAGTTCGATTTATAGAATTTCAAAAGATTTGGTAGAGAAGATTATTATAAAAATATTGAAGAAATTAAAGAAAAATCTATAACAAATTTTTGATAATATTGTAGATAACTTGAAATTTAAAGTAAACATAGAAGAGAGGTTTAAACTCTATAATTCTTGCAGACGTTGTCGCAATTTGATAGAGAAATCGCAAAAAAAACAGAATTGTTTAAGAAAATTCTTAAGAATTTTCGAAATTGGTTTTTCATCATTTTTTACTTTTTTACAGAACTTATCAGAATAAAATTTTTTAAAAAAAGACTGGAGCCCTTAAAAATAATTAATTCGTTTCAGAAAAAAATCATAAAGAATATTCGCAAGTAGAAGTTCGAGAAATACAACTTTAAGATATGTTGGAGAATATAATTCTAAAAATATTGATTATTTTCCTAAATAACTTTCTCATTTATCACTTGGTAAAACATTTTAAACTATTATTGATATTGATATTTTTGAAATATTCTGGAAAACATGAAATTCTAAGCAAACATAACATAAAACCGTTCTAAAACTTTTGCATAAATTATTCCAAATTTCTAAAAAAATTCTAAAATGTTTCTTGCATTTTGCAAAACTTGAAAACATTGAAAATAAAGATTGCTAAAAAATCGAAAATCTTTGTAGAGAATTAATGTATTTTACTTAATATAATAAACTATTGATGATTTTCAACTTTTTATTTTACTGACTACATTTGTTTCGCTACACTGTAGCTTCTTCAGGTGAAGAAATATAATACAAAAATAAAATTGCAGGAATAAAAAGTTGAAAATCATCAATAGTTTACTATTATTATTATATTAAGTGATAATGGATTTTCAAAATATAAGTGTCTCAACAATCAACGAGATAATGTATTTTAGAAGAGAAGTTCCTGAAAAATACTCAAAAATATAAGGTCAGTTTATAGACATTTAAATCATTTGATAGAGAAGATAATTCTAAAAAAAGAAATATTTTATAAATTCACTATACAATTCTAATAATTTTACCTTTTCTAAAAATTGAAGAAAATCTTTTGAATTTTGAAATTATTGCAATTTGGTAGAAATATAGTAGAAAAAGTCGAGAGTGAATGAAGAAAATTTGCAAACATTTTTGGAAATGCTTTTAAATCATTTCTTATTTTTTACAGAACTTGTCAGCATTTAAAATAATCATTATTGAGAAATTCCAGAGTCGACGAAGAAAATTTTTGCAATTTGGAAAAAAAATCTCAAAAACTCTTAAAAATTCATTCAATTTAAAAGAGAAATTCCTGAAGAATACTCGAAAATGAAAGTTCTAGAAAAATACATTTAAGAAGTCAGAAAGACCTCTGGTCGATAGCCTTTTGACAGATTAACTCACTAACACCTCATTTATTATTCACTATGTTATTGTAAATAATGTAAAATTTGTCAATAAAGAAACTTTGCATTATAAATCAGCTAGACTTATTTCTGAAATAAAAGGAAAGTTTGAAATTTTAAGTAAATCGAAGAAAATCGTTCTAATTATATAATTATTGTAATTTGGTAAAAATCCGGAAGCGTTGAAGAAAACGCTTCAAAATTCAAACTTCTTCGACCATATATTTTTTTTAGACTTTTTGAGTCTTTGAGTCTGCCGCCTAAAGATTGAATGCTACAATACATTATAAAAACAAAATTTTCTATTCAAAACTATATAACAGAAATAAATAAATTATGATCAATTATAAGTGGTGGGAAAGCAATTACTTTATGATACATTTAGGAATCAGGTAACTACACTTTGTTATTTCACACACAGATGTTTTAGCGATTGTAGTTTCAACCTGTACAACACCTTATACATTTTATAATGGTCTTGTAAAGGCTGAAACAATATTCACAAAATAAATCTTATTTCTGATAGCAACTATAAATCTTTCGCCTAGATTGAAGAAATTGGAGACACTCTGGAGAAAGTAAGATTTTAAGAGTTTTTATTAATTTTTTTTTCGATTTATTATCAGTATGATAGCGACAATTCTGCCTTTAAAGCTAAACTGTTCTATTTCAACCAACTAATTTTAATTTCACCTAATTATAGACCCTTGTGGTACCCCAGGATTAATTTAATTTTAATTTTAGATTCTTTCTTTATTTAATCATTAACCTTTAAATTAGTATTATTTCTATTATAAGAATGATTATCAGTTTATCTTCCAGTTTTACACAAATGGAATAATATCTACAAAGAGCAAATAATGTCACCTAAATTTTTCTTTAATGACAGAAACAATTTAATGTAGTTTCAGTATATTAATTTTTCTTTTTCGAGTTGATTCCGATAGTAAACTATTTGTGATAAATAAAACTTGTAAAAGTATAATTTACACCACTATCTCAGAAATCAATTAGCCTCGGAAAGATTTATGCGTTTTCACACGTATCCGTAATTAATAAATGCGTGTGGTACGCAGAAATCAAAACATAATTTATACGGCAGAAACAGTTTAAAGAAAGTAGTCCGAAATTAAATGTTACTTGTCATTTGGGACACAATTAAATTACGGCACGTTGGAAATTCAACATTCTAATTTTTTAATTAATTGCCACGCACCGCGCGCTCAAATTTCCAATTAAAAATGCCATGCGTCGTAAATCATATTTTCGCGATCCTTGAATATCTATCTCCGCACCAACGGAAGCTCTACTTTCGTGCGCCGAAAATGTTAAGGTCTATCGGTGCCCATAAATTAATTACATCCGAATTATTCACACCGTAATTGGATTTAATTTGATTATGTCACGAGGGAAGATAAATAATAATAAATGGTTTTGTCACGAGCGTTAAAATTGTGCAGAAATATTATTAGAAATTTTAAGGTCTATATAAGGTTGGATATGTGGGTCAGCGTAACTGTTTTACCATTTGTAATTTATTTATTGTTGTGTAACGTAAATGCGCGGATCGCTTTTTAGAGGGAGGAAACGTTGCGAAACGTAATGAGCGCTGGATTTGTTACGGGGAAATAATTTTCAAAAGGTAGTAAAGTTCGGCCTACCTTTCTCGTAAAGTTGTATTTATGTTATCAATAACTTAAGTTCATAAATGTTGCCGATATAACGTAAATCTTTACATTGTGTATGTTCTTGAAAGATTTGTAACTATTTAACATGATATAGAAATTATTAATTAAAAGCTTAATTAAACACAATTATCATAAAAATGTTTCACCATATTTAATTCATCGTATAACAAATTATTATTATTTTGATTAAGACCAACAAACAATGTATAAAGCATGATGATTAAATCCATTAATGAAATGTCATTGATAAACAAATAGTAAAATTACAAAACGCTTCAGTCTTTTTTTCTCCAGCATTTATCTAAAACCATAAAACATAATTTACGACGCCAATAAAGAATTTGAGAGATTCCAGTTCGATAGTGTATAATGGCTCAACGTGCAAAGTGCAATTATCTATTATTACTTACGATGATCATGAATCAATTCGTTGCCTAGTTAGCCAGTATGGAACTATTACTATAATAATAAGACCGTTTTTTTCTTCTTCTTCTCTCTCGATATTCACGACTTTAATCATTCATAAGGAGCCGATATTATTTTTTTTCTTCGTATCGGAATATTTTTAATGTTGATGTATGTCGACATTTATAATCCGTTCGGCCGCCTTTTGCAACCTTCAAATAAATAAATGATCGCCAGCCAGATATCATCCGCTTTAATGTTTTCGTAATTAAGATTTTAGCCGCTTCACGACTTAATAAAGACGCGACGCCGATAATTTTTGTGCATGCGATCAGCGTGTATTAATTGCCGGACGATCGGTTTTCATTAATTACGTGGATGGGGGGAATAAATCAAGCTCGGTTATGAATGCGTTATTAGCGGGGAGTGGGCGAATGCTGGTAGTATTTAGTGGGGCCATTAATTTTTATTCGAAGACTTTCATAAATAAGTTTTTCTTTTTAATTTGAAATCCAAAAGATAGGTGCAGAAGATCATTTAGGATTAGCTGAATTCATTTATTTAAGGGGTGTGTATACTCATCATTGGATGGTAAATACTTCATCATGATGATGAGAAGAGCAGCTTTGGATACCTTTTATCAGTTTATACTTACTTGGTTTTAATAATTAGAAAAACAAGTAAACATTTTGTAAATTCACTTGATTTTCATTTCGATTTTTAGAAGTCTCGGAATAAATTTACATATGTTAAGTTGAACGACAGGTATTTTTGATGTTTTTCATTGATTTTGTTTGTTCTTTCTAGTACTGGTAGGTCTGCACATCTTCACTCTCTATGGTATAAGGAACAGCTTATAAAAAACATGATATTGCTAAAAATAGGAGAAATGATCATTGAAGATCAACCCCTTATATAGAAGACAACATCAGATATATCAACAATCTTATGAATCGAAAAAACACGAAAATATTTTCGTAAAATCTACAACAAATGAGTCTTATTAAGACTACAAGAACAAATCACTTTTGAAACAACTACTTCTCTAGCTAATACTTCGACAGACATTGAATAATACAAAAGTAATTTGCGTGTTACAAAATAGCAAGGCTATCAAAGCAACACTAGTTTGAACGTATTTTTTTCCTGTAAAAAGAACTAAAAATGATTGAATGTACGTTAAAATAGTTTGTGAGTGACTATACTATGGTAATTTGGAACAAGAAATGAATTTAGGTTGATGTAATTAAAAATAAATTAGCAAAAGCAATTAAATAATTCAATACTCAATTTTATAACCATCTGTAGACACGTGTTTCGATATTTCAATCTCTTCAGTACAGTACTTCTTAATAAGCGAAAAAAAAATTTAAAAATTTAAAAATTTGTCATTTTTTGCGTATTGCTAATAAACTATAGAAGTTAAATACAAATGTATATTACAATTAATTGTAAAGAATCCAAAATTGAGTAAATTATTAGAAATAGCCATTTTGCGTAAACCTCACAGTTTTCGAGAAAAATGTAAGGAAATTAAATGGCCACATCACCCCGTTTTTATGTTTCATTACATTTTACAATTTTTGTATTGGGACCTTACATTTATATATAATATAAACTTTGATTCCTTATCGTCTCGCTGTATCCAATTAAATTAATTACAATTTTTTTAATAAAAATGATATTAAACAGGAAATATTTTTTAAATAAATTGATGCATGATGGGTGGGCAGACTTTAAATCTAAATTTGATAAGATTAGCTATATAAAGTCATTTGTATTTAAACTTAAATTTTGATTTTGTTTTATTTTTATTACGTAAAAGGTTTGATTGTTTTAGCAGGAAAATCATCAACGATTAGCAATTAAAATTATCATGTATATGTAGGGTGGGTGGGTGGCCTCTATGTTAATTTTTCGAGCAAAATCATCCTAAGCGGTGCTTCATCTGCTGTGTTTGGGATTCAGAGAACCCATATGCGATTGTCAAAAACCAAATGCATCCACAAAGAGTCACTATTTGGTGCGGGTGTTGGGTCGAAGGCATCATTGGACTATAATTTTTTTTTTTTAATATCAGGTCAAGCAGTGACTGTGACTGGTGCTCGACATGTTCACACAGTACTTTCTGTGTAAATTGGATCATATTGATGTAACTAATAATAATAATAATAATAATACGTCTTTATTGATCATAGAAAAATATGTTTACAATTTGTATAATAGTAGAGCAGGCGAAGTTCAGTTAGCCTATGACTATTAACTGTTCTTCCACTTAACCTGAGTAATGTTAATAGATAATTGCATAAACGGTTCATTCAAATAACATTTAATTTAAAAAAAGTACAATTTAGAAAATAAGTGCGATAAGATTCAATAGGTTTAATACATTAAGGGTGATTAAAACTCATCCGCACGAAAACGACGACGAAATTCAAGCTTAAAATTTATCAATGTGAGATTTTTGAGATGTGGTGGAATTTTATTATATATTTTATAAATATTGTATATAAAGGATCTCTGAAACAGAGCCGTTTTATGGAATGGTGGTGAAATTGTTCCTCTAAATCTCACATTGATATTATGTACATCACACCGAAATACGATTCTATTGTAAAGGTAGAGAGGCGTACGATAGAAGATTATTTTATGGTAGAGAGAAGCACAATGTAGAATTCTGCGTTTCTCCATATCTAGCCATTGTAGTTCAGCAAGTTTATAGGAAATACGTTCGTGTTTGCGAATTCCAAAAATTAAACGAATGCACGAGTTTTGGATTTTCTGAATACGGTTCTTCGTCACTTGGTCTAAACAGGCGTTATAAACGACGTCAGCAAAGTTGAAGTGACATAAAACGAGTGTTTCACAGAGCAAACGTTTGGTTTTTAAACTGAAATGATGTCTATTCGCATAAAGCATTTTCAAACTCTGAAATGTCTTCCTGATACAATTACTTATATGTAACTTGAAGCGTAAACTAGTATCGATATTTAAACCAAGATTTTTTGCACATTCTACTATGGGTATTGGAGAATCATCTATTTTTAATTGAAGTTCAGATTTTGCAATATTGACATATTTTTATGGGCCAAAAATCATAATCGATGATTTTTTAGCATTCATTATTAAATAATGTTTACGAGAGATATCAACTAATTGTGATAAATCCGAAGAGATGTAATTGCTAGCCAGTATTAAGTCAGTCGGCCTGAAAGAGTACAGTAGTTGCATGTCATCCGCGTATAAATTTGCAGTACAGTGTTTTAATACGTTGGTAAGCGATTAAGTATTAATTGAAAATAACATTGGACCAAGAATCGATCCCTGAGGTACACCGGCTGTAATCTTAACAAAGTCAGAACTGCTATTATTTACTACTACTTTTTGAAAGCGATTTGTTAGAAAACTAGTTATGAGTTCAATTGCTGTATTTTCGAAACCTATATAGTGAAGTTTACTTATTAGTAAATTATGGTTAATGGTATCAAACGCTTTGCTATAATCAAGTAGCACGAAACATGTAAGATGGCCTTTGTCGGAAGCTGGCAAAATGTCATCAGTTATATTGAGCAGTGCAGTAGCACAACTATATTATTACCTTGTGCATATTAACATATTCCTCAATTTGAGTTTGAAGTACTTTTTCTAATAATTTAGAGAGAACAGGCCGTATGCTAATAGGCCTTAGATCTTGAGGGCTGCTGGGATTATCATCATTATTTTGGTATAGGTATTATAGTGGCTAGTTTCCAACATTGCGGAAATACCGACTGCTCAATACAACTGTTAATAACATGTGTTAAGTATGGAATTATGCACGTACTGCAGAATTTGAGCATTTTTATATTAATACCATCAATTCCAGCAGAGTTAGATTTTAAACTAAACAAAGTTTTTGAAATTTGCTCCTCAGTAGCTAGTTTAAAGTTAAAATATTTATTTTGAACGTTTTCGTGAACAGTATTCTTATAAAAATATATTAGATTATCATCTGTAGTGCTATTTATACCACTGGTAAAAAATCTATTAATTTTATTGACGTCATATACAAAGTTTGGTAGTTTTCTGCATTTGCTGGGGATTATAAAATTTGTCCTTAAACACTTCCAGATATTATTGTTATTATTTGAAATAGAGAATTCTAAATAAGCTTTTTTCTCTCTATTTACTGCAGAATTGACAATGTTACGCAATTCCTTATACATTTTAATATCATTAGGATTTTTAGAATATTTAAATTTACTGAAAGCTTTGTCACGTGTTTTCATCATTGCTTTTATAGAATTTCTAAGCCATGGAGCTGGGTTTTTCGTAACTCTGCATGTAACTTCTGGTGCATGTTTATTAAAAATATACAAAATCAGATTATTCAAGTATGACATTTTGTCATCAATGTTTGATATATATATCATATCTTCAATATTTGTCTCAAGGTCACGTTGAAAGGCAATGTTGTCAATTTCGTCAAGTTTCCTGATGGTAATATAACTCATTTGCTTTAAGGTGTTAAATTTAAGGTTGCAGAAAACTAAATCATGGTCAGCAATATCATGAATTTTTAATACATTTGATTCAATACAAGTGTTTTTATTGGCAATTATAATTACATCAATTAACGTTTCAGAGTATTGCGTAACACGAGTAGGCCTCGATATAAGTTGAGTGAGTCCAAATGCATTCAGAAAATCAAAAAAATGACGTACACCGGTTGAATCGATATCAAGCATGTTAATATTCAAATCGCCAAGAAAGACTAAATCATTGCATTGGGGTATAATATAGCTAATTACATCTTCTAACGCCTTGATAAAAGTATTTACATTATAGTCTGGGGGTCTATATATCACACCCACACAGCATAATGTATCTGCAAACTTACATTTAATATGCCATTAGATTTCTTTTTCTAGGGTTATTTGAAGTCAAAGGTCTACATTAACAAGCCCACAACCACCCATGCAATAAAGGAGGAAATTAAAAGCTGCATCAATGAAATTTAGCTATATTTGTGCAGAATGGTCAGGGCAAAAAGAGTGCGTATGTGCCAGCAAAGCCGTGGAGGTCATTTGCTCGATATGTTATTTCATAAATAACCCTATTCTAAATACTTCATCATAAAAAAATCACAATTCAAAGACTAAAAACTGTGTTTTCTATTTAATTCAAATCTTGCGTTAATTTTCGGACAACATTTATATAATTTTTATTAATTTACACACTCAAAAAATTCACTTTGTTAATTTTCTTTTATTCAAATTTTGTAATTAAAGTTTTTGGAAACCGCGAGGCGATCAGTAATTGAAATTTAAATGTATATGTAGGGTGATAAAATGTATTAAAATCCTTTAGTTCGTTGTAGAAAATTAAATAATAAATTTAAAAATACGAAAACATTTCGTGAATCTACAACAATGAGTCTTACTAAGACTACAAAACAAATTAATTTGAAACAACTACTTCTCTAGCTAATACTTCGACAGACATTGAATAATACAAATTAATTTGCGTGTTACAAATAGTACAACTATTAAAGCAACACTAATTTGAATGAAATTATTTCTGTTGAATAAACTAATAAATGATAAAATGTACTTTAGATTGTTTAAATGTAACTATAACATGAATAATTATGAAAAATGAATTTTAAACTGATTTCAGTTTAAAATTCATTTTTCATAATTATTCATGTTATAGTTACATTTAAACAATCTAAAGTACATTTTATCATTTATTAGTTTATTCAACAGAAATAATTTCATTCAAATTAGTGTTGCTTTAATAGTTGTACTATTTGTAACACGCAAATTAATTTGTATTATTCAATGTCTGTCGAAGTATTAGCTAGAGAAGTAGTTGTTTCAAATTAATTTGTTTTGTAGTCTTAGTAAGACTCATTGTTGTAGATTCACGAAATGTTTTCGTATTTTTAAATTTATTATTTATATGTAGGGTGGGTGGGTGGCCTCTATCCTACCCTCCAATCAGTAAAACATCATCAAAAATTAGTGAAAAATATTTATGAATAAATCTCTAAAAATTGCAATTATTTTGTATTTATTTATATTTTACATTTTTTAATTAAATTAATTAATTAATGTTTTACTAATTGGAGGGTCGGCCACCCACCCACCCTATATATACACGATAACTATAACCACAATTATTAATGATTTTGTTGTTTACAAAACAATAGAACGTTTTATATAATAAAAAATAAAGCAGAATCCAAATTTAAGTTTGAATATAAATGACTAATCTCATTTAAGCTTTCATCTTGTCATGTATATAATTTTTATTAAATTGCACACTCAAAAATTTTCTTTGTCAATTTTCTTTTTCTATAATATTATCTTTCAGTTTTCGAAAAAATAATAACATATCTTGTTTCTAATATAGTTTTCAGCAATGTCTTTTATAAATTGTGATACTTTTTTTTTTAGAAAAAACTTTCATTTCATTTCATTTTCCATTTCCCAAGATATCTTATCGAAATTTTGCACCAAGAATTTGAACACATTTTGCTTAATATTATCCAAATCTCAGGAATATACTTCTCAAATTGCAAGATTTTCTTTCCAGAGTTTCTCCAATACTTTAGAATTTACTCCAAATTTAGTTAGGATTTTTAGATTTTTCCAGAAATTTATCTCTCTGATTTTTAGAACTTTCCTTAATTTTTTAGTAGTAACATATATTTATTGATAATTTTTGTACATATTTACATTAATGAATAATGAATGAGGTGATAATGTATTGATTTGTCTAAAGGCCATCGACCAGAGGTCTCTATTTTTTATTTATCGCCATTTCTTCAATTTTTCTAGTTTCAGGATTTTTTTTCAGTAATCTGTAAAGAAGTTTATGCACTTTTTGCTTTATATTATTTAAATTTTTCAAAAATGCAAAATATTGCAACAATGTTTCTTTAATTTAATGATAATTCATTACAAGTTTTTTAACATTTTTTTTTTTTAGATTTCTAGAACTGTATTTAAGTTTTCTAAAATTTTTCTGATTTATGTCTTTAATTTCTGAAGAATTTTATATATTTCTTTGCTTTATGTCATGTGCATTTTTCAAGAATGCATTATTTTTCGGTTATTTTAGAATTTTGCATATCAATATTTCTTTAATTTTTTAAGAATTCTTTACTTTTCGAATTTTTATGTTATTAATATTTTTAATATTTTTTGCTTTCATATTATTTGAAATTTTGAAATTTTACTTTTATTTTCAGACTATTCAAATATTCAACAATCCTACACTAATTTTGCTTCTAGATCTCTAGAGCTTCTCAGCAAGTTTCCTATCATTTTTAAATAATTTTTTTACTGTTTATTTAATAACTTATAAGATTTTTTCTAATTAATAAAACACTTCAACTTTGTTTGTATAACACTCTATATTTTATTTTGTTAACTAGTTTCGGCAACTCCACTTGCCATTATCGAAACATCGAATACTTATGTTTCGATAATGGCAAGTGGAGTTGCCGAAACTAGTTAACAAAATAAAATATAGAGTGTTATACAAACAAAGTTGAAGTGTTTTATTAATTATTTAAACATGTATAACGAAGTAGAAGCTTCTTACATTAACAATATAAGATTTTTTCTTTTAAATTGAAAGAATTTTGTTAAATTGTTCTAATGTGTTTTATCAATTTTTCTGTAATATAAGAAATAAGCTTTAAAATTATGTAATTTATATTTTCTAAATTTTCCAGAATGTCTTTTCTAAATCTTTCCAATTCCTAGAATATATCCTTAACTTTTCTTTGGGATTTATAGAATTTTCGAGTAAATTTTCTTTCAATTATAACAGAATTATCTTATCAAAATTTTTCGGGATCTTTTTTATCAGAAATTTTTAATTGTTTCCTCTAATTTTTGGTATTTTTTCTTCATTTATCTACCAATTTTGTAAGAATTTCTTCTTATTTTGTATGAATTGTTCTCTAAGTTTTCTAGAATTCCCAAAAAATTAAACCATCATTCTCGTCAGTGTTGCTTTTATTCCCTTCCAATTTAAATTTTTTACATATTACTTCTCATATCTGAAGCCCATGGCACGTTTTTTTTTTCGTGTATAATTATTTTGATGATGTTGATTTCAGTGGCTTGTTTTATTTGTAGAATACGAGTATTTCTTTCAAATTTCTAAATTCCGTAAAATTTTCTTTTTTGAAAAAATCTAATTTTTCTATTAAATTCAACATAATTTTTAAGGAATATCTCTTCGAAATCGTGAGAGACTTTTCGTATTTCTTTTGAATTCCCGAAATATGGTGGAATTTTTCTTTGAATTTTTTTAGACGTTCAACAATCTTCCATGATTGTTTTGAAGATTTCTAGAATTTTTAAGCAATTTTTTTCCTTGTTAGATAATTTATCACAATTTTTTGAATTATCTTATGGGAATTTTGTAAAAATTTCTAAAACACAATAAACTTTTAAAAATTACTAATACTTTAGTTCTAGAAATTAAATTAAATTTTCTGTATATTCTGAATAAGTAAAACCAATAAAAGCTATAAGATTTTAAAATTTCATAATTATTTGCCGGAAAATTTAATAAAACTACCAAGAGTAAAATTTAAATAAATTGTGAAAGGTTTCTTAATTAAGAAGCAGAGCTTTACAACATTGAACATTACTTCAAAATTAATTATTAATCGATACTGTTAAAATCCATTTAATTTATAAAAGAAATGAATAGTTATGTTCTATTTGTATGTATGAATATATTTCCTTATATTTAGAAATATATAAATTTTTTTTTATGTGTTTTGTTTCAAGTGTATGATTTGTATTTATGACTTGTCCAAAACATTGTTGTTTCTTGGATTAATAAAGTATCTATATATCCCAAAAATCTCTTCTAAATTGTAAGATTTTTCTTTCAGTAATACTCTTCAAACAAATTTTTCTTCTGGACTATTTTACGAAAAATTATGACCATTTCCGAATTATCTTATCAGAATTTTTTAGGAACATTTTGTGGATTTCATTTTTAAGGATTTTTAAACTTATTTCCATAACATTTTGATATTTTCCTTCCATACAATTCTAAAGTTTCTAGTGAATTCTAAATAAATTTTCAATTTTAAATTCTCACAGAGTTTTCTTACGGATTCTCTTTCTGGTTTATAAAATGTTTCAGATTAGAATGTTTTCCGAAATTTCTAGAATTTTCCACATACTTTTCTGAGAAATATTTTATAGCTTTGTAGTATCAGATTTTTTTGTAATGTTTACAGTTTCCTTTCCAAATTATTAGAATATTATAACCCCTTTTCTGTGGTTGAGTTTTTCCTGCTCACCGTTTAAAAATTGAAGTGAACGTTTTCTAAAGCATTTTTCTGCCACATGAATACATCAGCAACCAATAAATGAGAAATTGCCTAATTAATCTATTTGAAATATATAATCAATTTAATAAAAATTGTGGTAATTTTTTTAACTTCTTTAACATTATTTTATTGCCTGATTACAGCTTTAACAGCTTAGTTTTTTTTTAATTATATGATTCAATAATAATTATAAATTGCAAATGTTTATGTTAAGATTTAGTTAATTAAAAGTTACATAATGAGAAAATATTTTTTCATAATATAAAAATATAATTATATTTCTGAGAGTTTCAAATTTCATAATCGAACAACTCATATCATGATCATCTCCGATGTTTGTTAATATGGGTATATTAAAATACCTACATCTGACTTGCATAACATTATCTCTTTTTTTATCTTATCGTATAGAGAAAAAAATTAACACCGTTTCGGACGTAATTGTCGCCGCGGGGCGAATGATACATTACAGTTGGGTAAAAAATGCACATGCCAATTCGATTATCATCACCTGCCTCTCTTATCTGCGTGTTTAATCTTTAATCACGGATTCGTCTGTGTGCTATTTTAATCAAAAGGTTGGAATGCCTCGCGTGTCTGTCCCCTGGTAATTGGCATATTTCTATATTATCCTTCGTTACAATGGATAAATCACCGCGCTGGCATATTTTTATCTGTGCGTCATGCAAATTCGCAATTATATCTTCCGTGGTATTTAGACGGTGAGCTCGATGTTTGTTCGGCGATGAAGAACGATATAAATCAAAGCAATTTTGACAGGAACACGACGTTTGTGAATAAGCCGGTTTTAATGCATTTATCACGCTTTGTATTACTTTGTTAAATATGCTAATTAATGATTCATAATAAAAATTGAAATATTTGTTATAGTCAATATATTATATTTATTACTTCACTATTTTATTTAATCTCTAAATGTACATTTCAAACACTAGATGTCCATTATCAATAGGTTAAATGGTTAAAAAATATATATATCATGATATCTGCAGACACGTGTTTCGCTGCATCACAGCTACTCAGTGCGGCTATGTCAACTTCGCACCACATTAACCTTTCCAAGATGGATTGTTTCAATGCGTCACATGTGTCACTGCAATGGGAAGATGTTGTCTTCCTTAATTATTTCCAATTGGCCAGGTTTCGCATTGCGTTCCTACTAAATGCAGCTAGAAATCCATCAGTAGATCAAATCGAAACTAATTCGATCAAAAATTTTACATAACCAATTAAATTTTAAATCAATACCAAAAATTATATTACGTTTCTTTTATATCTGTAATAAAGAAAAATAAAAAATATCTACACCATAAATTAAAGGAGAGTTGTTAAATGAAGTCGACGTCTATATTTTTCAACTTTATCACTTTTATTACCGTTTGTGTGCACCTAACAAGCTAGGAGAAACGAGTTTCTTGCATTGTTTGTGGGCAGTAGGTGTTAGAAATAGCACCAATTACACTTTCGCGTTGGCGGTCGGCTAATTGAACATTTTTAACAGGGATATAGTAGCCGCATTACTCGAACACAGACTGTGTTTAGTTACATACAATCGACTGCTAAAATTTGCATTCTTATTATATAATTTGTCATGCGAGCAGTATTAAATTATGCATAGCTGTGTGCACTAAATCACGATAAGATGATCTCCATTGCACAAATGTGTCAGGCGGTATTGTTGGAAGAATATTAAGTGAAGATTTACATTTTGATTTATTGTTTTATTAGTGTGTTAGTGGAAAATTATGTTAAAGTCGTGTTGTTTCTACACGATAGAAATAATCAATTCTTTAAAGATTTTTACAATCCTACAGATTAATAATTGAATAATTTAATTCAAAATAAATAAAACAATTAACTTTGTTAATAATTTATTCCATTAATTATACATTACCCATATTTTTCAAACAATGAAATTGATTGATTTTTTGTTAAATAAATTAATTCTCTCTGCATTTATGAAACGATGAATGGGAAATGAAGGAAGACAATGAAATTTACATGGACTGCGGTGGAAATGATTTGCATTAGCCCATAGAAAACGCTTTTATGGATGTACAAGATTTGCGCTGCGTGAAATGGCCCCGCCGGTCGTTTGTTGCCCGGCTGGTGAGGTGTCGTAGAAATTATGGTCCCATTGAGGGCGGGCGTATAATTAAGATAAGTGTTCCTAATATGCGTAAACTATTTAGAATACAGTAGAATAAAACCGTAAATATTGAGAACAATCATTTCCGTGCAATGGATTTCGTTTCACCACACACGACGTCCCATTGTATTCGGTAATGTCTCGCTCACGAACTTCTTCTCTCTATATACTTCTTATACTTCTATCTATGTCTCTGATGTCTGGTATCTAATGCTCTTTGTTTGTGTGTGTGAGTGTGTAGAGAAGATACGAGTTTGTGTTACTTTACCTAACAATGAATCTTTATTAAATATTTTTCATCGTTAATGGACCAAGTATGTGTAAAAATGGTTCGAGCTCAGAGAGAACTAAAAATTCCAACAATATATGGACTGATATTTAAAAAAATCTTTATTGCTATAAATCAAAAAGGTGACTAAATGGATGAGAGAAGATAGTGCCAAGCTAAAGAACTTAAGGAAGAAATTACATTATGGTATTATCACTTTCTGCATTCTTTTTCTTCCCAACCCAATTTCATCAAATTCTTTATCCTGGCATCATCATCCCTCATCCATTCAGTCACCTTTTTTTTCTAATGGAATTAATCGTAGAAAACACTCAACAGAAGGAGTAGGAAGGACGAACCTCCAATAAGTGCCAACACATAATGACGTTACTTCTTTAAAGTACAAATGACTAGAAGCAACGCAGGATAACAAGAATCATGTGTTCAAATAGCAGACATCAGTTATGACCTGTGCAATGGGGGACATGAACTCTACAAAAGCGAAAAGTTTATCATTTTCAGTGCTGAAGAAAGACATACCCTTTTCAAGGACAAACGTTGTTGTTACAACTGCCTTGGCAGAATTTAACCGGGTTCCGAAAACAGATCGACAAGCTGTCGAAATTGAAATTAAAAAAAAACATCATGCGTTATTCCATTTCAACAATCAAAACAAACAATCCTCAGCCTCGGTTTAAAGTACACTAACCTCGTTTGATGCCTTTTGTAGAGAAGCATCTCGAACACATTGCCTTCATTACCTAGAAGGCAGATTGGCCTGAATGAGCTCGGTTCCGTTGGGTCCTTTCCTCCTTTCGGGATAAGGACTAATTTGGCCATTCTGTGCGCCCTCGGAAAAACTTCCTATTTGATGCACTGGTTTAGGAGTCGTGTAAACTGTTCTGGATTAGCTTAGTATTCATTTTGGTCCTAGAGCTTTCCTCCTTGGGAGTGCGGCAGCTGCTCAAGCTACCTCCTTCTTGGTGAACTGCTCGAAATCCAGATCCTATCTCAAGTTTTTTTATCTCCGTCTGGGCCTAGGGTGGTCAGGAAATAGAGCCGCTACTATCTCCCTGATTCCTCCAGAGACTCCATATTGCCTTCGGAGAACCAGTATCATACTGCCTCTTCCTTTTTATCCTTCTTCCTTTTATGCTAACACCATCACACTTTTGCAGTTATTGGTATGTGGTCTTAGCCCATTCTATTTTCTACAATTAATTCCTCTACTTCAACCCTAATTTCGTCCTTCACAAGTATGCAGTCTATGACTGATTTACCTATTGGTCCCAAGTAATCTCTCCATGCCAATCAACATCTGCACTGCCATTTAACAGATCTAGACCTAGCATTCTCGCCCATTCAATAAACATTGCATCTTGTTTGTTGAATGTTTTATTTTTAGAGTTTCTTCACCTTCTATCTTAACTACTTTCTCCTATGCTATTCGTACCCATTGTCCCTATTCTCACATACCAATTCCCCTAAGAATCACATTACCAGTACCTTTGATGCCTTCCAGCTCTTTACTAATGACTGCTATGATTTCCCTCTCTGTTTTCTGCGAATACACCGACCCTATTCTCCATCTTCGACCTCCTTTACTAAATATTATCCACATTATCTCTTCTCCTCCACCTTAATAACTTCTATTTCCTCCAAATTCTCTCATACCCTTATAATTATTTGCCCCTTTTCTCTGTCCAAAATTCTCACTCTTGTCGCTTCAACACTCTTCCAACTAAAGCCTTTTGGTAGCCTGTATTTAATATGCATCTACCAAAGTTTCAACCATTCCTATCATTCTTCATTTTCCCCTGCAATATCCAGTTTCATTTTCACATCAGTAAATTTCCGCAAGAGGTTATCTAAAGTCATTATTTTTTATTTTTCGATTTTATTTTTTATTTTCTACTAGTTATTAATAATAAATTTTGCTGATCCCTATGTTTATGTTTCTAAAACTGGAGGGTGAGATAGTGGCTACCCACCCACACCATATATATTTTCTCATTTAAACTAAAATCAGCGTTGAGGTTAATTTTTTTTAAATCAACAGCAATTCTGCGAATAATTTTTTGAAACCAACACATTGACAGTGTTCATAGTAAAAAATATATATGTGGGATGGGTGGGTTGCACTCTATCCCACCCTCAAATATATGAAATAGGCGCGAATGGTTGACTAAAGTCATTATTTTTAATTTTTTTATTTCATTTTTAATTTTTTACAAGTTTTAATGAAACAAATTGCTGAATCCTATGCCTATGTTGTTAAAACGGGAGGGTGGGGTAATGGACACCGACCCACCCTACATATATTTCCTGATGTAAGCTACAATCAGTGTTGAAGTTATTTTCTTTAACATCAACAACAATTTTGGGAATAACTTTTTGGAAGCAATACAGTGACAGTGTTTGTAATAAAAAATATATGTGTGGGGCGGGTGGGTAGCCTCCATCCCACCCTCCAATCTATGAAATTCGCGCAAAAGTTTAACTAAAATCTTTATTTTGAATTTTTGATTTTATTTTGAATTTTTTACTAGTTTTTAATAATAAATTTTGCAAAACCCTATACTTATGTTATGGAGGGTGAGATAGTGGTCACCCACCCACCCCACATATATTTTCTCATTTAAACTAAAATCAGAGTTGAAGTTATATTCTTTAACATCAACAACCATTCTGCGAATGATTTTTTGAAACCAACACAGTGACAGTGTTTATAGTAAAAAAATATATATAGGGTAGGTGGGTAACCTCTATCCCACCCTCAAATCAATGAAATACGCGCGAAAGGTTGACTAGAGTTACTATTTTGCATTATTCGATTTTATTGTTAATTTTTTACAAGATTTAAAAGAAAATTTGCTAAACCCTATGCTTATGTTGTTAAAACAGGAGGGAGGGATAGTGGACACCCACCCACCCTACATATATTTTTTGATTTAAGCTCAATCAGTATTGAAGTTTTTCTTTAACAACAACAATTCTGTGAAAAACATTTTGAAACCAAAACAGTGACAGTGTTTGTAGAAAAACTATACATGTGAGGTGGGTGGGTTGCCTTTATCCCACCATCCAATCTATAAAATATGCACGAAAGGTTGACTAATATCCTTGTTTTTAATTTTTCGATTTAATTTTAAGTATTTAATAAAAAAGAATTGCTTAATCCCATGCTTATGTTGTTATAACTAGAGGGTAGGAGAATGGTCACCCACCCACCCTACATATATTTTTATCTCACCCTCCAATCTATGAAATGCGCACAAAAGATTGATTGAAGTCATATTTTTTCGATTTTATTTTGAATTTTTTTAAAGTTTTTAATAAAAAATATTGCTTATTTTGTTAAAACTGGAGGGTAGGATAGTATCCACCCACCCATATATTTCCATATTTGAGCTACAATCAGTGTTGAAGTTATATTCTTTAACATCAACAACAATTCTGCGAATGATTTTTTGAAACCAACACAGTGACACTGATAATAGTAAACAAATATATATATATATATATAAAGTGGGTGGGTGGTCTCTATCTCATCCTCAAATTAATGAAATACGTGGGAAAGGTTTAATAAAGTTACTATTTTACATTATTTAATTTTATTTTTAATTTTTTACAAGATTTAATAGAAAATTCCTTGCTTATGTTTTTGAAAGAGGAAGGTGGGATAGTGGCCACCCACCCACCCTACATATATTTTTTGACTTAAGGTCAATCAGTGTTGAAGTTTTTCTTTAACAACAACAACAATTCTGCTAACAATGTTTTTGAAACCAAAACAGTGACAGTGTTTATAGCAAAAACTATACATTTGAGGTGGGTGGGTTGCCTCTCTCCCTACATTCAATCTATAAAATACGCGTAAAAGGTTCACTAATGTCCTTGTTTTTAATTTTTCGATTTAATTTTCAAATTTATTAAAAGTATTTAATCAAAAAAAAAAATGCTGAACCCCATACTTTTTATTGTTATAACTGGAAGATAGGAGAGTGGCCACACACCCACCCTACATATATATCCTGATTTGAGCTACAGTGCAAAAGTTTGATTAATATCAGATTTTTTTTTATTTTTAGATTTTATTTCTAGTTTTCACAAGTTTATAATAATAAATTTTGCCAAACCCTAAGCTTATGTTCTAAAAACTGGAGAGTGGACAGCCACCCACCCTACATATAATTCCTAATTTGAGCCACAATCAGTGTTGAAGTTAAATTCTTTTACATCAACGAACATTTTGCGAATGATTTTTTGCAACCAACACAAGGACAGTGTTTATAGTAAAAAATATATATGTGGGGTGGGTGGGTGGCATATATCTTACCCTCCAATCTATGAAATACGCTCTAAATGTTGACTAAAGTCATTATTTTTTATTTTTCGATTTTATTTTTAGTTTCTTAAAAGTTTTTAATAAAAAATATTGCTGGACCCTATGCTTATTTTGTTAACCTGGAGGGTGGGATAGTGGCCACCCATCTACCCTACATATGTTACTTGATTTGAGCTACAATTAGTATTGAAGTTATATTCTCTAACATCAACAACAGTTTTGCGAACGATTTTTTGTAACACACACACAGCGACATGGTTTGTAGTAAAATATTTATATGTGGGGTGAGTGGATGGCCTCTATCCCACCCTTTAATCTAAAAAATACACGCGAAAGGTTCACTCAAAGCATTTATAATTATCATTGGATTGTAATTAAAATTTTTACCAGTTTTTAATAATACATTTTATTAAACCCTATACTTATGTTGTTAAAACTAAAGGGTGTGATAGTGGCCATCCACCCACCCTACATATAATTTTCGATTTAAGCTACTATTAGTGTTTTTATATTTTTAACATCAACATTAACACTGAGGTTGATTACTCGAAACCAAAACTGTGACAGTGTTTGTATTTAAGAAAATAAATATGTATGGTGGGTGGATGGCCTATATCCTAACCTCCAATCTATAAAAAACCCGCGAGAAGTTCAATAAAAGCAGTAATATTTATTATTGGATGTTGTTTTTGATTTTTTACTAGTTTTTAATAATAAATTTTACTGAATCCTATTCTCATGCTGTTAAAATTAGTAGATGAGATAGTGGCCACTCACCCACCGTACATATTATTTTTGATTTAAGCTACAATTTGTGTTATTTTTTTTAACATCAACATTAACACTGAGGAAGATTTCTTCAAACCAAAACAGTGACAGTGTTTGTTGAAAAATTATATATGTAGGGTGGGTGGGTGGCCTCTATCCCACCCTCCAATCTAAATAACATACACTTGAATATAATTTCACAAATAATAGATTTCACGCCAAGTAATAAGTAATTGTATTGATCATATAATTTTATTAAACCTTATGTACATTTTACAAATTTAGATGGTGGGTTAGCGGTCACCCACCCACTATACGTAATATAATAATTACAAATTGTACACAATTTTTACTTTGTTTGTGTAACTGAATTTTTATTTTGGAAACTATAGTTTCAATGCATTAGCATATCATTTTCAAACTGTGTTTAATTTGTCCTTAAGAAATATGTTTCGAAGCTTTGTTGCCAGAGAAATTTCTATAATATTCTTTTTATATAGTTTACACAGATAATCTTAACAAAACCAACAACTGCACACTTAAGATGTATCACAAAGTAGTGGCTTCCAGCATTAATAATATTAACTAGAAAAAACTCGAATAAATTTTAGATTTAGAAATTTGTGAAGAAAGGGTTAAATATTAGTTTTCTTAGTGTATACATTTTAGATTTAGCAGCTTAATTTTGGTACTAATATTTGATTTTATGTTTTTTAAGATTTTATTTTAATAAGAAGAAATAAACGATTTCTTCATAATGATGGTTGCGACCGTTACTACGTGGTAAATTATAAGAAACACTGAATAAAACATAGTAAGTGTTTTATTCAATGTTCGTTTAAACGATTTCTCTTAAATATTTATTTTGATTGTTATTGTTATTATTATTCTAAATTCTAATTTCTATAACTCACCTGAAAATATTGAATGGAACAGGATATTGCAATCGCGTTTCACAATAAATTAAAATCATTAAAGAACTCATAATAAAAGCAATGGTGCAATACTTCAAATTGAATGACACTTGAGTGTCTGCCTCGTTTCACAACAAATAAGTTCTAATTTATTTAGATCTACAGTCGAGTTTGAAGATGTTTAATATACAAATTTAAGAATTGAAAGATATAAATTTATGTTTAATTGCGAAGGCGTTTACTTTGTGGTACATCTTGAATATAATGAAGAAAGTGACACTATGACTTTGTTTTCCCATTTTATTAATAAATCACAAATAAAATTGTGAAACAAAGTTGTCGCGTCTCTTTCTATATTATATTAATTTATGGTTAAATAAATTGTGCAGTTTTTAATTGTTACTTAAAAATTATTTTCCATTATAATATTTGAAAGGAAAGAAATTAAATTACTTTAAGTTTTGATAATGGCACGTTGAAATGCCGTAATTAACGTCAACAAAAAATAAATAGTGTTATACAAAGTTCCAAAATGTGTTTTTATTTATACTCAACATGTATAAAGAAGTAGAAGCCGCAAAAATCAATAATTTTAATGATATTTTACGTTAAATTCACTTAAAGAAAGTTTTTAATTTGGGGAAAATTTGTTTCGTAGATATGTTTCTTTAATTATAAAGCCACACTATGGAAAATATTTTAAATTTAACTGATTGTCTATTAAAATCATCTGAAATAAAATTATATTTGTTGAATTTTTTTTACATAAAACACCAATCCAATCCAATCCAATATTGAAGTAAAACAAACAAAAGTGTCATTTTTTACAACAATCTATTATTAACATAATGTTTCACCAAGTGATTAATGAGAAACAAATACAAGATACGATATTCATATGTTTTAAGGTTCCAAATGTTTTTACCAATGGAATGGAGGACCTTCACAAATTTCTGCAATTGAAATATTTTTAAATTTTTCTATAAATAGTACAGTAAAATGTTATAAAAATTGAATAGTTATTGATGTGTAATAATTGAATAAGTAATTATAATTAAATGTGTAATTGTAATTCCCGACGGACATTTTATGGCCAATATATCAACACGGCTCGCACCTAATAAATAGTAAGTAGAGCAAGAAGAAACAAGAAAATTACGCATAATGTCCTATGCCACTATCAATGCTATTTGATCGATATAATTTAGATCAGATGCAATCAACATAAATTACGTACAATAATTTATACCGATTACGGCGTTTCCGAGCCCGAAACAAAAAAGGCGTAATTAAACGCGGACGCAATTAACACGCAAAACTTTTATTGTTCGGCTTCCAGCTGCAATCAAACGAAATAATTCATTAATATTTATATAAATCGCACGGAAAACATGTTTATTATTCGAAATTAACACTAATCTCAGTGATAGATGCACCTAAACATATAACGCTGAATGTTTTACACGCAGTTCATTTAAAATGCTAATTGTGTAATTTGTAATTTTTTTTTCCTAATTAATTTTTCTAATAGCCCACTTGATTTATCAATTACTTTACATAATCTTACTACTCCCTAAGATGTTGCAGCACTTAAGGATTTTACTAACAAGAATTTCATTCGAATGATATACGAGGGCTCTCCGAAAAATTGTAACCGTTTGGGAATATAAAAAACTAGTATACATGGTGACTGACGAAAAACCTTTGGTGCTGTATCTCACTTATTTTTTATCCGATTTTAATAAATAAAACATTAAATTAAACCATTTTTAAAAGACTTTAATAGGATCTGAACTGTTATTTTTTCTCGCACCCAGTTTTTGACAAAATACGATCAACATTTTTTTTAAATTGCACTGTATATATATTTTTATTGATTCGCAAGGAGATTTTTTTTCTGAATATAAAATTGTAGACAAATTTATCCATACATCAAACTTAAGTCGAGAAATTGAGGATTAAAAAAATAAATAAAAAGTCAAGTATCCATTGTAAACGATATACAGACCCTATTTTAAATGTCAAAAGTGACAGTGACAGCCATTGATACAATACTGCAACGATTTTTAATTATTTCATAATTAAAATGTTGCAATATTTCAAACACTGTACTAGAATTTTGTGTTTCTACAGAAATCGTTTTTCAGTTTTTGAAATCTTGCAACATTTTTATTATGAAATTATTAAAAATCATTGCAGTATTGTACCAATGACTGACACTGCCACTTTTGACATTTGGAATAGGCTCTGTATATTGTTTACTATGGGTATTTGATTATTAATTTTTTTTTAATCCTCAATTTCTCGACTTTGGTTTGATGAATGGATAAAATCGTTTACAAATTTAGATTCAGAAAAAAATCTCCTTGCGGATCAGTACAAAATATATATACAGTGCAATTTGAAAAAAAAAGTTGATCGTCTTTTGTCAAAAACTGGATGCAAGAAAAAATATCAGAACAGTTCATATTAAAGTTTTTTAAAAATAATTTAATTTGATGTTTTATTTATTCAAATCGGATCAAAAATAAGCGAGATACAGCACCAAAGGTTTTTCGTCAGCCACCCTGTATATATATTTTAACTTCCACTAATACACTGTTATTGTAATTCTTTAATAATCATTCACAATTTTGTTTTAATTTTTTCCTTGGAAGTAAAACACTATTTGTAGTATAAATAAAACTGCATATGTAGGGTGCGTCTCTATTCGACCCTCCAACCAATAAAACATTCTCAGATATTACCATAAATTATATTGCACCTACAATTTTCTATTTAAAATTGATTTCAGGGAACAAAACTATATAAAATATCTTAAATAATTTAATTAAACACTGTTTTATATTTTACTGATTGAAGAGTGGGATGGAGGTTTCCCACCCATCCTTCATATACATATTTTAATTTCCACCAATACACTGTTATTATTTTTTTAATCTTCATTCTCAATTTTGCCTTGTTCCTTAAAAATAAATCACTATTTGTAGTTTAAATATAACTGCATATGTAGGGTGGGTGGGTGGCTACTATCCCACCCTCTAATCAATAAATCATAAATCAGTGTTTAATAAAAAAAATATAGCTTTTGTCTACTAGAAAATGGATTTTTGCTTATGACGTTCTATCTATTCTAGCCTTCATTAATATTAAATTGGCACCCAACGTGGGGCCGTAACTTGATTCGTAGTATTGGAGTGCTTTTATCAAATATCAAAATGTATCCACTTGTCATTTTTAGAAAAATGCATAACGTCAAATGTCAAAACGTATAATGACAAAATATATTTGGCTGCCATTTTTAGAAAATGTCAACTATCGAATGTCAAAAAATGTTAGTTATTAATTTTATCTATAAAGTCAACTGCCGAAACATAAAATGTCAAAATATATTTAGCTGTCAGTTTTTGAAAATGTAAAATGTCAACTATCAAATGTTAAAAAATGATTCTTAGCAAAAAAAAACTATAATATCAACTGTTAAAATATGAAACAACTGTTTTTTTTTTCATGAAATGAAAACGTCAACTTTTTAATGTAAAAAGCAAATGTATAACTGTTATAATATAAAAATGTCAAATGTCAATATATATTATCTGTCATTTTTAGAAAATGTCAACCGTCACCTGTCAAATTTCAAGAAATGTTTACTTGTAAATTAAACAACGTTTGTGATTTTTAGTAAAAAATTTACGTCGAATATGAAACATTACACTGAATTGAAAAATTCATGTAAGTATGGATTACCACGTGGTAACGGTCGCAACCATTCTCTTTATTATGAAACATTAACTTTCAGTTTTTGACATTTGAGAGTTGAGATTTTACATTTACTAAAAATAACAGTTCTAAATATTTTGACATTTGACATTTTATATTTTGACTTGTAAATAAGACACAATAACTTCGTTTTACCACTATGAATATTTATTGTGTCTCATTTACAAATCAATTAAGATGTACCACGAAGTAAACGCCTCTACCATCAAATATTACATTTTGACAGTTGACGTTATACATTTCTTTAGCTGTCATTTATAGAAAATGTAAAATGTTAGCTGTCAACTGTAAAAAAATGTTTACCTGTTAATATTCAGAGAATGTGTATAAAGTCAACTGTCAACATATAAAATGTCAAATTCCAAAATATAAAATGTATAACGTCAAATGTTAAATGTCAAAATCTGTTCAACTGTTATTTTTGGAAATTGTAAAATGTCAACTGTCAAAAAAACATTTACCTGTTCAGAGAAAATGTATAATTCTTGAATGTTGTCGGCCTTTATTTGATGGTTCAATTTGATTAAAAATAAATAAAACACTTTTATTTATTTTTAATCAAATTGTGAATGAAAATGTATAATGTACATTTCGATTTTAGAAAATGTCATCTGTCAAATGTCAAATGTAAAGGTCAATTGTTAAAATATGAAACGTCATTTTTTTTCTAAAATTAATAGTTTTTGACATTTGACAGTTAAGGTTTTATATTTTCTAAAAATAACTATACCATGAATACCATTAATATTTCTCCAGAACACTTTCTGTAGTATCATTTTATATTTTTAATGCTTGTATAAAGCATATTTTGGTCTTTTATAAGACATATTTTAATGACATGTGTTGTCACTGTCAAATTATTTTGATAGTTGACGTTATACATTTTCCCTATTGTCAGTTATAAAAATGTAAAATGTCAGCTGTCAAGTGTCAAAATATAAAATGTATAGCGTCAAAATATATTGAACTGTTATTTAAAAAAAAATGTAAATCGTTAACTGTCAAATATAAATATTTATATTGATAAGGTCAACTGTCAAAATGAAAAAAGTCAAATGTAAAATATAATAAGCTGTCAGTTTTAGAAATGTGTAAAATGTCAGCTGTCAAAAATTGTTACCTGTAATCTTTCAAAAAAAATGTATAAATATTTTCTTCTAAATTAACAGTTAATATTTTTTGACATTTACAGCTGACATTTTTGCATAAAATCACAGCTAAACGTTTTGACATTTGACACCTGAAGTAAAAAAAAATATAAATATATAAATATATATATTGATAACGTCAACTGTCAAAATGAAAAATGTCAAATGTAAAATATAATAAGCTGTCAGTTTTAGAAAAGTGTAAAATGTCAGCTGTCAAAAATTGTTACCTGTAATCTTTCAAAAAAAATGTATAAATATTTTCTTCTAAATTAACAGTTAATATTTTTTGACATTTACAGCTGACATTTTTTGCTAAGAATCACAGCTAAACGTTTTGACATTTGACACCTGAAGTTGTACAATTTTCAAAAATTTTGACATTTGACGTTATACATTTCTTTTCTGAAAATTAACATGTAATTTTGTTTTGTTTTATATATTCTGAAAATAACAATTTTTTGTATTTTGAAATTGGGCATTTTTTATTTTGACAGTTGACATAGATTTTTATTGCTAAAAATCACAACCAGGCCTTTTTGACATTTGACAACTGACATTTTACATTTTCTAACAATAACAGTTTTGACATTTGTGGTTCATATGAATATATTTTAAAATTTGATGTTTCATGCTTTGACAGTTAAAAAAAAAAATCACACCTTAACATTTTTTGACATTTGGCAGCTGACGTTATACATTTACTGAAAAAAAAAGACAACTGAATACATTTTGACAATTAGAGTTTAAACTTTTTTTTTTTAATTTGACAAGTGATATTTCATATTTCGACAGTCGACCTTATACTTTTTTTTGCTAAGAATCACATCTAAACACATTTTTACATTTACCAAAAATAACAGTTTAATATACTTTGACATTTTATATTTTGAAAGTTGACGTTATACATTAATTTTTCTCTAAAAATTAACATGTGACAGCTAAATATATTTTTACAGTTTTTCTGAATGTTTTACAGATTTTTGACAATTTATATTTTATTTTTTGACAGTTTACGTTATACATTTTCTGTGAAAGTTAACAGGTAAACATTTTTTGAAATTTGATAACAGCTGACATTTTCTAAAAGTATTAATATTTGACATTTTATATTTTGACAATTGACGTTGTTTTATTTTCTGAAAATTAACAAGTAAACATTTTTTTGACATCTACAGTTGTAATACTATACCACCGCCAAACAGACGACTCATTAATAAGAGTTTCCCTATAGAGAATTGACGATGAATATTGTAAGTTTCCATCTTTCTTTTCACAACCGACGGCGATTTTTATTGTCTTCTGTACATGTTAGCATACATTCCGCGGCTAAACTATTCGCCAGCGCTCCGCACGGTGCAAATAGGTACTACTTTCCTACAATCCCTCGTATTTAAACACTAAAAAGTACTTTGTTTTTTTTGCAGAAAATTTTATTGTTACTGATTTAGGTCTTTACGTAACAAGAATGCTTTTAGCCTAATTCTTAATTTATTTCTGACTCAAGTAAATTAATTAATTTAAAAAAAAATGAGTTAATTAATTTACGATTTGACTGGTGTGATCAATAGAAACCGAATACCGCTGTAATACCGTACAGAAAACACGAATCCATGATAACAGTAACAAGGCCATCCATTTCTACCATTGCCACGTATGCTAATTAAACCGTGCTTTCAGTGAAATTGCGACAATCTTGAAATCACCCGGACGTCACCGCATAAACCATTTGCATAACGCCACAATTTACAATTGATTCAGATCGCGTGGCGACGAAGCCAGCAGTTCCATCTGGTGGCGTTCGGTGTTAACAGATTGACGTATTAAAAAGTGTTTATTGTTGGAGGAAATATATACAGTTAATTTTTTAAATATAGCGCTGCAGGAGGGGAAGAGAGCGGATTAGGTTTCATTAGATCGAAAAATTTACTGCCGCCCATAAAATATTCGTTTACAGGTGTTAATATATGCGGAGTCGTAAAAACGATATAATGAAGTTTAGAAAAAATGTTATTTAACAACGGTGGCTTTCTTTCTCATTTAAATCGTTTCATCGACATATGGTTTATAAGAAATTAATCGAGTGGTTTGATTTAATTGCCACTTCGATTAGATGCTAAGAACCGATTCTATTAATATCCTTAATAATCAAAATTGTTTAAGCGTAATGTCATAAATACCACAAACCTTTCCTCTGAAATCAATTAAGAAAAATATCATCATTGGTAAACAATTAATTCTACTTGAACAAGTCTTGATGATGGAGAAGATGGCGTCGCTCAAAAATTGAAGTGAGGATGGAAATTACTTTCAAGAATTGGAAACGTTGTAAAAAGTAATCAAATACTTGAATTATTGATTGTTATAGCTTAACACATCGACAATTGACTTAGCTTCAATATTCTATTAAACACTTGAACATTTCTTGATTATGGAGAGAATGGCGTTGCTCAGAAATTTAGGTGAAGATGGAAATTACATTCAAGAATTAGAAATGTATAGAAAGTAAACAAATTTTTCAATTATTATTTTTTATAGCTTAGCACATCGACAATTGACCTAGCTTTAATATTCGATAGAACAATTGAACAAATCATGATGATAAATAGACTTTTTTCTCTTATGAAATTTCTAACTGTTTTTTTTTTCTCAGAGAATATTATAGTGATTTTTAATTTTAACACTTTTTACTAACTTTTAAACCTTATATAAATTTTCTGTGGACTACTTTTCAAATGTTCAAAAATGACAGATGATGACAATGACAGACAATGACCACAAATATTGGGTGATAGAGTCTAAATAAAAGAAGACAAAGAATTGATGGCAAATGATATGTTGATAGTTGACAGAATATAAATAACAGATATCAGATGACAGATAGTCTATTTTACGAGTTTCAGTTCTGACTACTTTAGGTAGAGTATACAAATGGGTAAAATCAAAACCGCAATCTGTGTTTTTAATCATTCGGAATTATTATTTGCGTTCGATTTAATGATACATCGGCATAATGCGAATTCATTACGTTACGCATTTGTAGAGCGATCTCGCAACGAGCTAACAGCTAAACATCGCCTGCACGTACCACTTAAAATTAATCATGCACAATTTGTGTTATGGTAAACAATGCTATGGAATATGAAAATTGCCCACTTTTAATATTCCGTTAAAAATATCATAATTACGCACGGCACCGAACTGGGTCAGGGTGAGTTTCAGTTTCCTAACGAGCCCTCTCCTCTCTAGCACAACCGTAGAAACGAAATATTATTTTTTAATGATAATAACGATGGTTTAATTAGGGTTTTGCGTTTTAATTGTAAATGTGAATATTTATTGATTTGAAATTCAAGCACAATAAATTGAGTATAAAATTAATAATAATAAACATTTATTTACGGGAAATCCCATGGACATATATGTATACAATAATTTCAATTCAATTTCAACATTAAATTTAAATAAAAATGGAAAGCAAAACGTAATAATAAAGTAAACCTAATCTCCAACTAATAATGTATATTGTGTCATTTCCTCGATTTACTTCTTCATTCTACAGAAATGAGTCTTGCATTTTAGGTAAAATCTTAGTGACGTTGAAGTTTCTATTTAAATGAAGTAAAAGATCAATAAAATAAGTCGAACCAATGATATTGAAGTCATTGGCATATTTCATCATCCTGGACATGCTGAATAGAGGGTTGTTCCTAAGAATATGGGTGGTGAATATGATCCTATAATGCGTTGTCCAAGCATCCTTTCCATACTTCTTAAGAATTTATTTAGTATCTGGATTAAATGACATTTTTTTTAAATCTGGATTTCCTCAAAGTGTACATAATTATCGTCTTCAGTATTATTGCATCTACTATTTATTTAAACTTTATATATCCTTTTTCGTCTGTTAATTATTAAATCTTATACTACATCTGTTATGTTAGTTAATTATTAATTATTATATTTTATTTGATGTCTGTCTTATGCCATCTGTTATTTGTTAAATCATTTATCAGCTGTAATTTGTTGTCTATCACCTTTTACTTTTCAAAGAGAATCATTATAAAATTTTAATATTCATAGGTATTTAAAACTGTATTTTCATTTATCATTTGTTATTTTTATATCATGTGTCACCTGTCAATTATTAAGTCATAGTTTATCTATTTTTATCTTCCGTCATCTTTCATCTATCATTCCTCTATCTGTCATTTATTGTATATCGTTTGTCATTTTATTTGTCATCTGCCATTTATTAAATCTCAAACATTACCTGTTATTAGTTACATGTCATCTATCAACTGTCAGAGGTCACCTGTTATCTGTCATTTGTCATTTATTATATGTCATCACTCAATTATTAAATGTAATTTTATTTGTTATTAATTATCTGTTTTATACCCTATATCATCGGTTATCTGTTCTATAAATCCTCATATGTTTTATGTCGCCTGTCCCTATCTATTAAATCATCTGTGATCTGTCAATTATTAAAGATGAAATTTTATCTGTTATGATTTCTCATGGGTCATTAAAAATTGTTTCTGTTATCTATTGTTTACAATGTGTCATGCCATTTATTATTTGTCAATTATTAAATGTCATACTTCATCTGTTATTAGTTACCTGTCATCTACCAACTATTATAATATGTCATATTGACAGACATTATAGTAATTAAAATTGTTCCACGTATAATGGGCATAAATGTGCCAGTAATGACCAATATATTACCTAAATAGTAAAGAAATACGTTGCAAACAATGGATTTCATCATCTAAAGCAAAAGGGTTCTGAGTGGAAGAACACATGGTGAACTCTGTCCGTAAGTCCTGTGACCTATTTTTTTGTATTTTTTAATGTATATATCTCACTTTTGTTCACCTTGTTTTAACAAGATATTGTAAAGTAAAAATGAATAAATGAATAAAATTAGCTGTCACATATTATCTGTCATTTTTCATTTGTTATCTGCAATCAGCCAATTATTAAATATCATATTTTATTTGTTATTATATGATATCTGTTCTATTAGCCATCATTTGTTTTTGTCACCTGAGGGTTTTCATAGAGAATCATTATAATGGTATTTTTCAATTATTATTTCTCATCTATTAACTCATACATCGCCTATCAATCTGTTATTGGTATTTATCTTCAGTCAACGTTCATCTATCATTCTTCATGTATCATTTGAAACTATATCTGTCATATGTTGTCTATCATCTGTCATTCCATTTGTCATCTGGCAATTAATAAATGTCATACTTCACCTATTGTCAGTTATCTGTCATCTCTCGAGTATCAGCCGTCACTTGTTGTCTATCATTTGTTATATATCATCAGCCAATTATTAAATGTCATATTTTATTTGTTGTTAATTATCTGCCTTGTACAATCTATCATCGGCTATCTGTACTATAAATCGTAATCTGTTGTTTATTTAAAATATTTTAAAATTTTACTTTTCCCTTAAATTTCTTTAATAATATTACCTTCATGTTTTCAGAATTTTTCAAGAATTTCTCGTACAAATTGTAAATTGAGAATTATTAACAAATTTTCTTTTGAAAAATATAAGGTGCAATTTATCTTGGAGATTTATATTTTTTCTAGCATTTTTCTCTCAAAATGTGAAAGTTACTTTAGGTATTTAGAATGATCTAGTAACATTTATTTAAAATATTCAATTCTTAATATCAACTTCTTGAACAATTGCAAGAATTTTCTTCAAATATTTTCATACAGCAATTTCTTGCGGAAATTTTTAGAATTCAAAAAACTCTCATACAGAATATTAGAATTATTTCTGAAGAATTCAAGTTTTTTGAACAATTTTCTTGCATTATTCTAAAATTTTACAGAATTTCTCGTACAAAATGTAAGAATTTTATTGGTTGGAACTAAAAATCATTTGCTTTGTTTCACAAATATTTATTATTTTCTAACTCTTAAAGTAAATTTTTTTTTAAACCTTAATAGGTGACCACAGATTAAATGAACAATTAATTAAAAAAAGAAAATTCATGATTTCAGATTTTTTCAATATTTCTTCATCCTTGTTTCTAGATTTTTCTAAAATATTTTGTTTGTTAATTGCAGATTCTTTTAGGAATCATTTCTTCTGCAAATTCCGCGAATGTGATTTAAGGATTCATTAATTTTCCAGTAATGTTTTTCGGGCTTTTTATCAAATTTCATTAACTGTATGTACTAAAAATATTTGTACAATTTAATATATTAACACCATTTAAAATTATTTTTAGTATTTTCTCTCCGAAATTGCAAGAATTTTAGGTGTTTTACAATTTTGTATAAATTTTATTTTGAGATCTATAATATACCAACTTCTATGTTCTCCTATATAATTTGGATCAATCTTTAATCTAGAATTTTTCATAAACTATTTTTACAAAATACAATCGAATGTTTTCTAATATTTTTTCTTTTATGTTTGTAAAGTTTCCTAGGTATGTCAGGAATTTTCAATAAAATTTCCTGAGATTTCAATAACATTATTTATTTATAAATAACACTGTTGTATCCTTTCTTCACACCATTAAAATTGTGAAGAAATTTACAACAGTTTTAGTTATATTGACATACTCTTCACGAAACCCAAAAAACATTGATAACATTATTTATTTATAGTATTTTCTTTTACGAAGAATTTTAGAGCAATTTTCTTTTGAGATATAGATTTCAACTTTGAACAACTTTACGGAATGTTCCTAAATACTGGGGATCAAGTTTTCATCAAGCATTTTCCATGAATTTCTTTTATAACAAAAAATATTTATGTTTTCTAATCATTTTTCTATGCTGTTTGTAGAGTTTTCTAGGTATAACAGGAATTACATTTTTTTTTCCAAGAGTTTCCTTCTTCAATAATAATTGAAACATATGTATTCCTTGAATTGTGTATACTTTTGTTACTACATCAATAAACAATATTATATATATATATAAATTTTTAATATAAATTTTAGGATTTGCTTTCAGGTTTTTAAACTTTTTTATAAGTCTTCTCTTTTTGTAATTAAGAGAAATTACTTAAAGTTTCTACAATCTTGTAATCATTTTACTGAAAAATTTCTAAATATGTTTTTCGTAAAGATTTCCCTCAGAGTTATAATTTTGTACAAAAATGGTATTTTAAGTTTTTATAATTTTCTAGTTATGTATTTTTCAAATTCTTAAAATTTCTTCAAAGCTGTGTAGACTTTCCATCGTTTTATCTTATAATTTTCTTGATTTTTTTCTTATTTTTTAATTGGGAGATTTTGGTTCCAGAGTTGTAGAAGTTCACAGCAATTAATTTTTCACAATAAAAGTAATAATTAAAATTAATTATTTTGAGCGTTTCTGCACCGTAGTTTTAGACCATTACAATGTAGAAACTATATCAAATTTATGTTTATACCAATTTAATTTACATTTTTCAAAAGTTTTAATTTTTATTTTTATGGTATTGTTATTAAATTTCTTACGAAAATAAATTCAGAAAGTTTTAAGAATATTTTAAAATTACTTTTAAGATATTGTAACACATTTTTCTTTAGTAATATTACAATTTCACATTAACTTTTCACTGAATTTATTAGACCAGACCAAACTGTTTGGTTCCTAGAAGGTTTCATTTAAGTTTTATATTATTTTTACGGATTTTATTTCCAAATTTTTAAACATATTCTAAATTGAGAAAATGTTCTTAACGATTCTACAATTTTGCAGCAATTATTCTTAAATTTCTCCTAAATATTTTTTCTAAATCTCTGAATCAATAATTTCTATTTTAATTTGTTAATATTTTCTAGAAATGTCTCTTTCAAATTTTTATATATTTATTAACCCTATTAAAATGTTTACTATTTAATCTTTCAAATTTACGTACTTTTTTAAATTGTAATAATCGAGAATTTTTCAACAAATTCACTTTTATTTTTCAAAATCGGAATGATTTACAGAATCACTTCTAATATCATGCGAAAATGTATTTAGAATATTGTTGGAATTAAAACAAAATATTTGTAGTATTTTTTAACATATATTTATGAGGCAATATCCTTTAGGTGTTCTAAAACTCCTGAGAAAATATCTACTCGTTCAGGCAACTTTTTAAATAATAAAATGTATTAAAATCAGTTAGTTCGTTGTAGGAAATTAACTAATAATTTAAAAATACGAAAACCTTGCGTAAATCTACAATTTTTTAAATATTTCAGTATTTTTAAATTTTTTAATTTACTAGCATTTTCCTCCTCCAGACTCTTAAGAATATTTCAACAATTTGCATTTTAAATCACAAGACTTTTTTTGATAAGTTTTCCAGAATTTTCTTTCATAGATTTCTATTTTCTATTCTATTTTGCATGGATTTCTCTTGCAAAATACAAGCTTCCTCTTTCTTCTAAGTTTATAGAATTTTTCATGAACATCTCTTCCAATTTATTAAAATTTTCCAGCAATCTTGTGGTTCAGAATTGTAGAACGTATCAACATTTTCTCTTAGTAGATTCCTAGAAAGAATAATTTTCAATCTTTGTTTTAAAATCTCAAAAAATTTTAAATACTTGATTGTGAGGCTTTCACTTTATGAAGATACATATTTTATATTTTTAAATTAATAATAATAACCTTTATTTCCTTAATAGACCTAAGCCTAATTACAAAGAAAAATACAAAAATAAATAAATCAATAAATCAGTGAGATAGTTTCTAGATTAACAATGCAAAAATTTATATTAAAAAAAATTAAACAAAATAAACCCTAACAAAGTGTGTAATAAAAACAAAGTTTATTTTATTTTATTTAAAGTCAAAACATTTTAATGTATTTCTCAAATCTATAGATTTTATTAACAATTTTTTAAAGATTTTTCTTCGTGATTTGTAAAATTGTTCCACCTTATCCAATAATGCATAGCGTACTCTTTACCTACCTCAAGGAATAATACATTAACCTAGCCAATCTTAGCAATGTGCATTTGGATCAAGCGTACTCTTGACCTACCTTAACAAATTCTGTATTGACCTAGCGTGCCCTTGACCCATTATTATCTCAATATATTTGGGGTAGGTCAAGAATAAACTAGGTTACAAATACGCTAAGCCGATGCATAATTATTTGAGGTAGGTCAAGGTTACGCTAGGGTAATATGAAGGAAATTAAGGTAGGTCAAGAGTACGCTCCACTAAATTAATTATAGGTAAAGAACATTGAAAAAATAATGTAAAAATATAATTTTAAGGGAATAATTTGAAATGAAATATTAAATTGATTTAGTAAATCGAAATAGACTATTTATTTTTTTACTTATTTACAACTTTGGTCTCCTTTCTTTTAAAAAATAGATACAAGAAATAAATCACAAAAACCGTACGTAAAATTTTGCATGAAGGAAACACGGGCGGAGTTCACAATAACAATTTGTGTTCTTTAACTCAAATCCTTCTTAGACCGAGAAGTTAGAAAGGCATCAATTCTCACCCACAGAAACTTTTATATTTTCTTTAATATAATTTTTTCGTCCATTTTTTAGGAGCAAATTTTTGGCAGTTTATGTCATCTTGACTAATTGGAGGATATGTTTTCTTATTAATGTATATTTTTTGATATTTGCAATTTTCAATTAGATCCAAATATTTAAATTTCATACGTGATTTCTATTGGTTTAAACATCATAATGGTTTCCTTCGTTGCCATAGTAACCAGTTAGCGGCCATCATTTTTAGACCAAATTACGCGTTATTATGGAAATGTCAATTGCGAAGTGTTTATGCAAGTAAAAAAATTGGCGCAGTCGGTAGGATAACAATCAATAGTATATTTTTTGTTTCGTGTTCGTTTTCAGTGAGTAGAGGTCACACTTCATTAAATGTAATAGAAATTATGTTAAATGATTATCTACTAAGCAATTGTTTAAATGATTGCCAATGTATGTTATTAATTAACCATAGTAGTTTACAACTTTTATCGAAGAGGATAGTTTTGGAGAAAAAATCCCTATGAGGGACGTAAAGGCCAATGAAAGAAAGAATGAAAGTTTACGACTTAACAAAAATAAAATATATTTACAGTGGAAACGAATAGCATAAATTTGTAAGACATCATTTTAATTGTAATTTCAAGCCTTTACAAGAGCTTTTGGTAAGCTTGGAAGTCCTATGTGTTAGGAAGCTATCATGATTTATGGAATAAGAATATTTTCTGGTAAAAAAAAAACACAATTCATTCGATAAACATTTTAACTCAAAATTTCTGATTGATTCGCTTATAACCGTACAGGCAGATTCAATTTAATTCGAAATTATTATTAACGAATTACGAAATAGGGTAATTAAGAGGAGAAAACCGAGCCGATAATTAAAAAAAAAATAATCAGTGTTGCGAATAAATCTATCTGAACGCTTTATATGCTAATAACTGACGGCCGTAAATTAATCCGCGTAAATATCAGAATGGGCCGTACCTCAATTATTACGCGTTTTATCATTGGCCATTGCGTATTTGGGCCTACTTTCCCCGTCGGCCTGCCGGCACGGCGAAATAGAAGTACTTTTTAGCACCAATGAAACTCGTTCTCACTGTTTTTCCGCTCGGACGTGCGTAGAGAGAAGGCTTTTAGAAACGCTCGACGCTCAACGCCCGTCACGCATTCATTAAAAATAAATCATTGCCCATTTTTTTTAATATATATGATACGAATCGATAAGATCTAGAAAATACGTTACGGCTTCCGTAATGAATTTTTCGGATTCCCGGTACCACACTGGGCTTTTGGTGTGTGTTTGGTAACGCTTTGGAAAATTCCTACTAATAATTTATTAACTTCTGTGTCTCTAAATTTATTTAATGCTGCTATCTTATAAACGAAGTAACGAACGTAAAGTACGACTGGTACTATTCCCCCAAAATAAATTACTGAGTCAACGTTTTTCGATACCTGAAGAACCAGTGAATTCATTTTTTAAAGGAACCTCAATCGGAGTGGAAAAAGGTTTCGAAAATTGTTTCAAGCACATTCAAAAGTATTGAACGTAAAGTACGACTTTTTGATACGATTCCCCCAAAATAACTTACCTAGTGAACGTTTTTCGACACTTGAAGAACCAGTTAATTAATCTTTTAAGGAAACCTTAATCGGAGTGGAAAAGGGTTTCAAAAATTGCTTCAAGCACATTCAAAACTGTATTGATCTTTACGAAAAATATTTTGAAAACCCCCTTTCTTTTCTTCTTTTGTTCTATATTTCTGAAATAAAAAAACAACCGTCGTATACTACGTACGTATAGTGCAAATATTTCTCTTTACATCCATTCGGTAATAAATACAAACACAGCGGACACTATTATTACCGATCATTAAAATATTGAACGTACGGCAAAACGGCCATTATGCGAAAACAAACAAATCCATTATTTTATTGCGCAACACACTATGCAATAACTCGTCGAGCAGAAAGCAGAAAGCAGCCTCAATGAGCCACGCGATCCCTTCGCCTCAGCGACACCCACTTGCGACCACAAATCAAAGCCTATTAACATTTACCATCTAGAGGGTACGGGGCACATTTTATAATTACATGCATTAAAATTAATCAAACATACAATTTTACATTACCTCGGGTATTCGCGATGACAAGGTACGCCGTAATTCTCCGACGGGCATAAATAAAGCAGTCCTTTTCCTTGATGCCACGAACCGGTAAGAATCATTATTTGAATAATAATGCCCAATCGTTTATTTGCCAATAAATTTACACATAATTATATTTTCTTAATTGAATTTTTAATGTTAAACTTTTAAATAATCCTTTTACTTTTTTGCAGCCCAGCATTCTTGAAGCCCATTCCCAATTCTGCAATTAAATAAATATATAAATATTCTCATTAGGTAAACCATTGTTTAAGTAATTATTCTTTCAATTTGATTACGTTAAAATTTCACATTTAACTTCTAAATGTCTAAGCGTCTAGTACGTAATTATCAACTAAAACGAATATTAAAAAAATGGCGCAGTCGGTAGGATAAAATTTACTTCTGGAAAACTTAGTATTCCTTTCCAGAAAATAGAGGACACACAGGATAATATAATGCTGAATTTTATCACACATCTTTAAAGCTTTTGAAAACTAATTCAATAACCAGGGAAATTAAAATTTAAAATAACTTTCTGCGAGTACTTAAGAAAATAAATTTTAGTTAAATACAAATATTCTGGCTATAAATCTGCTTAATATATTCGATAAGCCTACCGAGGCTAAAGTAAAAATTAATTTGTAAATTCTGCCTTAATTACCTTCACCACCAAGAAACAAGAAACCTTTTAACCCCCACAAAAATTTATTGATCGGCGATTTAAATTTGAACACTGAGATAATTTTAGCACATTTTATTTTGCTCGGGAAATTTCCTGATTCAAAACAATTGTTTATAATAACTGATAGTGGTTCGGAAATAATAGAGGCAACATATTTAAGTAGGCAGCATGGAATATCGTCCACTCCAGCAGATGATTATTACTTTATTAGCATTTTTAGAGTAGGAATTCAAGATACTCCATATTTTCTTTGATTTGCTTAACGATTTTTCAATAATATTTTCATAAAACTGTTTCTTTTTGTCTTCAACGTATTTTCTGTGATTTTTTTTCTCTTCTTTGTACTTCTAATAACTGTTTAGAGTGTCGATTTAGATAAAATAGGTCTCTTATTTTTGCGGATCGTCTCTTTATATCTGGTGTTACCCAAGGTGAATTACATGATTGGATGCATTGCTTTTTTAAAGGGAAACATGTGTATATATGGTATTGAAAAGTTTCTACAAAATTATTGTACTGCATATTTGTATCTTCCGATGAGTTATCTATGATACTAAGTCAATTTTCTTGTTGTAATTTTTCTTCAAAACTTAATATGTTTTCAGAATTATATGATCTAGTAAATTTGAAAATATTATTACTTCTATTTAAATTTAAAGGAAATTGAACAATTTGATAGGTGTGGTCTGAGAGTATTGGATCTGTGACATTACAAAAATTGGGTTAATATTTGAAAACACGTTGTCGATACAAGTTGTGGAATTGTCTGTTATACAGGTAGGTGCATTAGTACATTGCTTGAGAACTAAATATACTTTTAATCCAACCACTACTTCGCGAATTTATTAATAGATCAACCTTCATATCACCACAAACAATGATACGTTAATTTCTGATGCATACGTCTTCAAGTAGCTTTTCAAGGTTCTCGCAAAATGTATTAACATTTCTCGCAGGTGATCTATAAACAGAAACAATGATAATAGTCAAACTTTTTGATATAGACGTGGTGTTTACAGGAATACTTCTAATTATTGGATCGCTTTGATGTCCATTGTCGTCCAACATTGAATTGGTTGCGTCTTCTTGGGTGATTGATTGCGTGTGGGCGCTCCTCTCGAAAAAATCTAATTTTGATTCCTTGCGGCCACTTTGTGGTGTCAAAGTCGCTCATTTTCTGCGGAAACGCAATTTTGAATGAGGAATATTTATCCCCCGATTCCATGTTTTCCTTAGTATATTGAGTTATGGTGTAGTTACTGTCACCAAATTGTTGTATCAAGTGCCATTTTCTTTTTAAAGGAGCATATGACACGTTATTAATTCCTTGTCCAATGGCGGTTTTGGGTTGTATGTGGTTTGATTCAATTGGAGGTGTAACTAATTCGGAAATGATACTAGTATTTTGATCAGGAATACTAATTTCAACAGCTGATTGATTTTTGTCATATATTTTTTAATACGTTTAGGGTTTTTTCATTGCATCGATTTTGTTTGAATGGTTGGTGTATTACATTTGTTAAATATAGTATTCGATTCCAACACTAACTCCAAGAGCTCACAAAATTTTCTTTGAATTTCACTTTACCAAAACTAACCGTGTTGTATTCCAAAAACAATGTCAGTGATGACTTTATGTATGATATATATATATATATATATATATATATATATATATATATATATATATATATATATATATATAAGGTGGGTGGGTGTCATCTAATCAACTTTCTAATCATTAAAACCGACATATCGATCTAATATAATAGTTCACTAAAACGGCTTATAAAGAATTATTTAAATAAATTCTGTTCTATTTTTCTTCTTGAAAATCTTAGTTTCTGTTTTCAAAATTGGATTTTTTTTCTCATTATTTCATTTTCTCTCCACCTCTTTTTCCTCAGTCTCTTTTGACTCGATCTCTTTTTGCCGCCATTTCATGTTCCCCTCAATTGTTTTTCCTGCCATTTTATTTTCCTCCATCTCTTTTTCCCAACATTTCTTTTTCGATACATTGCATTTTCCCTCCACCTCTTTCGTCCGACATTTCACTTTACCTCCATCCCTTTTCTCTTGTCTCTTTTTGCTGCCATTTCATTTTCCCTTAATTATTTTTTCCCGTCATTTCATGTTCCCTCCAATTATTTTTCCTGCCATTTCATTTTCTCTCCATCTCTTTTTCCCGAAATTTCATTTCACATCCATCTCTTTTTCCCGTTATTACATGTTCCCTCAAAGTTATTCTCGCCAATTTTTTTTTCTCCATTTTATTTTCCCTCTACCTCTTTCTCCCGCCATTTCATGTTCCCTCCTATTTATTTATTTATTTATTTTTATTTACGTATATTGACGTCATACAAACATTTTACAAGTAAATAATACAATAACACATTAAAACTAAAATTAAAACTAAATTAAGTTTAACATATAGCACGACGCTCGTTTAGTTTGAACTGTGCTAAAGACGGACAATTAATTGTTTTGCCTACCATTTAATTTTCTCTCCATCTCTTTTTCTAACCGTTTCATTTTACCTCCATCCCTTTTTCCCCACCAATACATGTTCCCGCCAATTTTTTTATCTCCCTTTTATTTTCCCTCCACCTATTTTCCAGCCATGTCACTTTCCCTCCATTTCTTTTTTCCTCAGTATCTTTTCTCTCTATCTCTTTTTGCCGCCATTTCATTTTCCCTCCAATTTTTTATCCCGCCATTCCATGTTCCCTCCTATTGTTTACCCGCCATTTCATTTTCCCTCCATCTCATTTTCCCGCCATTTCATTTTCCCTGCTATTATTTTTCCCGCCATTACATATTTCCTCCAATTTTTTCCCGCAAATTTTTTTCTCTCCATTTCATTTTCCCTCTAATATATTTTCCCGCCATTTCATGTTCCCTCCAATTGTTTTGCCTGCCATTTCATTTTCTATCAATCTCTTTTTCCCGCCATTTCAGTTTACCTCCATCTCTTTTTCCCTCCAACACATGTTTCCTCCAATTTTTTCTCCGACAATTATTTTCTCTTCATTTTATTTTCCCTCCACCTCTTTCTCCTGCCATTTCACTTTCCCCCCATCTTTTTTTTCCTCAGTCTCTTTTCTCTACATCTCTTTTTGCCGCCATTTCATTTTCCCTCCAATATTTTTCCCGCCATTTCATGTTCCCTTCTATTGTTTTTCCCGCCATTTCATTTTCCCTCCATCTCATTTTCCCGTCATTTCATATTCCCTCCTATTATTTTTCCCGCCATTACATATGCCCTCCAATTTTTTCCCGCCAATTTTTTTCTCTCCATTTCATTTTCCCTCTAATATATTTTCCCGCCATTTCATGTTCCCTCCAATTGTTTTGCCTGCCATTTTATTTTCTCTTCACCTCTTTTTCCCGCCATTTCATTTTACCTTCATCTGTTTTTCCCTCCAATACATGTTCCCTTCAATTTTTTCCCCACCAATTTTTTTCTCTCCATTTCATTTTCCCTTCACCTCTTTCTTTTTTCTCTCTTTCTTTCCCGCCATTACATGGTCCCTCCAAGTTTTTCTCGCCATTTTTTCTCTCCATTTTAGCTTCCCTCTAATATATTTTCCCACCATTTCATGTTCCCTCCAATTGTTTTGCCTGCCATTTTATTTTCCCTCCACCTCTTTCTCCCGCCATTTCACTTTCCCTCCATATTTTTTTCTAAGTCTCTTCTCTGTCTATCTCTTTTTGCCGCCAATTCATTTTCCCAACAATATTTTTTCCCGCCATTCCATGTTCCCTCCAATTGTTTTTCCTGCCATTTCATTTTATCTCCATTTCTTTTCCCCACCATTTCATTTTACCTCCATCTCCTTTTCCTGCCCATTCATATTCGCTTCAATTTTTTTCGTGTCAATCTTTTTCTCTCCATTTCATTTTCCCCCTACCTCTTTCATTCCTTTCTCTCTTTTCTTCCCGCCATTTCATTTTACCTCCATCTCTTTTCCCGCCATGACATGTTCGCTCCAATTTTTTCCTTTCCATTTCATTTTCCCTCCACCTCTTTCTCCCGCCATTTCACTTTTCTTCCCTCAAATTGTTTTGTCTGCCATTTCATTTTCTCTCCATCTCTTTTTCCTGGCATTTCATTTTACTTCTATCTCTTTTTCTCGCCATTACATGTTCCCTCCAATTTTTCCCGCCATTTCATTTTATCCCCATCTCTATTTCCTGCCATTACATGTTCCCTCCAATTTTTTCCCAAAAATCTTTTTCTCTCCATTTCATTTTCTCTCCTTCTTCTCTCTTTCTTTCTTTTGTTTCTTTCCTTCCCGCCTTTTCATTTTATATCCATATTCTTTCCCGCCATTACATGTTCCTTCCAATTTTTTCCCACTATTTTTTTTCTCTCCATTTCATTTTCGCTCTAATATATTTTCCCGTCATTTCATGTTCCCTCCAATTGTTTTGTCTGCCATTTCATTTTCTCTCCATCTCTTTCTCTCGCCATTACTAGTTCCCTCAAATTTTTCCCGCCATTTTTTTCTCTCCATTTCTTCTCTCTTTCTCCATCTCTTTTTTCGTCAGTTTTTTTTTCCCCATCCCTTTTTGCCGCAATTTTATTTTCCCTCCAATATTTTTTCCCGCCATTTTATGTTTTCTAAATTTAATTTTCCCTCCACCTCTTTCTTTCTTTTCTTCCCCTCCATTTCATTTTCCTCCATTTTTTTTCGCTATTCCATGTTCATTTCACGTTCCCTCCAATTTTCCCACCAATTTTTTTCTCTCCATTACATTTTCCCTCTAATACATTTTCCCGCCATTTCATGTTGCCTCAAATTGTTTTGTCTGCCATTTCATTTTCCCTCCAATTTTTACCCGGCAATTTTTTCTCTCCATTTCATTTTCCCTCTAATATATTTTTCCGCCATTTCATTTTCCCTTCAATTGTTTTGCCTGCTATTTCATTTTCTTTCCTTCTCTTTTTCCAGCCATTTGATTTTACCTCCATCTTTTTATCCCGCCATTACATGTTCAATGTTTTCCGCCAATTTTGTTTGACTTTATTTCATTTTCCCTCCACCTCTTTGTCCCGCCATTACACTTTCCTTCGGTCACTTACTTATTTCACTTCATTACTTGAAAATTTAAGCTAAAACTCCGGTTTTAACTGCTAGGCTACATCACAATTGAGTCAACTGTTGTCCAAATAATAAAAACTGCCTTTGAAGTTTATCTTCTTGAAAATTAGACGTCTATGTTATTAGGATTGAAGGGTTTGTGGTTTTTGAATTTGTGTGGTGTTTTGTGGGCTTTAATGAAGGCCATGACGTTTAGGCACAATTGTATGTGCCATCTTCATGTGTCGTTGTGCTAGAGCTAAGGCTGTTTCTCTTTATGTTCTGCCATGAGGACTACTACTCGTCTATTTGTTTGTCCAATATATACTAAAATATATTAAACTCCTTTAGTTCGTTGTAGTCAATTAACTAATAATTTAAAAATTCCAAAACATTACGTAAATCTATCTAAGGAGTTATTGTATTCATTTTCCTCTGTGAATTGTGGATGTTGTTTATTTAGATAGCAAAGAAATGCGTTAGAAATGGTTCTACTGTGGGGCCTTATAATAAAAGTGATGGTTTTAATTGTACGTCGAAACTTGCGAGGATATCGTTTCAAAATCCCAGCCAGGGGAGCACAACGGGCGTAGTGAGCCCTATGTGCTCTGGTCAATGATTTAATCACCCTTGGGAACTCGATCCAGGCCCAGATCATTTCAAATTTTCAAAGAAGTGAGTTGAATTTTTGATATGTGATGCTGTTTCTTCTGTTTGCGATTGAAGTTGTTTGGCTTGCTATTTGGTAAGCATTTGCATTGGAGATCCCATGGCCGTAGAGGAACTTTATATTTATAAATCTTCGATAGTCTGTACAGTTTCGGACATCTGGAAGATTTTTCTCTTGGGATAATTTGTTTATTGATTTGTGAGTCTAAGGGAGTTACTTAGATTTTGGCTTTGATAGTGGTAGTAGGAGTATTAGAAGTTTGTTGCACGTATTTACCTTGATCCATCTTGTTTATTTTAAAGGATTTTAAAATTACCTCTTTTTTAAACTTTTCTTATAGGGTTACACTCAATACTGGAATGTAAATATATAAGTGGCGGTGAGCACAATAACGATGGAGTCGCGTTTAATGAAGAAGCTTCATGAATTGTCAAGAGTTGCATCGAGTTTTTTGTGTTATAAAGACACAGTGACTTAACACGATAGTTTTAATAAATAAGTTATTGGCGAGTTGAGTATATAAAGAGAATTATCAAAAAAATGATTTTGCAATTGACTTTTTAGACCTTAAATGTATTTGGAATCGTAAATGTAATTCCTTAAACATCCCTTCACATCTTTCTGGGTAAGTTTATTTACGTAAAATGTTTATACCATATATATGTAAAATAGTGTTTGGAAAAAAGTGATTAAAATAAAAGACCTTCTTCAAGTTTGAATATTGAACTCTTTGTCGTTTTCATTTTGTTTCTTAGCGAGGTGTTCCACAAGTATCTCTACTATCGCCATTACTACACAATATATTTATAATACCTATAGAATCTACGCAGATGATAATCCTTTTTTGAAGTAATCTTATAGCTATGTTACAATTCAAATAATATGAATAATACAGATAAGCTACCGTTTTCGCACACATAAAAATCTTTGAAAGGCGTATGCGTGTGCGCGAGCAAATAGATGGCCCACGATAGCATATCGTGTCGTACAAATCCGATGCAGATAAATCGCACCTATTTAATTGGTCACCTGGATGTTTTCATAATTGCCACTTGTACTGTTTTGCTTCGGTGGCGTAAACGGTGGGCATACCTGTTACGCACTGCTCGCTACCACCACTTCGACTGGTGGCAACTTTTTTTCTTGCAACGGTCTTGCAACACTCACGCATACACGCGCGATAATTAATACGATTGTGCCTGATTACAGTCGACAACCGTCATGAAAACCGTTTTTGTCGTCCAATCAAATCATATATTCATTTAATAAGCACACACACACACACACACATAAAAACAAGGTTAATAGTGTTATGAAAATTTATTCAGAAATTTATTAATATGACTTTTTTTAAATTATTATCACGAAACAGTAGATTAAAATTATTTTAAGATTAAATAATATATTACTTATCAAATTAATTTACATAACGTCTATTGTAGCTAATCTATTTATAAAAACAGCAATAATTTTCACACATAATTATAATCTAATTTTTAATATCTCGATCGCGTTGTACGCAACCTTGATAGTTTTTTCTCTCCTCGCCAAAATTTCGAGAAACAACGTGTGTTTATATATTTTTTTGCGCGCGTAATAATAGTGATTAAACCAATTTGAAAACCCTAAAACTTTTAGCGTAATCACAGGTTCGGGTTAATTAACACTAATTGCGATAATAAAACGCTTAAATATGGTAATTTCGGTTTGATGCATCGCCTGTATATTTGCAGAATGGAATGCGGATCGGACGACACGATTTATTTGCAAAATAGTGCCCGTCATTTACAGGCGTCTTTTATGCAACGTTACAATTAATTAGTATGATGTGTGAACTTTAATTCATGTTTATGGTGTACTTTTTTTTATAAATCATATATAACGGATGCGCAGACTGTCAATTATTATGTGTGTATGTGATTATATCTTTATTGCGTCACGTAAATGTGACTGGCTTGATCAGAATACTTAATCGGTCTTTATTAATAATGCAATGTGGCGCCTTATGTATTATGGAGTAATATTTTATGCGATTCGTGAATGAATCGTTGATCTTGATTTCCTAGTAACGATTGGTGATATTATTGTTTCAAAATTAATTTGTTTTGTAGTCTTAGTAAGTCATTGTTGTAGATTCACGAAATGTTTTCGTATTTTAAAATTATTAGATAAAGTAATTTTTCAAAACAACAACGAGTAATAAACCAACGCTTGAGGTGAATTTATTTGCGTTTAATTATCGAGTTAATAGAAAATTGGGCAACCAATAAGGAATGACCGTGCGTCCCATAAATCATCGACCGATTTCAATTTGTAAATACGTTTCGGCCCATTATTTGAGCGTACGTAATATTTGGAACGTCTATAAATCACTTAATGCTCCGATGTAATGTTTATAAAGCCCGCCGAACCGAAAAAAAACAGGGTATAAATTATATTTTGTGACACATTCGTACTTTCACGCACGTACGTACACTTACTTATCGCATTCGCGTCACCTTTTGTATTTCGCACGGATTTTGTGTTCTCATTCGCGCCGTAAGTCTTTAACGATGGCCAATATTGGTGGGGATTGTGTGAAGAAAAATATTTTCTCTTTACTGGAGGGGATGATTAAATTTATAATAATTTACTAATAATTTCTTTGATAAATTTCATTACCGGATTTTCAGTATTTTTTCCCGCCTTGATTGATGTTGACTTTTTAAATTCTTGAGAAGATAAATTAAGTTGATTTTAATCATATAAATCAACTGCAGTCGTGTATGCTTGTGATTATGGACCTAAATTATCTACAAAATACTGCTTGCGCAGTAATGTATGCCTATATATTAGAAAAATAAAATACTCATGGACTAACAATATACAGAATTAAATCATCTACAAAATACTGCTTGCGCAGTGATGTATACAGTAGTGTCTTCTTATTGATGTAAATCAATTAGAACATACTGCTCGCGCAGTACTTCTTATACACAGCAGTACTGCGCGAGCAGTATTTTCTAATTGATTTACATCAATAAGAAGACACTTCTGCATTAGACATTAATCACTGCGCAAGCAGTATTTTATAGTTGGTTTATCATCAATACAATAAAAATTATATTTATAAATTGGTTCAGTTAGAAGAATTGTATGAATATGATGGTATATTGTGGATATTCAATATTTCATGAATGATTTTCTCATTTACCTCGTGGTGAAACATTGTGGAATAATAGGTAATTAATTAAAAAAACTTGGTTTGTTTCACTAAATTTTTATATTCACTCGACTAGTTTCGCTTTTTTTACTCAGTCGTGTATGCACTCTTGAAAATGCTGTAAAAAGCGAAACTAGTCAAGTGAATATAAAATTTAGTGAAACAAACCAAGTGTTAGTGGATATCCAATTTGAAGGAAAATGATAGGAATGGTTAATGCAAGGAGCCATTAAACTAAAAAATACAAGCTTATATAAATACATACGAGGATAATCGTCACCTTTAACAGAAACTGTAGAAACTGTAGTGTCTACAAATGAGAGTTGTTGAAAGTTGGATTACCTAGATACTAATATATTTAGTAGGATTTTTGGCGCCGCAATGGATAATTGTTTTTCCGTAAAATGCTTTCCAATAAAATCAAAACTTAGAAAAATGACTCCTACTGATGAACTTTTAAAATGTAAACATCAACTTGAATTACTTTATATATTATTGCGATATAACACAAGATATTTAAACTCATAAAAACTCCAAGAAAACTATACAACAAATTATTAATTCAACAACGTTGTCAATACAAATCAAATCAAATCAAAGATTGAGAACGTCAATAACCCATTTAAATGTGTTTGGAATATAATAAATGAAGTCAAAGGAAAACAGTCAATATTTCAGGTACTGCAGAAGAATTAGCAACAGAGTTTAATTCACACTTGCAAAATATCGCCTCTCAACTACTGTAAATAAAAATCAAACAACTTACTCTGCTCATATTCAACAAAATTATAATACTATTAATAATTATTATTAATTTTATATATGTAGGGTGTGTGGGTGGCCACTATCCTACCCTCCAATCTGTATATCATAAGCACAACTTTATTTTGTTTCCCTTCTGTAATGCCATTCGAGCTTATGCTCATCAGCGCCGAACAAACTACTCATTCATAACGTTTTCCAAATGTTCTTATGAGAAAGAATGTGTACTTTGACGTTGATGTCTGTGGATTACCTCTTAAACAACTAGAAAATGATGCTGGAGATAAGAAATTAGTTGTTAAATCTATGAGAATCTGGAGAAACAAAGATGAAGCAGCTTAAAGTACTTCAAAAGCTGATAGTCATCAATAAAAAGGATAATATTTGTTAGTAGGACTTTAAAGGAATCATGAAGAGAATTATTGCGATAGATACTACGTGGTATTTGCTTTAATTTAAAACAGAAAATATTTCATTTCAATTCAAAAGAATCGTTTTATTTTTGATTTTAAACTGGAGAATATCACGATTACTGAAAGTACTGTCATCGGATGAACATATGAGAGATAATTTACATTCTCATAAGATTATACTTTAAACAATTATTTTACAAACCAAATGAAACAGTGATTTAATTAACTGATTGAGATGAATACATTTTTATTTATTAATTGCCCAAACCGGCCAAGCCCAAGAAAACGAAGTCAACCGCTGCAGCAGCTGCTAAGGTGGAGAAGAAACCAGTAAACCAAACCAGTAAACCAAAAAGTAACGTGTGGCACAGTTTAAAGTTAACAACTTTGACTGCGGTATCAGACTTTATTTATATGTAATGTAACATTATAATGTGGATTCATGTAGTAAATAATTGTAATTACCAATTAATTACAAAAGCAACTTAAAAACCCATTCATCACCCATTTCAAACGCAACTCACGCCAAATTCATAATGACATAACATCCTTTGGTAATTACAACTCATCCGTAAAAAATAGAAAGTAACGACACTTATTCATCCAGTGAAGAAAGTACACGTTTTCCAAAATAATTTATTACAAAGAATCCCACACAATAGATAGATATAATAAAAAAAAGAAACATGTAAGAAAAATACAAATTAATCCATCAACTTTACGCCCGGAGTTGATTGTTTTAATTACACAAATTTGATGGACACGAATGGTCTGCGGGGCATGCGGCGTACCTCTTCTGCCAATTTCTCTGTTTTCGCGCAACGCGGACTTGAGGACGTTTACCGAGCTCAATTTGTAATCGCACAGGACGCGTACAGTATCAAAGCAATTATCTGCAATTAGGAGAGTTCTGTAATTTCGCCGACGGGGACGGGATAACAACAATAATAACTTGCATAATCGACGTGGTGAAGTTACACATCTTGCGAATTCGCACATTACGAATAAATGGCACGCACAGAAAATCTGCACATTCTGTTACGAAATAAACAAATTAAATAAATCATTTTATAACGAAAATAAATAATTGCATTTCAAAATGCGAATTGATTTGTTCCTTTTTCAGCAAAGATGTGTGTGCATTTTGGTTTAAGCGGTTTAAAAGCGGTGATTTATGTTTGAACGACGAACAAAGCCCTGGAGACTCTAGAATGTGCAAAAATTATGAGTTCAAAATTTGGTACAAACGCAAAAAGAGTTTACAGAATAACCCAGTAGTTAATTTCTATGATACTACGTAAGATGGGAAAGATCCAGACAGAAGGAAAATAAGATCTACATAAACTAACTGAAACCAACCCAAATCAAATGGTTGCAGTGTATTTTTCTCTGCTCAAAATAAAGTCTTTCAAAATGGAAAATCGTTAAGAGCAATGAGAATCATAACAATCGGTTGTAAAACCCAATCACTTCATAAAAGAAGTTTCTCCTCTGAATTTGATGGAATATAAACGGTTTGCTTATTTATAAGTTGTTGCAAGTGGGTGAAATACTTACTCTTAACTCCTACCAACATCAATTAATCCTCTTGAGTCAAGAATTGGAACGAAATCGGACGTATACTTGATAAGGAGAACGTCCAGTGGAATTGTATGTAGCATGACAATACCAGGCGATACAAAAGACAGCTTAATTTACGAAACATTTAATATTATTTATTGATTGATTTTGATTGAGTTATCGATAATTAACATTTTAACTCATAATATCAAACATGAAAGATCATTAAATCGAAATGAACCTTCCCAGGATAAATCACTCAGGCAATTTTTACTGCACAGCCCTAAAACAATTCACCTTTCAATAATAATATATGATAACACGCGTACACTTTCCGACAATAATAAATTACCGCCGGCGGTAAGCGGACATTAATGCAGAAAACGTTATCTTATAATGATGTGTCATGTTCATTTACTTATCGGCATTTTGTATTTTTCCCCGGTGATTTTAATTACGCCGGCACCGATGAATAATTTATCTTTTTTTTTTAAACGCACCGAGTAACGCTCGATATGAACAAAATAAATATGAATAATTGAAGGCAATATGGACGATTGCGACGATGAAATTTTAATTGCGATTATTACTTTGGAAATGTTTCTCTTCTTACTCGTATTAAGACCACCTGTTGTTGGTTGCGCGTGTCGCAACCTGGGATTGTTGATTGGATCGGTAATTAAAGGAATTGGTCAGTGATGGGTTTGCGGTGTTTTTATGTGAAGAAGGTTCTCTCTTCTAATAATGTAATATTTTAATTACGTTAAGTTATTTTATATTTCTACACACTGTAATCAATTATGATTTTATTAATCAGTAAATATAAATAATCGTGTTTTATTAATACTTTTCCTTCATTTGCAAAAAATATTTTTTTTATTTAAGGTTGCCATCTACACAAATGGCGGCAAATTCGAATCTTACGTTCATTTTAGGATACTCTTTATATACATAATACTTTTTAACCAATAAGATGACTTGCGTTTCTTTTTATTTGATTTATTAATATTATTCTTAATTAGATAAAGTAATATACATACGTGAAAATGTGAGTATGTTATACCACATTCATTTTCATTTGTTCCGTGGATTCGATTATTCCGCCCTCTTTTGTTTTTTTCTTGTTTCTCATACGTCTGAATTTTCTTTAATTCCTTGGAGTGGGATGTTTGTGGCATTTTTTTTTAAAGTTTCTGCATGTATAACTAATCTTGCTTGCCGCATCTTTTTCAAAATTAATTCTCTTTTCTATAACTTGCCTTCTTTCTTGTGGTTTATCCTTCACTGCACTTTTATTCTCTACTTTGAGATTATTAATATGTGTCTTTAATTCACTAATTTCATTTTTAATTTGCTAATTTCACTACTCAGTTGTTGGGTATGATGTTCTACCGACTTTTTGAGAATAGTCTCAAATTTTTAGAAAAGAAATTGCATCTTCACTTTTGAATCGTAGGTCTGGGGCCAATTTGAATTGTATGAAGTTGCCGATGGTAAACAGGGTAAGTCGTACTCGTTGAGTGTTCGACTACTACTCAATTGTAACTTCCATTATCATTATTAAGATTGTGAGTTTATAAATATTCAAATTTAAAAGGGTTTCAATTTAAGTTTCTGTATATCATAAGCAAAGCTTTATGTTTATAAAATATTTGTAACACTTCAGTTGTAGAATAGAAAATAATATACTAAATAAATCTGTTATTATAAAACCCTCGTTAATGTTAAAATTATTGGAGGGTAGTGGACACCCACCCACCCTACACATAAAAAATTTCTTACAGTACAGACAGTGGGACAATTGTTATTTTCATTATGATTATTAAAAGTGTATATTTATAAATATTCAAATTTAACAGGGTTTGAACTTAAGTTTTTTATGTATATGTAGGGTGGGTGGGGGGCCTCTATTTCACCCTCCAATCTGTATATCATAAGCAAAACTTTACTATGTTTATAAAAGATTTGTAACACTTTAAAATAGAATATAAAATGATAAATAAACCTGTCATCATAAAACCCTTGTTAATGTAAAAATTATTGAAGGGTAGGATAGTGGCCACCCACCCACCCTATATATATAAAATTCCTTATAGTACAGACACTGTGCCAATTGTAATTTTCATTATGATTCTTAAGAATGTTTGTTAGTAAATATTCAAATTTAATAGGGTTGGGTTTGAACTTAAAATTCTTGTATATGTAGGGTGGGTGGGTGGCCTTTATTCCACCCTCCAATATGTGTATCATAAACAATACTTTATTGGATTTATAAAGTATTAGCAACACTTCAGTTTTAGAATAGAATATAATATAAGAAATTAACTTGTCATCTTAAAACACTAGTTAATGTTAAAATTATTATAGGGTGGGATAGTGGCCACCCACCCACCCTACATATATAAAATTACTTACAGTACAGACAGTGTGTCAACTATTACTTTCAATATAATCATTACGAGTGTGTATCTGTAAATATTCAAATTTAACAGAGTTTGAATTAATTTTTTTTTTGTATATGTAGGATGGGTGGGTGGCCTATATTCCACCCTCCAACCTGTATACTATAAGCAGAACTTTATTTTGTTTAAAATATTTGTAACACTTCAGTTTTAAAATAGAATATAATATGGTAAATAAACCTGTCATCATAAAACCCTCTTTAATGTTAAAATTATTTAAGGCTGAGATAGGTGACACCCACCCACCCTACATATATAAAACTGTCATTTATTTATTATCAAGTTTTCTAAAAGTAGACGATTGTAAAGTGTCAACTATCAGTTATTTATTGTCAAGTGATATATAATTTGAGGATTGTCAAGTGTAAGTGTATCATTTATTTATTGCCAAATTATCTATAAACTGAATAATGTCAACTATAAATTGTCATATATTTATTGTTAAGTCTACTAAAAATTGGCGATTCTCAACTGTCGACTTTCATTTATTTATTATCAATTTGTTCACAAATTGATGATTGTCAACTATTTATTGACACGTTATCTATTAAGTGACGAACGTTAATTGTCAACTGTCATGTCTTTAAATCTGTCAATCTATAAATTAACGTTTATCTAAAAAACTGACGATCAACTGTCAACATTTATTTATTGTCAAGTTTTCTATAAATAAACGATCAAGTTTTAACTATCAATTATTTATTGTCAAGTGATCTATTTTTTGGCGACTGTTAACTGTCAGCTGACTTTTCTTAATTATCAACTTATCTCTAAATTAACGTTTGTCAACTGTCATTTATTTATTGTCAAGTTTAGTATAAATAGACGATTGTCAAGTGTCAACTGTCATTTATTTATTATCAAGTTTTCTATAAATTGACGATGGTCAATTGTCGTTTATTTATCTGGAAACTGACGATTGTCAACGGTCGATTGTCATTTATTATCAATTTATCTCTAAACTGTTAACTGTCAGTCGTCATTTCTTTATTGTCAAGTTACCTATAAACTAACAATTATCAATTGGGAACTGTCATATATTTATTGTCAAGTTTGCAATAAATAGAAGATTATGAACTGCCAACTATTAATTAGTCATTGTCAACTGATCTATAAGTTGACGATTGTGAAGTGTAATTATTTATTTATTGTCAAATTATTTTAAAAATGATGATCTTTAACTGTCAATTGACATTATTTATTGTTAAGTTATCTATAAATTGACGAATACCAACGGTCAATTGTTATTTATAAATTGGCGATTGTCATTTATTTATTATTAAGTTATCAACAAATTGACGATTGTAAACTGTCAACTGTCGATTATTTATTGACAAGTTTATAAACTAACGAACGTTAACTGTCAAGTGTCATTTATTTATTGTCAATTTATTTCTAAACTGACAACTGTTAGCTGTCAGCCGTCAGTTCTTTATTGTCACGTTACATATTAATTAACGTTTGGCCACTAACAACTGTCATTTATGTATTGTCAAGTTATCTATAAATTGACGATTTTCAACTGTCAACTGTCATTTATTTATGGTCAAGTTTTCTATAAGTGGACGATTGTCAAGTGTCAACTATCAATTATTTATTATGTAAGTGATATATAATTTGACGATTGTCAACTGTAACTATTATTTATTTATTGTCAAATTATCTATTAACTGAAGATTGTCAACTATCAATTGCCATTTATTTATTGTCAAGTTATCTAAAAATTGGCGATTGTCAACTGTTGTCTTTCATTTATTTATTATCAAGTTATCCACAAATGGATGATTGTCAACTCTTAACTGCCGTTTGTTTATTGGTTTTTTAAAATAGTCCTTCAAATAAAGGAGTTATGGCGATTTTTAGAAAAACAAAAGGACTCCAATAACTCTAAAACGGAGCACCAAATCAAAAATTGGAACTAAGAAAATTTGTTTGTTTTAACTGTCCAAAAATGACAGTTTTTTTGGGTGTAATGACTTAGTATTAACACCCTGTATATAAAAATCCTTATAGTACAGTGTGTCAATTGTAATTTTTAGTATGATTATTAAGAGTGTGTGTTTATATCGTATATATTCAATATTATTAAGGGTTTAAACTTATGTTTCTTTGTTTATGTAGGGTAGGCAGGCAGCCTCGGTCCCACCCTTCAATTTGTATATCATAAGCAAAGCAATATTGGGATTATAAAATATTTGTAATACTTTAGCTTCAGAAGAGAATATAATATAATATATAAAGATGTCATCGTGAAACCCTCGCTGATGTTAAAACTATTGGAGGGTAGGATAGTGGCCACCCACCCACCCTACATATACAAAATTCCTAACAGTACAGACAGTGTGTCAATTGTAACTTTCATTATAATTATTAAGAGTTTGTGCCTGTAAATGTTTAAATTTAAGAGGGTTTGAATTAAGTTTTTTGTATATGTAAGGTGGGTGGGTGGCCTCTATTACACCATTTAATATGTATATCATAAGCAAAGCTTTATTCGATTTATAGATATTTATTACACTTCAGTTTTGGAACAGAATATAATATGTTAAATAAACTTGTCATCATAAAATCCACGTTAATGTTAAAATTATTGTAGGGTGGGATATTAGCCACCCACCCACCCTACATATATAAAATTTCTTACAGTACAGATAGTGTGACAATTGTAATTTTTTTATGATTATTAAGAGTGTGTGTTTAAAACTATTCAAATTTAACAGGGTTTCCACTCATGTTTATAAAATATTAGGAGGACCGAAAAGTAATTCAAACGAATAAAGTTTTAATAAGTTTTTAATAATATAAATCACCCTCGTAATCAACCACATTTTGCCATCTAGTATACAGATTTTCAATTCCGGACCCATCTTGAGATGGCATTTTGAACATCATCCAATTTTTCATATATTGTACCACTAAGAAAATATTGTAGGGATCTGAATAAATGGAAATTCGAGGGTGCAATATCGGGAGAGTATGGTGGGTAAGGCAGTACCTCCCTCCCCGACTCAATAATTTTTGTCAGTGTTCGTCTTGCGCAGTGCGAACGTGTATCGCCTTTTCTGTTGACAATCGTCAGATATTTTTCGAGTAAAAATTGGTTTGGTTCACTCAATTAAATTGTTCACAATAAAGGTCTGTATTAACAGTTGGTCCAGGTTTTAGCAATTCAAAATGAGCAATTCCGTAAAAAAATAAAAAACTTTTTAACTTTGTTTGTATAACATTGACTTTATTCAGTTAAAAAGTTTTTTATTTGTGAAGAATAATGTATAACGAAGTAGAAGCCTCCACCGTTAACAAATAATTTTTCGTGTTATAGTCATATTTAAAAAATCTAAAATACATTTTATCATTTATTAGTTTACTCAACAGAAATAATTTCATTCAAATTAGTGTTGCTTTGGTTGTTGTACTATTTGTAACACGCAAATTAATTTTGTTTTATTCAATGTCTGTCGAGGTATTAGCCAGAGAAGTAGTTGTTTCAAATTAATTTGTTTTGTAGTCTTAGTAAGACTCACTGTTGTAGATTCACGAAATGTTTTCGCATTTCTAAGTTTATTATACAGTTTTATTAGTTCTTAAGATGTTCCTACCTTTGTACGCAATATTTTATAAAATTATTGGAAGATTAATAAATAGAATGTTTTCTTCAAAACAGTGAAGAAATGAATATAACCGCGTTTTTATTATTTATATAATCTTCAAAAACTCAAAAACTCAAAAACACATACATAAATAGACATATACATAAATAGAATGTTTATCATGGAAACTTCCATCAACAGACTGTTTCTGTATTTTTTCATCATCATTAACAGTTTTGTTTTAGATTCTTTGGTAATTAAACACTATTTGTTGATAAAATAAAAGTGTATATATAAGGTGGGTGGGTGGCCTCTATCCTACTTTCCAATTAGCAAAACCTACACAAAAATTTGATATAAATTTTATTGCATCAAGGAATAAATATTTAAATCTTTTTTGAGAGAATATATAAGCAAACCTTTGGTTAATATTTAAATCTTCAAAGGGTGGGATAATAATCTTCCATATATAATATACTCACATTTGTTTAGCAAGATATCTTACCAATGCTTGTAAGAAGAAATAATATAATTTATTAATAATAGATAATAATATAGTGGCCTCCTACTCAGCCTTCAATCAGTAAAACCTAATAGATTATTCATTTAAATATTTAGGAAATATTTAGGAATGCATAAATTAGAAAAAAAAGAAAATTTATTATTCTTTTCTTTCCGTTTTATGGAATACTTTTTATTTAAAAAAATCATCTTTTGAAAGGTGCTTGAAGCTAAAACAATCTCAATTCCTACTCCTTAGTAGATTTTGTAAGATATTTAAGAAAAAAAATGAAATTTTTAGAAAGTCATTATCTAAATCACAAGGACAATTAAAAAAAATCGTAAAGGAATAGAAGATATTTGATAAAAATTAGAGACGGGCATTTAGAGAATACGTTAGATAATTCTAGAAATGCTTGAGTGAAAGGACTGACCAACGTAACATAATTTTTGTCAGATAGCTCCAAAACTAAAAATATAACTGACCGAATGATTAGGCGTTGCCAAAAAAACACAAACACAAAAAAATCAAAAAATTCATCGGAATTTTAAAGATTTTAAAAACTTTATTTAGATTTAATATTTGAAATAAAACAACTGAAAGGTTTCATTTCACTACGTTATGGAGTTTCATCATGTTTATCCTTCGAGAACTTCAATCAAAAATCTTTTGGATGAAAAGGAAATTTTAATCAATAATCAGAAAGTAAGAAGAAGTAAGAAAACAAAGAATTATCTTCATTAATATTTGAGAGAAGTAACGGTCGACTTGTTAGAGAATAATCAAAAACAGAGAATTTCTTTGTCACAGCCAATCCGACCACAGGAACTTTGGATCAATTAGTATTTATACTTTAAAGTTTCAGAGTCCAAAAAGAAAAAGAGCTTGTTCAGACCATCAAGAAACGAAAATTAGAATATTTTGGACATATCATGCGGGAAGGAAGATACTCTATTCTACAATTGATCATGCAAGAAAAAATAGACGGTAAAAGATCAAGTGGGCGACGAAGAACTTCCTGGCTCAAAAACCTACGACAGTGGCATGGGCAAACATCTACCGAACTAAGAAGAAAGTCTCCATGGTAGGATTCCTCGTGACAGAGAAATTCTCTGGTTTTAATAATTAATATAATAAGATCAAATATTTTCAGTTTCGTAAATATTATCTACAGTTTAGTAAATTATCAATAACTAGAAGAAGACATTAGAAACCAAGAATCAATTTAATACTGTAGGCATTTATTGTATTTTGTGATACATTTAAAAATTAAATTTAACAATTAATAATTGACTTCTGTTGTCATAATGATGAGGTCTTGGTGAAAACTATAATCACTAATAAAGAGAAGTATTTTTATTTAATTTATAAAATTAAGACATTAACCTTGAAGATAACGAAGATTCATTGGTATTTATTATTAGCGTAATTTTATCATGTAGACTAGATTATTTAATTTTATAATTGACGTTCACATCCACTTCAAATATATATCCACTTTGTATACCAGATTACTTTTTCTCCTGCCACTTCTCTGCATTAGAGTCCACACACTAGAATAATCTTTTGAAGTTGTTCACAGTATTTAATATGAGAATCTACCCATAAAATAATTAATTTAGTACATCTTGAAACAATTGAATTAACTGATTTTGATCCAAAGGATACTATTTGGATCTCCAATAACTAAAATGACTGTTGATTATAAGTTTTGGAATTGTTGGCAATGATGAAAAAAATCTAGTAGAACTAAAAGTAGATGATAATAGGAGTAAAAATCTTCGAAAAAAGAGACGACAAAAATGCATACATAAATCTAAAATATTTTAGATTAAAGAAGTATGTTTAAATAGACTAGCAACTTTTAGCATGAGTAAAAAATATGTTAAAAAGAAAGATAATTAATTACCATACGCATGCTGCTCAAAATATTTTTGTAAGATTTAAATATCTACCAGTTTTATAGATGATTTATTTAGGGCCTTTTTGGGATGTAAGCCCAGCTTCGCGGTAATAGTGGTGATTCAATTGAAGAAAACTACTGCCTTTTGCGTTTTAGATTATCATATAGGATCCATTTTACGTCTCCAGTAATCAAACGATCAAAAAACGGTTCTGTATTGTATCGATGAAGCAATACATTGCATCTGATGGATCGGTTGGTTTTGTTCTATTCGAATAGATTATGATGGACCCAAAAATTCCAATCTGCTTTAAATGTTCGTGGATGGTCGCCCAAGGTTAGTTAGTTAGTCAATTTGACATAGATTTTCTTCCACTTCTGTCCTTAGCATGTCATTTTCTAATGTTGTTGGTTTTCTTGTTCGATATGAGTCAGAAAGATTAAACGTACCTGATTCGAACATGTAAAACCATGTTAAACATATACGAACGTCTAATGCACGTGTATAAACATCGCAAATGTTTTTGGTCGCAACTGTTGCGTTACTACCCTTGCGAAACTCAAAAAGCATACAATGCCGAATTTGCAGGAAAAAATATATTATTATTATATTATAATATATTAATATTGAATTATTTAGAAGTGAACCAGTCACAATAATCTTAAAATGACACGTCTTTGAGATACACAATGAGCTGACGAATGACAAGACCATCAATGATGTTTTTTGATATACTCTATGCCGTGTTGGATAAACACGTACCTAAAAAAGAAAAGCCCTTCTACCAAGTCAAAATTCCCGCCATGGCTTACCCCTGAAATCAAGGCTAATGCACGTAGGGAATGACAAAATTGCAAGTTTCCTAATCCGAGACGTTCAATCGTTAATTGCTCATTTGCTACAAACTTATTTCCTGCTTGCTGGAAAATGGCTTTTCTCTATCCTATCATCAAGAATGGGAACTCTACGGATATTCACAACTACCGCTTAATCTCAATTCTATCTAATTTTGTCAAAGTACTCGAAACTGTGCTTCATAGTTCTATTTTCTAAGAGTATTTGTTCACATATTTCTTATTACCAACATGGATTAATGCCTGGTCGTTCTATATTAACGAATCTTGCTGTTATATCTCAATATCTGGCTTAAATCATCGATAAGCGCGGTCAAGTCGGCCTAATTTATTTAAGAACATGCCAACCACTCCTACTGTGGAAATGGAGGCAGTCATAGGTCTCCCACAGCTCCATCTAGTATTACAAAAGAAGGGACTTGTGGTGGTCATCCGACTACACCAGAAGAAGAAAAAAGTGCCGGGAGACTGAACAGGACACTTAGAACCAACGAACAGTATGTCCAGGAGGCTCGAATTCAAAATACCATTGAAGATGTTGATTGAATAGCTTCGAAGAGAGTCAATGAGTTTGTTCGACTAAAATTGTCCTGGTACACAAATGGTGTTAAAATACTGGAATAGGTATTTAAAGAAGAAAGAATTTGAAAAGAGGTAAATAGAAATTGCAGCTTTTTCCTTACCAAAATTAATTTAGAAGATTGATTTATTAACAAGCTTTATTCAACCTAATAAATTAAAGCCACCATCCATAAATTATTAGAACCGTACTGCACACGAGAAAGGAATTGAATATTCATATCAAGAAAACAAAAAATATAACGAGTCATACACGTGGTATGATGGATGCAACTTTCTACGAATAAATCTATCGAAATATCTCACGAATATAACGTTACATAAATACACATAAAAATAAATTTATACACTCACGCACGTTGAAGTATTTTCTTTAAGGACGCAACTTATGGATTTCGGACGGCGCGTCGTCCGTAAACATTAAAATAAATCACGAACCAGTATTCAAAATCTCTCTTTGATTATAAAAAAACAAACTTTAAATATAAGAAATAGGTTTTAATATTACATTAAACAATTAATTATTGTTGTTTATTGTTTGCTTTGTTTTTCTTCTAAAATTAATCTAAAATGCATACTAAATCGAATCGAAATGATTTGTTAATATAGTAAAAATGAAAATCATTTTTAGGTAAATTTTCAATTGCTGTTTTTACAAAGAAAGAAAATCCTACTATTTATGTGCAAACTTGAATTTTCTCTTGATTTGTTGTTTTGTTGTGGAGTTGAAATTCCATTTTCAATATATATTTTCTTCTTGATTAGAAATTAAAATAAAAACACTTGGTTTGTTTCACAGAAAATTTATTATTTCTTCTATAAGAAATTTCTAATCAAGATATTTCAAAAATGTTTCACCACGGGTTAAGTGATTAATTAAATATATATATTTCTTCACCTGATGAAGCCACATTTTGGGGAAACATATTTTGTGTTTAAAATACAACAAATTTGAAAATGAGAGATTGTTGTTATTTGAATATTTTATTTTCTTGTTTACAATGAAAGCTTCTGCTTCGTTATACATTATTAATCACAAAATTTGTTTGTATAATTGAATAAAAACAAAGTAAAAATTAACCTTTCGTATTTTAATTTTTTGTATCTTTATATATAATACAGTTGGTTTAGTTTTATATATCTAGGCACCAAAAAAAAAGAAAGCTATACATCAATTGAGTAAATTAATTCGCAACGTGTCAAAACGACAACTGATTTTCTAACAAATTGCAGCTTTGATTAATGCCGTATGATTAACAAACACCAATGCAAAAAAAATCGTTAATTGCATTTTAAAATGCATTAATTCCCCTGTTCCCCTGGGGGCCGTGCATGCTTTGATCTGTCAATTAATTTCGGGCATAAATCAATTATAATTAATACGTAAAAATCGAGTTGACATTTTCGGGGAGTCGCATGGCCCAGTATTTTCGAGACCGGTGAAACCCGTAGAATAATAATGTTTATTTTAATGAAATTAAATAAGCGCAAAAAAAATTATGTGCAGGCCGTACGGCAGAAACAGGATTATGCAGGACCATATATCTGAGTATGTGAGTAAGTGTTGAAATGAATTTATTGCGGGTTACACAGAACCTCTCTCGTATTTTAGACGTTATCTGTCGTCTCCAGCTGGGTTTGAATTGTCACACCTCGAATTCAAATTATTTATACTTTAGATAATGTTTGTTTTTAGTTAGCACATGTATATTTTCTATAGAGCCCTATTATTTAGTCACTGATGTTGAATAATCGTTATAGGTTACACCATTGCCTTTTTTTAAGGTTTCGTAGCCAAATTCGAGAAGACTGTTAAAATAATCAGCAAACAAACTTACACCAAATTGGTCAAAACTGTGTGACAGTGTGTAGAAGTATTTGTTTTGATTTGTTTTGTTTATTTGCTTTACATGCTCTAATAAAAATTCTTTAAAAACATATATAAATACACTAAGGTGCCCATCCTTCAAAGTAAACAGGACCTTTGTGAGACTTCTAGTTAATGAATCTTTGGTGCGAATTTTTGGTCGGCAGTGTAAAGGATCTATATTTAAACTTAAATTTTGCTTTTGTTTTATTTTTTATTACATAAGGGGTTTGATTGTTTTTAGCAGCAAAATCATCAACGATTAACAATTGAAATTTCATGTATATGTAGGGTGGGTGGTTCCTCTATCCCACCCTCCAATCAGTAAAACATAATCGAGGGTTTTAATAAAAGTTGTAAAATAAATTTAAATTTATTAGTTGTAAAATATAAATAAACATAAATTAATTGCAATTTTTTAGAGATTTATTCATAAAAAAATTTAAAAGATTTTTTACTGATGTTTTACTGATTGGAGGGTGTGATAGAGGCCACCCACCCACCCTACATATACATATGAATTCCAATTACTGATCGTCTCGCGGTTTGGAGTAAAATTAATTACAAAACTTTTGAATAAAAAAGAAATTAAAAAGGTAAAATTTCTGAGTGAGTAAATTAGTAAAAATTTGCGATGCAAGATGGGTGGGCAAACTTTAAATCTAAATTAGATAAGATTAGCTACAGAAAATGATTTATATTTAAGCTTAAATTTTGCTTTTGTTTTATTTTTATTACATAATGGGTTTGATTGTTTTTAGCAGCAAAATCATCAACAATTAGCAATTAAGATATCATTTTTATGTAGGGTGGGTGGGTGGCCTATATTCCACCCTACAATCAGTAAAACATAATCGAGGGTTTCAGTTAGAAGTTGTAAAATGTAAACAAACACAAAATAATTTTTAATTGAAAACAAATATTTCAAATCATTTTTAAAGATGTTTTACTGATTGGAGGGTGGGATAGAGGCCACCCACCCACCCTACATATACCTATTAACTTTAATTACTGATCGCCTTGCGGTTTGCAATAACTTAAGTTACAAAATTTGAATAAAAGAAAATTGACAAAGTAAAATTATTGACTGTGTAAATTTATAAAAATTATATACATGATACGTGGAATGTCTTTAAATCAAGCTTAAATAAGATTAGTTTGAAGGTTATTTATATATAAGCTTAAATTTGGATTATATTTTATATTTTATTACATACAAGTTTTTATTGTTTTCTAAACATAAAAATCATCAACAATTAGTAAATACAGAAAACACTTAATTAACAACAATTAGTATTTAAAGTTATCATGTATATATAGGGTGGGTTATAACAGTTTAAAGAAAATTTTATTAAAAATTCTAAAAAGTTGGATAATAAATTATTGAAAAAAATAGAAATTTTGAAGAGAAATCTGAAGACAAAGGTTTAGGCAATTAAAAGAGAATTAAAACGACTTCATCGAACAAAAATATAGTAAATTTATATAACTTGGAAAAAATTCAATTCAAAATTCAGAAAGAAAATTCTATGAAACTCCAACAATATAAATATCCTTGAGAAAATATGTTTATAAAGTTAGAAGAGAATTAATTGAGTCCATCGAGCAGAAAGTAGAAAATTCATTAATATTTTGTTAGAATGTTCTAGGAACTTCACTTCAAGAATTTCTCTTCAAATTTCTAAAATTTATAATGAAATTTTCTTCCAAACTATATTAATGGTTTAATGAACTTGTTTAATTTTCTCGTAATTTTCTAAACACATTTCCTTAAGGTGTTTTATTCTGTTTGAGTTGTTTCGGTACTTTCTTTAAAAAATTCAAATTTTTTCTAATAAACTTTTAAAATTTGTACATATTCTAAGAAAATTTTCTTCCGAGTTACATGAATTTGGTATTTTCTGTTCGATGCACTCATTTAGTTCTCTTAAAATTTTCAAACTTCCCTAGCATTTTCCAAAAGAATTTCCTCCAAATTTTTGGAGTTTTTAGTTTTTCGAAATTGTTAAACGCCTTTCCTCGAGATTATATTTTGTTAGAATTTTCTAGAAAGTACTCTTTAAACCGTTTAGCATTCTCTAGGAATTACTCTCCTTTATTCTTAGATCTTTTATAGATTTTTTCTTCTAAGTTACATGAATTTGCAATTTTCTGTTCGAATGGCTAGAAATTATCTAAACACTCATTTCTGAAAATTTCTTATTTTGTTGGAGTTTACTAGAAACTTCTCTTCAATAATGTCTAAAAATTTATCTTTCAAATTTTCAAAGTTTTTATTTAATTTTTTTTCCTACTTACATGAATTTTCTATTTTCTGTTTGATGAACTCGTTTAATTCGCTTGAGGTTTTCTCTCAAGATTTTTCGTTTTGTTGAAATTTTTTAAGAACATCTCTTCTAGAATTCTAGTATTTTCCAATGATTTCTCTTTCAAATTTCCAAAATTTTTATTTAAATTTTTTCTCGAAGTGAATTTGCCATTTTCTATTTGATTGACTCGTTTAATTCTCTTAAGATTTCTCATTTTCTTGAGAACTAATTTCTCAAGTTTTCTTATTTTGTTGGAGTTTACTAGAAGAGAATTTCCAAAAATGTATCTTTAAAATATTCGAAATTTTATTTAAATTGTTTTCCCAGTTACATGAATTTTCTATTTTCTGTTTGATGAACTCGTTAAATTCGCTTGAGGTTTCCCCTCGAGATTTCTCGTTTTGTTAAATTTTTTTAAGAACATCTCTTCAAGAATTCTAGTACTTTCCAATGATTTCTCTTTCAAACTTCCAACATTTTAATTTTTATTTTTCCAAGTGAATTTGCTATTTTCTATTTGATAAACTCGTTTAATTCTCCTAAGATTTCTCCTCGAAATTTCTTATTTTATTGCGAACTTCTCCTTAAGAATATAATATTTTCCAGTGATTTCCCTTTTTCTTTTATTGATTTTTTCTTCCAAGTTCCAAGTTTCTTCCAAGAATTTGCAATTTTCTGTTCCAATGGCTTGAAATTATTTGAACTCATTTGTCAAAATTTCTTATTTTGTTGGAGTTTACTAGAAACTTCTCTTCTAGTAATTTCTAAAAATGTATCTTACAAATTTTCAAAATTTGTATTTAATTGTTTTTCGTAGTTACATGAATTTTCTATTTCCTGTTTGATGAACTCGTTTAATTCGCTTGAGATTTTCTCTCGAGATTTCTCGTTTTGTTAATTTTTTTAAGAACTTCTCTTCAGGAATTCTAGTACTTTTCAATAATTTCTCTTTCAAATTTCCAAAATTTTTATTTAAATTTTTTTCCAAGTGAATTTGATGGACTCGTTTAATTCTCTCAAGACTTCTCCTCGAGATTTCTCATTTTATTGAAGACTTCTCCTAATCTAATCTCTTCTAATCTAATATTTTCCAGTGACTTCCCTTTTTTTTATTGATTTTTTCTTCCAAGTTAAGTGAATTTGCAATTATCTGTTCGAATGGCTCGAAATTATTTGAACCCATTTCTCAAAATTACTTATTTTTTAGAGTTAACTAGGAACTTCTCTTCTAGTAATTTCCAAAAATTTTCAAAATTTTTATTTAAAGTTTTTTCCTAATTACGTGAAATTTCTCTTTTCTGTTTGTCTGTTTGATGAACTCGTTAAATTCGCTTGAGGTTTTCCCTCGAGATTTTTCGTTTTGTTAAACATTTTAATGATTTCCAATGATTTCTCTTTTAAATTTCCAAAATTTTTATTTACATTTTTTTTCAAGTGAATTTGCTATTTTCTATTTGATAAACTCGTTTAATTAAGATTTCACCTCGAGATTTCTTATTTTATTGAGAACTTCTTTTTAAAAATCTAATATTTTCCAGTGATTTTCCTTTTTTTATTGATTTTTTCTTCCGAGCTACATGAATTTGCAATTTTCTGTTCGAATGGCTCGAAATTATGTGAACTCATTTCTCAAAATTTCTTATTTGGTTGGAGTTTACTAGAAACTTCTCTTTCGAAAAATGTATCTTTCAAATTTAAAAAAAAAATATTAAATTTTTTTCCTAGTTACGTGAATTTTCTATTTTCTGTTTGATGATTGTTAAAATTAAAATAAAATAAATGATTTCTCTTTCAAATTTCCAAAATTTTTATTTACTTTCTTTTGTTCCCTGTGAATTTGCTATTTTCTATGTTGATGTACCCGTTTAATTCTCTTAAGATTTCTCATTTTCTTGAGAACTTCTTCTTAAGAATCTAATATTCTCCAGTAATTTCCCTTTTTTTATTGATTTCTTTGTTCCAAGTTCCAAATTTCTTCCAAGAATTTGCAATTTTCTGTTCGAATGGCTTGAAATTATCTGAACTAATTTTTCAAAATTTCTTATTTTTGTTTTGTTTACTAGAAGAGAATTTCCAAAAATGTATCTTTCAAATATTCGAAATTTTTATTTAAATTGTTTTCCCAGTTACATGAATTTTCTATTTTCTGTTTGATGAACTCGTTTATTTCGCTTGAATTTTTCTCTCGAGATTTCTCGTTTTGTTGAAATTTTCTAAGAACATCTCTTGAAGAATTCTAGTACTTTCCAATGATTTCTCTTTTAAATGTCCAAAATTAATAAAACTCGTTTAATTAAGATTTCACCTAGAAACTTCTTATTTTATTGAGAACTTCTCCTTAAATATCTAATATTTTCCAGTGATTTCCCTTTTTTTATTGATTTTTTCTTCCAAGTTTCAAGTTTCTTCCAAGAATTAAAATTAACTGAACTCATTTCTCAAAATTTCTTATTTTTTTGGCGTTTACTAGAAACTTCTCTTCAATAATTTCCAAAATTTTATCTTTCAAATTTTCAAAATTTGTATTGGCTTAATATTTTCTTTCGAAAATTCTTGTTTTATTGAAATTTTCTAAGAACATCATTCATTCCATTGATTTCTCTTTCAAAGTTCCAAAAGTTTTATTTAAATTTTTTCTAAGTTACTTTGCTACTTTCTATTTGATGGACTCATTTGATTCTCTTAAAATTTCTTCTCGAGATTTCTGATTTTATTGAGAACTTCTTAAGAATCTAATATTTTCCCATGATTTCCCTTTTCTTATTGATTTTTTCTTCTAAGTTACATGAATTTGTAATTTTCTGTTTGAATGGCTCGAAATTATCTGAACTCATTTCTCAAAATTTCTTATTTTGTTGGAGTAGAAACTTCTCTTCAATAATTAAAAATAAATATCTTTCAAATTTTCAAAAATTTTATTTAATTTATTTTTCCTACTTACATAAATTTTCTATTTTCTGTTTGATGAACTCGTTTATTTCGCTTGAGATTTTCTCTCAAGATTTCTGGTTTTGTTAAAACCTTAACACCTCTTTAAGAATTCTAGTACTTTCCAATGATTCCTCTTTAAAATTTTCAAAATTATTATTTAAATTTGGTTTCCAAGTGAATTTGCTATTTTCTATTTGATGGACTTGATCGACTTATTATCTTAAGATTTCTCCTCGAAATTCCTTATTTTATTGAGAATTTTCTTCTTAAAAATCTAATATTCTTCAGTGATTTCCTTTTTTCTTTGATTGATTTTTTCTTTCAAGTTCCAAGTTTCTTCCAAGAATTTGCAATTTTCTGTTCCAATGGCTTGAAATTATTTGAACTCATTTCTCAAAATTTCTTCAATAATTTCCAAAAATGTATCTTTTAAAAAAAAATTATTATTATTTTTTCCTACTTACGTTAATTTTCTATTTTCTGTTTGATGAAATTTTCTAAGAACTTCTCTTTAAGAATTCTAGTATTTCCAATGATTTCTCTTTCAAATTTCCAAAATTGTTATTTTAATTTTTTTCCAAGTGAATTCGCTATTTTCTATTTGATGGACTCGTTTAATTATCTTAAGATTTCTCCTCGAAATTTCCTAGAGAACTTCTTCTTAAGAATTCTAATATTTTCCTTTTTAAATATTTAGAATTTTAAATAAAATTTTCTGTAAATTCATATAAATACATATTCTGCAAATTCATATATAGAAATCTTTAGAGAATTGAAGGAATCTATTGAACAAATAATAGATTCCTTCAATTCTCTAAAGATTTCTAAACATATTTCCTCAAGATGTTTTATTTTGTTCTAAATTTCAAGAATTTTTAATGGAATTATCTTCTGAATTACATGAATTTTCTATTTTTTTTTTTCAATGGATTCGTTTAATTCTCTCAAAGTCTTCTAAACAGATTTCATCTAGTTTTTTTAATATTTTTGTTTTTCTTGGAACTTCCCTTTAACTTTAACTTCAAGTTAGTCCAGCTATGTTATATTTGCAACTAAGCAGCCTTGATTTTAAATTTAACTTCCTTTTATAGGAACTTATCTTCAAAACTTCTAAATTTGTCTTTCAATTTATTTTTTAAGTTTTCTTCCAAGCTACACGAACTTTCTATTTTGTGTGCTTAACACATTTCTGCTATTATTTGAGTTTTCTAGTATTTAAGTATTTCCAAGATTTTTCCTCTAAATTGTTAGAATTTTTAATTATTATTTTTCAAATTTTGCATGATGCTCATAAAGTATTGATCATCACCAAGAGGATCAACCTCTTCATTAAACACGTCAAGCACTCCGAGTGGCGTCAAGACTTTTTTTAAGTTGCATAAAGAAGCTAAGGTAAAGAATCAACTAGTTAGCTTGAAGTAGCAACCAGTTCAGCCAAGTCTTGCTCACATTGTCAGTGGAAAGGAAGCACCAGTATAACTGGCTCTAATTCTTTATGAGTTTATTACTTAATATATACTCTTACTGTTGAGTTTTTTTAATACATCAATTTCGCTATTTTTCAGAGTTAACAATGTTATTAAAGATTTAAACAGAACAAATTGTTTTTTTTTAATATTTATAGAAAAACAATGACACATTTACGCTAATCATTGTGAACATTACGTAACCAGTAAGAGCCTCTTTCCGACCCAGATTGTGTTTCCTGGTCGTCTCGACTTTCCCAAACACACAAAATCCCGACATTACGCCTTCGCAATTGTTCCCGTCCTTTTCTCGCCAACGGCTTACCAAGAAATTACACTCGACGCCGACATTTTCCCCGTGCGGTAAAATAAAACGCGAATACAAATTGTCTACACCAGAACGGACACGAAGGAAAAAAGGACGAAAAGAAAAGGCCCATACTGTAACTATTGAATGTATAGATAGATATTGAAACAATAGAATTATTGGGTATATTTATACACGGAAACGATGTTTATTGACTATATGAAATCAATCGATTCTAGGCTATGCTTTGTTCATTGATTTTTTTCTTCTTCTTGTTTCGTTCGCGGCGGCATTATTCAAATCAGTGCGCGGAGGAGAGCTTTCCGCAAAAGGCTTATCTCTTGCAACACATCTGAGGAGGGATTATGCATTTAGAAAAAAAAAGAAACACTTAATTTAGATCGAGATTGCGGAATTTCTAATGCGGCCGAAACAAAAGTCTGAATGCACGATGCTTTTAGATTAGGTGTCCAGCGAAACCCGAATGAATAATTGAATTGCGCAATGTGTCGAATAAAAATTAGCATTTTATGTCGTAGAAATCGATCCGGTTAATACTTATATTGATATAGATATCCTGCAGTTAATGGGCACGGTCTTAGATTAATAATTTACGCAGTGATATATATCCGAGTTACGCAAAATGAAATCTTGCGAAAATATTTTTAAATTTTACTAATCAATTTTCTAAAGAATTACGTTAATTATGTAACCACCAACAACTGTCTTTAGACAATAGATGTCATCCTAATCGTTTTGCGATTAGTGATGACGATTGTGATCAAAACCAGAGAATTTCTTTGTTAAAGAGGATCCGGCAAAATCCTTTGGTCGGATTTCCTATAACAGAAAAATTCTCTGGTTTTTAATGTAGGTTTGTAGGTAACAAATTAATTTGTGAGACAAGCCAAGTAAATTTAATTTAATCTAAAACCTACATTAATACAATGTTTCACCAAGTGATTAATGTGGAACAAGTATATGATATTCTCTGGTTTTTATTTTTCTTAACAAATCGATCATTACTTCCTTCAAACATATAGTTTTAGTTGAAAAAGATTGAAATATTTATTTGATAGATACATATATTTATTGACAAATTTTACAATATTTACAAAAACATAGTGAATAATGAATGAGGTGTTAGTGAGCTAATCTGTTTGATTATCGTATATATTTATTATGAGATAATTTTTCATAATCATTTTTTGTGGACGAATTTAACATAACTCATATTCAAAACCATAAAATATAACATAGCGTCCATCGCTTATTCGAAAGTGACCAATCTTTATATTAATTAATTACCTCGTGCACTATTACTACCTTGCCTCATTAAGTAAATCGATAGCAACCGTCCATATACGGGTAGGCAGGCAACGGAGTGTAAAATCACGGTAGTATCAAATCCCACTTATAATTCTCACGAGCATGTTTAAAATATGCACCTCATCACAGCTTAAAAGAGTATAAATAAAAGCCCAATAGCATTTATAAATTACACCTTTTTCAGATATGCGGTCGAAGAAGTAAAAATAAAACATAAAAAACCAGTATAGCAATTACACCTTGGAAAAAACACGAAACCACAATTACTTATTGAATTCTTTAAATACGATACGATATAAACCAAAAAAACATTTTTTTTAAATTAATAATTCCTACACTTATGAATTACATTTTTATAACTGCTATGTAATTAATTATAATACCAAAATGCTATAAACATAGTTAACGGTTTTAATCACTTAACTGAATTAATTTTGTAATTCTGCTGTTATTACGAAACTTGTTGGTTAGATGGAAATGTGTATGTGTGTGTGTGTGTGTATAGAAAATCTCTGATGAGATGGGAAAATTAGACTGTTGCAAAATGGCAATTAATTACAGGTCTACAAAATTCCTTTCGCGTAATAGCACGGCGTTTGATGGAGAAAAAGTACCATTCAAGGTTCTATTTCATCCACGTCAATTAGCAGGAGTAATTATTAGGAGACTGCCCACTGGAAAATTTTTAACCCGCTTGAGGAATGCAATTAATTATTCACCTGTGTTTTATCATATTTACAAACACAATTTTATTAATACTTAAACGTGCATCTTAAAACATTATGAAACTCGATAACCAAAATGTTTGGAAACTCTTGCAAAAACAAAAATTTGATCATAATTATTATAAATTTTAACTATTATGATTATGCTCTATTGAATATTACATAAATATACAAATTTGAAGGATAACATGATGGTGGTTTTAGGGCTTTGGAATATAGGAACACAATTCAACGTGTAATAAGATTTTCTGGAGAGTTGATGAAATTCAGGAGTTTAGTTAATTATTTAGAACATACGTTTACAATTTAAACAGTATTCTTGCATTTAGACCCATAATTCTAGATGATAATTCTTCACGAACTATTCAACTATGGATCTGTAGGCATTTAGGTAATATTTTGGGTTTTATTTCATTTTGTTTAAACTCATTTTGTATGATTCTATTTATGATGAAAGGAAGCTAAAGATTCGTAGGGACAAAGAACGTTAATTTAGCAATTTTACAAAGTGAAAGCCTTTACAATCAAGTGAAGGTAACTCTTTACTAACACTTAGTCTTTAAGGTTCATCTAGATTTATTCCTGGTTTGTGATCCATCTTGTATTTTTTTGACTGGCATCATAATACGATTTCCTAAAGGCTTCATCAATTAACAGACAACATGGTTCTTTACTGAAAAGTGCAAGATTGATCACAAGCAAGGAATTTGAGGATAAACCAAAATGATCTGTTGGAGACTTAATGTTAGGATGTTCCTTGCTACGGTCTTCAAATTATGTGTATGCTCAGAAGACATCCGTTGCTCTCTCTTAAACGTTACTTAGGAAGACTTTTATTTCAAATTTGGTTGTAGTGTTCAAATCTAAACAGATAACTGAAAGGTATTATGGCTATTAAACGTACTGGTTTTTGACGAGGATTTTTTTCTTTAGAGGGTGAAATCTGGGTATGAAGGTTTGGTATATATTCAAAAAGTAGAGGACATGTTTAATCAATATGCTGACGAACTGTAACTACTTACTTACAATACGTTTAATAGTAAAGATGTATCTTCTTAGACGTCTATATTTGAAGAAGATCTCACTTTGTAGCGCACAATATTTCATAAAAATTTCGCTCCAACTAGTGAAGATATTAATAATACTACTGTTATAATATTGGGAAACGGTATTCACAAAACTACAGCTAAGGATGGAAATACGCGTTGTGGCCGATTTGAATCAAAACTTGAGGTTAAAAAATGGCGGCCAAAGAATAGACGATCGACAGTAACTTTATGGATATGATGATAAAAGGGATGTTTACTCGAGGCGTTTTTTTGTTTTTTGATGATATTTTTCTGGAGGTTCATGAACTACAAGATGAAGACAACTTTTCTATCATTCAAGAAAATGCCGGTCAATAAATGGACGATCGACAGTAATTTTATGGAGCTGTCGATAAAAGAGCACTGAAGTTTCATGATACTATAAGACAGCACAAATTTTAAAATATTGGGAACAGTTATTCGCAGAACTACTGCGTTGTAGCTGGTTCTAAACAAACCTGAGGATGGAAAATGCCGGTAAAAGAATGGACAATCGACAATAACATTCAAAATTCTTAGGTGAGAAAACTAAGTAATTTCAATTGATGAAATTCAGAAGAGATGTGAAAACAGCATAGTTATTAATTAATCGAGGTTAGTATCGTGTATATTTTAATACCAGTGTTCGTATTTTTTAGATTTGCCTCTTCCCCTCTGTTCCTAATCATTTTTCCAACCGTGGTCTACCATTCCTGTTTGTAAGAAATAAAGTCGCTGAGAACAACCATCAAGCATTACATCTTTATTGCTCTTACAAATAAAATATTCTGGAAATCCTTAAATTATTTTATTAATGAATGTAAGAAATAACAGATTACTTCTTCTTGCATACACCAACATGCGACCACGTCGTTTTGGTGTGTTGTTTTCGGACACAGAGACCCCAAAAGTGACGCATAGCTCTGTTCTTCATGCATTCAAGACCTTCACGGAGCTTGCTGTCCATGTTAGAGGAAGTAGGCTGGCTGTAAAAAAAAAGACCTTTATTGGCATATAATCCTCCATTACATAAAATATCTTTCCTACACACTATTTACACATGTACCTCACCTGTATGTGCCATCAATAATATCCTTTTTCCTGTTGGGGAACCAATCTGGGATTTTGCATTGACGTGGATTGGTCATGACTGTGACAATCTTTTCAACTTCCTCTTCAGAGCACTCATCAGCTCTCTTATCGATATCAACATCGGCCTTCTTCAGATCGATGTTGGCATACTTTATACCAACACTCTTAACTACGGTTAAGCAAACATCACCTTACGATTGTCATCCATATTTCCTTTGCTAATTTTTTTCGTTATAATCTAGCATAATTCATGCTTAATTGTCTACAAAATTTTTGTTAGTCCTAATTAAATTGATACAGTAATAAATAAAACACACTGGTAATTGCAAAACTGTGCGTGTGCTGACTTAATTGATTCTGAACTTAATTTTTCTAATAACAAAAGAAAAAAAACTGATTTATTCTCTAATATAAGCATTGATCAGATGAAACAGTAAAACGGTTTTATGATATTATCAGTTACGCTATTTTAAAATAACGTGACGGAAAATATTTTTCAACCCTTCTACTAACATTTCAAATGATAAGAGATCTTGTTTACGTTTCCATGACAACTCTACGCCCAAGAATTAATGGCCGTCAACTAGTTGCTATGTCAACAAGGGAAACCATTATGAATTTTAGACCAATAGAAAATACGCGGGAAATTTATATCTATGTTAAATTTTAGTAGTTTTGTATTCAAATTATTAGTTAATTTTCTACAACGTAAAAGGACTTTATACATTTTTATTAGTGTTATTATAATGAATTAACTTTTGAAACTATCATAATTATTGGATTTGTTATCCAATATTCGTATGTAGTTTTTAGTCTTGAATTAGTTTTTTTTTAATTGATGATTGAGGCGTTAACTTCGTGATACATCTTGGAAAATTAAACAAAAACGTTTACTTTGTTGATATCACACTTTATAAAGTGTTATATCAACAAAGTAAACGATTTTGTTTAGTTTTTTTTTTATTATTTGTTTAATTTTACTTCTAAAAAGCTGGCCATTCTGTGGAGATTCAAAGCTACGAAACCAGTGCTCATCTCTACCTGCTTGTAAACATATTTTATTGAGGGGATAAAATGTCAAGAGGCGGAAAAAATGAGCATATTTGACATGAAGAAAATTAAGTGATGTTTTTCGTCAAAGTACTTTCCTGTACTTTTTAATAAATCCAAATAAAATTTGTTGCTTATATTATTCTTATCAGCTAGAATTACGAGTATGTGTTTTAAGTATGTTTTAATTTTCTCTGAAATCAAGAGGTTTGAAATAATTATCCTAATTAAAATATTTTTAATTTTATTACTTTTACATACACAATTTTCTATTGTAGCAATTTCAAAATTATAATATTCGTTCAAATTCTATGAGAGAGAAATGCCCGTCATTTTTGATCTGTCCTCTGCCATCTATCATAATTCATCTATTATCTGTCATCTCGCACATTGATAAAATTGCTGTAATTATCAATTTTTACCTGATTTTTATCTGTCAACTCTCACTTGTCATTTGCCATACATCATCGAATAATGTCATCTGTTATCTATCATAGGTCACTTGTCGTCTGCCACCTATGACAATTCATCTATTTTCTATTTTCAGTTTTAAATCTCAATTTTCACCTTATAAAGATTTTGGTAGATAATTTTAATCTGTCAATAGTCACAAGTCATTTACCATCTGTATCTATAATCTGTCATTTAAAACGAATTCATCATTTGTCATCTATTTTTTGACCATTGCTAAAATTGTTGTAAAATTCAATTTTTATCTGATAATGCTTTTGACAGATTGTTTTCTTTCTCCTGTCAACTCTCACTCATCATAATTTGTCATCTGTCATCGAACATTGTTATCTGTCATCTGTCATTATTCACTATAAATATAAAATCCATTTATAAAATTGTTGTTATTCAAAGTTTCTGCTTGATATTCACAAATTGATAGTTTTGTCTATCAACTCTTATTTTTTATCTGTCGTTTGTGATCAAACAACTGCCATCTATCTTAATTTATCTATTAACTTTTATCAATCATTGATAGAATTGCTATAATATCCAATTTTTAGCTGATTATGATTGATGATGTGATTGTGACCGAAAAAATTATCAGCTGTCACTTATCATTTGCCATCTGTCATCTGCCATCTATCTTAATTAATTTATTATCTGACATCTAGAGCATTGATAAAATGTAATAATCTATTTTTACCTGACAAGGATTTTGACAGTTTTTTATCTGTCTACTATCACTTGTCATTTGTCATATGTCATCGAATATTATTATTATTATCAATTTTTATCTGCCATCTAAGAGAATTTATCTATTTTCTGCCATCTGTCATCACTCATATGTTATTTGATCATTTATAAAATGGTTAAAATCTCATTTTCCATCTGATAAAGATTTTGACAGATAATTTTAATCCATCAATTGTCACATGTCATTTACCATCCGTCACCTATTATCTGCCATCTATAATCAACCATCTAGTATCTATCATTTGTCACCTATTATTTCTGTCAACTCTCACGTATCATCATTTGTCATCTGTCATCGAACATTGTTATCTATCATCTATCATAAGTCACTTGTCATCTACCATATAAAATCCATTGATAAAATTCAAATCATTAAAAATTTAAATTTCTAAATGATATTGACAGATAGATTATTGTCATTGATCAACTGCCATCGACCGTCATTTATCTATTATTTATAATCCGTCATTACTGTAATTCCCAATGTGATTTTGATTTTTGATTTTGACAGAAAAATAACTTATCATTTGCCATCTGTCATCTTCATCAGCGAACTGTAATTTGTCATCTGTCAGCAGTCACCTGTCATCTGTCATCTATCTTAATTCATCTATAATCTATTATCTGTCAACCTACTCATTGATAATTATTAATTTTCACCTTAGTAGACAAATTTTTTATCTGTCAACTCTTACTTGACATTTGTCATATGTCTTCGAATATTATCATTCGAATTTATATACTGTCATTTGTCATCAGTCACTTATTATTTACTTGTAATGATTGTAATGTAATGATTGTAAATCTTAATTTTCACCTGATGGAGATTTTAGCATTGTCCAATTTTTAAATACATTAATTTATAATTTTGCAGAATTAATAATATTTTATTGTTTTAAGAAATTAGAACAAATTTTGTTATTCTTTTAACTGAATTATTTAATTGTTTATATGTTACCCTTATTCGGATTGAATCTAGCGTACTCTTGACCTACCTCAAAAAACTATTGCGGTAGATAGCGTTCATTAACCTAGCGTACTCTTGACCTACCACAATACATTATTCCTTGACCTAGCGTACTCCTGACCTGCATTAATGTACAATGTATTGAGGTAGGTCAAGAGTACGCTAGATAAATTTCTAATTTATTATGAGTGAATACTAGTACAATTTGTTTGATTGGTAAAGTCAATATAAAGTTTATTATTCCTGGTTTCAATTGTCTTTAAACAAGTTTTATTGTTACAAATACAGAATTGTATGAAAAAAATTCACTCGTTATATATTTTATAATGAGGTGATGGACTCTAATTATCACATCATCTTTCAACTCCGCTCGTCTTCTTTCCGACTAAAATTTTAAGTATATTTACATATTTTATGTTATAAATTTTGTATTATTATATTAAAAAGGAGTACAAAGATATTAAGAAATAAATAAATAAATAAATCATTTTTTAAATAATTTGATTGCATTAATTTTATACTTTTTCAATGACTTTCTCATTTATCACTTGGTGACACATTTTTCATTATAAAGAGTCTGATGTTGCCTTAAAAAACGAAACTGGTTGAGTAAATCGTGAAACAAATCAAGTGTAATTTAATTTAAACCTTCATCAGTAATAATTTTAAAATACCGATTAAATAATTCTCGGCGTATTTGCAAATATCTCAACTACCAAAGCAATATAATTTTGAAAATATTTATATCTTGCAAGTAAACTTTAAAAATTTCTGTTTAACGTTTAAAAGTTTTTAAATTAATACAATTACAAATTTACTCTGCTCTAATTATAATAAAAATTACACTAATGAAATACTATACACATCTATTTTAAATTATTCTGCAGAAACATTTTTTGATAGAAAATGACGGTCAAAGAATAGACGATCTATAATAACTTTATAGAGTTGAAGATAGAATAATGATGGAAGTTCATGAAACTATAAAACTGCAAGATGAAGATCATACAAGACTTTTCCTTCATTTAGGAAGTACATTCGATAAATTGCTGGTCAAAAAATGGAGATGACGATGAAAAAACTCTGAAGGTTTATGATACCATATGATGAAGAACAGACAACACAACTTTTACAATATTTGGATATGTTATTAGAAAAACTACAGCCACAATTATTGATTGCGTTATGGCGGATTAGGTTTAAACCTGAGAATGTAAAATAGCGGTAATAGATCGACGTTAACTTTATCGAGATGATGATAAAAGGAAGTTGGATGTTCATAAAACTACAAGATAACATTTTTTCATCATTCAGGATTTTTATTCGATAAAAGGATGAAGATATGCGTTGCGACGGATTGTAAACAAATCGGAAGATGAAAAATGCCATTTTGAAAATTATCTGTTGATAATTGATTGATGATGAATTGATGCGATTTATACAGATTTCTCTGAGGCCTTTAATCGGATTAACCATATTATCCTAATGGCTAAGTTGGATGTTTACGGTTTTTACTATTAACTTATCAAATGGCCAAAATCTTACCTTTACAACAGGAAGAAAATAGTGAAATTTAAAAGCTTTCAATCTGAACCAATTATTTTCTATTCCTGTGTACCACGAAGATCTCATATTAGCACAATTCTATTTTTATTGTTTATGGATGACGTATTTGATTGCTTTAGATTTTTCAACAGTTTATTATTTGCGAATGACATTAAACTTTACCTTATAGTAGATAATACTAATGATTATTATGAACCTCAATCGGATCTTAACAATCTTTAGAATTGGTGTTATAATAACGACGGTGGCCTCTAAACCACTTTCTAAACTTCAAACACACGCGAGTGTTTTTCTAAATAGACATTTATTATAGAAGTTTTAACAAACTTTAAACATTACAAAAACTGTCGCTGATATTGTAGGATTTAGAGGTTGGAATGGTGAAAACCCACCCACCCTACAAATACAAATAAACCCTTGCTGATATTGTAGGATTTAGAGGTTAGATTGGTGGCCATCCACCCACCCTACAATTACAATAACATTACTGATATGCTGACATAAACTGCTTAAAAGTTTCTCCTAAAAAGTGGCAAAAACGCCACTGAAGAAATTATAAAAGTTTCGGGATGTGGATGAGGATTGCTGCCTTACCAACATCATGGCACGGGAAGGGTTTAAGCGGAAGAATATAATTTCTTATTGTGAACTTTGCTCGTGCTTCCTTCTGCCAAAATTATTTATTATTTATTATAATTAATTTGTTTTTATATTTATTATTAAAGAGAGCAGACTTAATAAATAAATAAATAAACATTCTGTGATTAAAGTATCAAAGTATATGCAAGGTGATTGGGTGGCCTATAACCTACTTTCAAAAATTGAAAACTCATGCGAGAATTTGATTTAATAAAAAATATTATAATGTCTACAAACTTTATTAATTCATTACAAAAATTCTGTTTTATGCTTTGTTTATTTTTGAAAACCCTCGCTTATGTTATTGTAATTGAAGGGTGGGATAGAGGCCACCCACCCACCCTACATATACAATAAAACTCAAAGTAAAATACTGTTTTTGATTTCTTGAACAACAATTGTAATTCTGCTAATGTATTCTGGAAATTAAAAACGTCACACTTACTAAAATATCATGAAATATGTAGGGTGGGTGGGTGGCCTCTAACCTATCTTCCAACTTATAAAATACATGTGAATATTTTACTAAATAAATATTTATTACAAAGTATTTACAATCTTTAATATTATTTTACAAATTAATCTTCTGAGCGTTTATGATTTTGATTTTATCAGAAATATTGTAATTTTTTAAAACAATTGCATCTATGATTATGGGTAAAATCCTTAAACAAATAAAGAATTGTGGTTTAAAAACTCAAATTATTATGAAGTGTTGTTAGAATTCATTAAAAATTGGAATTTGCGTAGATTTTTCTTAATTTCTCACGTGTACCAGCTTTGGCGCTAGGAGGGACATCAAATGGATGGAGCTGGAGGAAGCAGAGAGTTCTGATCACTGGCCAATAGGGGTAGAGATTGTGATAGGCAACAAGAAGGAAGAGGGAAGAAAACACGAAAAGACGAAGCTGGAGAGCCGGGATGCTATGAGGAGGGGGATGAGGAAGAAGTTAAAAGAAGTCAAGTGGAAGGAGGTATAATTAATGGAAGTAATGTAGGACGTCATCGCGAGTTACGGCAGGAGAAAAAAATAGAAGTAAAAGATAAGTGGTTCGATGAGGAGTGTAGAAGGGCAAAGGCGGAGATGAGGAGAGAGAAATACAAATACAACGAAGAAACAAACGAAGAGAGAAAAGTATGGGAAGCAAAGAAAAAGTATGACAAGGTGTGTGAAGAAAAGAAAAGAAGGGTGATAAGAAAAAAGGTAGAAGTATTAAGGGAATGTAAGAACGAGTCAGAGATGTGGAGAATACTGAAGTGTGGGGAAATAGAAAAACAAGCGGGAATAGAGCTAAAGGAGTGAACAAAGAAATGTAAGAAAGATAGTGAAGGAACAGTGGAGGTAAAGGTGGTAGAAGGAGCAAAGCGGTATGTGGCCGATTTCTCAGAGGAGGAGGGGAGGAAGCTTTTTAAGATGTTAAAAAAGAGAAAGCGGCGGGACCAGATGGCCTGAAAACAGAAATGTGGAAAGAAACATGAATGGAAGATAGGAGAAGATTTAGGATACTGATGATCATATAAATGTTGGGAGCTGTAATGTTTTTACTTACACAAAATAAATTCACTCGTGTATATTATTTTTTAAATTCGTGTTAGTTACAATCACATATTTTTGCAGACTAAAATTATGTTTCAACTCTTCTATTAATATTTTAAATGATAAGAGATCATTGATTACGTTTCCATGACAACGCGCATCTACGCCCAAGAATTAATGGCCATCAACTGGTTGCTATGTCAACAAGGGAAATTATGAATTTTAGACGAATAGAAAATAAGTAGGAAATTTAAATCTATATTAAATTGTAGTCGTTTAATATTCTAATCTAGTGTTATTATCATTAATTAACGATTGCAACAATCATAATTATTGTATTTGTTATACAAACTTCATGCTAAGCTTCTAGTCTAATTATATATTAAATTAACTTTACTGCCTTTAAATCATCGGTTAATGTTAGTCTAGAGAGTTTTTATTAAGCTAGTATAATTAATATTCATGTATTAATTTTATCTTTGTCATTTTGTGTTTTTGTATTTGTATTTTAATTATTAATTTAAGTTTTAATGATAATTTTACTCTGTAATTGAACTTTTGGTTGTTGAGTAAAAATCAATCAATAAATAAATAAATAAGCTTTGTTTACACACAAGTGTGTGACATAAAAAAAGTTCTATTTTATGTCATTTAAAGTTATAAAATATGTATCACAAAGTGAAAGCCTCTACAATCTAACTTTTTTTAATTCTTTGTTTAATTTTTCTTCTGAAAAATTGGTCATTCTGTGGAGATTCAAACCCACGAAACCAGTGCCCATCTTTACCCGCTCGTAAACATTTTCAGGATTCACTTCCATTGATGGAATAAAATGTCAGGAGGCAGAAAAAGAAGTACACTTTACATGTGGAAACATTAGTGATCACAGTACTTTCCCTTGCTTTCTAATAAACCCAAATTAAAATTGCTTATTTTCTTCTTCTCAGTTATATAATTATGTGTTTTATTGCATTTTTTAATTTTTTTTTTCTAAAATCAAAGAATCTCAAAGAATTTACTTGATTAAAATAGTCCAGTTTTGCTTAATTTTATTGTGTTTACTTTATTACGCATATTTTTAAAAATCATATTTCTATTAAAAAAACATTGTATTAATTTCAGATATAAAATTTTCGTCTAAATTATATGAGAAAAAAGTACATTATTCAATTAAAAAAAAAAAATTATAATTTTTCAGTACCGATTTACAACAGTTAATAATATTTTATTATTTTAAGAAATTAGAACTATTTTTGTTATTCTTTTAACTAAATTATGTAATTGTTTATATGTTACCCTTATTCGTATTGAATCTAGCGTACTCTTGACCTACCTCCATTCGTTAACCTAGTGTACTCTTGACCTACCACAATACATTATTCCTTGACCTAGCGTACTCCTGACCTGCATTAATGTACAATGTATTGAGGTAGGTCAAGAGTACGCTAGATAAATTTTCTAATATATTGATCTGGGAAAGACTACGACAATTTTTTGTATTAGTAAGGTTAATGTAGAGTTTGTTGCATTAGGTTTTTAAGAGTTTCAACTTTAAGCAAATTTTATAATATTTATTAGAACAAACAGGGAATTATTTAATTAATCACTCTTCATTTTTGTTAAATAAAACACTTTCTTTGTTGATATGATCAGCTCTGGATCAAAACTCAAGTCACTATATCAAAATATAGTGTGGTATCAACAAAGAAAGTGTTTTATTTAAATATTCAAGATGCCTCAACCATTAATCAATTAATCTCTCTCCACTAACAACAGCTAAGGACCGGTTTCAACCTATACAAATTTCATCAGTACTGTTCCTCAGGGAATATTAAACTTTGGATAAAAAGCTATGATTGGCTGAACCTCGATACGATAAAGAGCTACGCTGATTTTTCCACAAAATTCTCTGCTGATTTCGATAATATTATACTTCCTCAAATCTTCTGAAATTGATCCACTACTACAAAAACACTAGATCTCGGCAATGTTTTTTAAGTAGTTGATTCCTCACTACTACAAAATACTGGATCTTTTCGATAGTTGAGTGATATACAAATAATCAGAATCAGAAATATCTTCGTTTCTACAAAAAATAATAGAATTGATTTTGAATAGACGAGTATTTTATGAGCATTTTATGATCAGAATAAATTTGAGCACTCTCAATGACTCTTCAACTATTATTGTCCTAATTATGGGTGTGGAGAAGGGTTTAGAGTTAATTAATAAAATTAAACAAGATTATTCCATTTTAATTTATACTTTGCCAGTAGATCATAAACTTCTCGTTTATTTTATTGTTGTACGTCAGAAATACGCTACCTTAATTAAATAAGCAGTCAATGTCTAACTTATTAAATTAGATCAATTTGAAATACAGTATTAATAATTTTAATATATAAAATGCAATAGATTTTTATTTATTTACTCTCTTACAATATATAATTATAGTATTAAATGTGTACACGATTTCAATAACTATATTAAGAATATTTTATTAATAAACAATTTCACCTTAACATAAACATTTCCTGTAAAACAGTAGCCGTTACAATCCCAGTTTTGTAAATTTGCCTAAAACCAAAGTGTTTGAAAACATCTATTTTTATAGCTCTAATAAATTGTAATTTATTAGAGGATTTACATTTTTGGTGGAAATCTCTTAATGAAGCGACACGTTTTTTTATGTTCCGACTACGTAACATCTCGAAATGTCATCAAACGTATTAAAACCGTGTGTCGGTAGTGAAGACGTTAAGGTGTGAAAATAAATAATAGATAACGACGATGGGATGTGAAAACGTAAAAGCGTTGATTTAAATTTAAATGCAAACCAGGATCTTAGCATAAATAAATATTTTTGGGAAATATAATTAAGACATAGTAATTATTTAAATTCTAGAAAAGAATAAATGTATTTTATTATTGCAAATTAAACTTAATCTTTATATAAGCCATACAATCATTTCACCTTCAGGTTTAATCCCACGGACAATAAACGCATTGTAATGACCGGGCCAGTTGTAATGATGTCTCAAAGTAAAAGTAAACATGATTAATATCTGCGAACAAGTGTGAAGCGAATCGAACGCAGTCTTTAATTAAAACGCAGTCGAGATGAATGATAAAAGGGAAACTCGTGTAAATAACACGGTGGCGAACATTTTCACATCCAGCTGGATTGATTGCATCGCATTTACGGGGAAAGGGACGTCCTGAATTTTCGGACCCATTAAATATGTATAAATTTGCAATGGCTTCATTTTATTCGGCCCCGTTTTTTGTTCAGTGTTTAATTTATTTTTTTAGTTAATTCTTTACCTGGTTGAAATTAATTGTGAAATTGCACTTGATACATAATCGTTTTTTTTTACAGTGTTTAATTTTTTTTGGTCAATTCTCTATATGGATTAAATGAATCGAAAATTGCGCTTGATACAAAACAGGTTTATTTGTTACTGACTGAGTTTATTTTAAGTGAATACCAAAAAATAATCTATTCAATTTAGAGATGGAAATATAATCATTATACGTGTCATAATTTTATCCACAGTAGATTTTTCAAAACGCCAGATTTACATAACATATGTGAATATTTTTTGTAATGGAAAATAGCAAATTTCACCTCGTATATCAAAATACGAAATCTTCATATGACTAGTATAACAAATTTATTATTTTCGGATGAGTAGTTGACGCAGAAACTTTTTTTGACAATAGCGATTTATCATCGCGGTCATTATGACATACCAGATTGTATAATACATTAGAAAATATCTACTCTTCTGTACATCTTTTATTTCAATCACATATTAAATATATTTTAATTTATTCAGAATTGAATTTGGCTAATCGGCGTCTGAATTACATAAGGATGATTAATTGGAAACCAACTATAACTCTAGAGGTGATTATTTAGATAACAAAAATGTTAGATTTTCAAATTGGTTTTATTGTAAACACTATAAATGTTTCGCCACGTTGTGGCTTCTTCAGGTGAAGAAAATATACAAATAAAATATAAATTATTTCTTATTTTATTTGTACATATATATTCTTCACCTGAAGAAGCTACAACGTGACGGAACATATTTGGTGTTTACAATAAAACCAATTTGAAAACATGTTTGTTTTCTAAATAGTGAATATGGATTTTTAACACTTAAGTGACTCAACAATCAATCTAGAGGTGATGTTTGAAAGTAATGATATCGGAATTGTCGTATGTAAAGAAGATGCAGATGATGCACCAGAGAACTTCTGTGAAAGATGCCAAGGAATACATTGCCTTTATCTAACGAAATACAATCTATTTGCTGATCAAATTATCTGCCTGAAGAATGTAGCTCTGCAGGTGTTTGGCCACGGCTTCGGGAGTCGAACTACTTTCCGCAACGCTGTGTCGTCGGCGTATTGCTGCATAGTGGACTGGATTGATTTCAGCTTGAAGACCGATGTGAGAAAGTCTGCAACATAAATATTGAATAAAGTAAGGAAGAGTAAGGAGCCTAGTGGGAGGCCTGCTCGTGGCGTGAACGTTCTGGAGATGGCATTCCCTCAGGTGATCGTGCATTTTTTGTTGTAGGGAAAGTTGATGATGATACGTTGCAGTTTGTGTGGGGATCGGTAGTTCTTCAGCTTGTACAGGAGCCCACTGTGCCATACGATGTCAAACGCCTTGTGAATGTCCAAAAGGACGCCGTAGCATACGGGGCCATTGTTGATGGCTCGAGTGGCGTCGTTCAGCAGATGAATTTCTGGATCCTAAGCAGATTTTGCTGGTCTGAAGACTGATTGATGAGCTGGAATGAAATCAGCTCTTTGCAGAAGACGTTAATCTGACTGAAAATAATTTTTTCGTACGTCTTTCCGATTCCGTTGAGTAAGGAGTTAAGACGATGTGATTTGACATCGTCAGGTGGTTTCACGCGTTCATAGAGCATAATTATCTTCGCCGTTTTCCATGGAACAGGAATATGCAGTTTTTAGGGGTCGTCGAAGGCTGGGGCTTCTTCCTCGTCCACTGGCATTTTTCTGACCGGTGAGAACTTCTTATAAAATTTACCACAGTTCTGTAATTGCGGTTAATTGTTGCTTTTTCTTCGTTTCCATTGTTGAAATAGGTTCCTCTTCTTCTTGACGAGATTCACGACATTTGGAAGTTAGACAGGTATGTTGATACATATACGGCAAGTTAGAATAGCTTGCCTAGAAAACAAGACAATTAGTGGAATAAGATCGCCGGTGATGGTGGTGTCATGATGGGCGTAGTTGTGGAAATATCATAGGGGGAGATAGTGATAAGGATTGTTGAGGATTGTCCTTTGATAAAGGTCAATAGTTATATAGTGTTGTAAAAGGCGTTGAGGTCACCTAAGATGATTGTTCTGGGATGACGAAGATTGTACAGAGGGTGACGTGAAGCTTTAGTTACACCATAGCAGTGCTGTTCCACGTTTGTTGGAGATAGCGTGGCAGTGAATGCTATAATAACCTGAAACAGATATAATATGATATTCACGGAGATTGGTCTTTTGCACTGCTAGAATGTCCGCGTTGTCGATATGCAGGATGTTGTGGATGAGTGATTTTTTGTTGCTTCGACCAGGTGTAGTAGATTTTGTTACCAATATACGAGATTTTTATCTCGGAGAGGTGCGTCTTCTTTGTCAGGCTCACAAAGAGGTTGAGTAGCTCTGTCGTGCTTTCGTGGATTGGCTCTTTAGGACGTACTGGAATCACCGGCGTGGTGGCGTCTTTTTTCGCATATTGTTAAGATACGAAAGAAGTAGGTTTATTGGTTGCTCTAGAGATGATTCTAAAGATGCGAATGCAGGCAAGGCAAGGCCGGCATCGTTGGCGGCATCCATCACCTCCTCAGCGGTGACGTCTAACGGCAGTCCGGTGATGACCTCGGGCCTTTAGGGTAACTGTCTATTCGGTGGTGTAGTGCCTGATGGATGCTGAATTTCCGCAGATGGAAAGGGAGGCTATTTCAACTTTGGCTTATGGTGTTTGCAGAAGGATAATGTTAAGCCTACTATAATTCTGCATTGGCTCCGGCAGAGGTTTTATGCGTGTTGAGTTGTTTTTTTTCGGCTTCTCAGTAGCCCAAGACGTGGTCGTCGTTGTGGTGGCTGGGGCAGGTATTTTATTTGGACTGACGGTTTTCGATGTGGATTGTACAATTTAGGCGGTTGTTGAGGTAGATTCGAGCGCCTTTGGAGCAGTGGGAACTGCAGCGAGCCTCATGACGGGAACTTGTGAAATGGATGTCACCTTTGTCGTCTTTTAACCCTTTCAGTACTATGGTTGTCAGTATAGGCAATGTTGCCGCTTCCCCTTAATTTTATTTAGAAGTTATACTTTTCCGGAATGGCAACACTGCTCTTGCTGATATTATAAACGTCAACATTTTCATTCCTCGATACATGGTTAATAATTGAGGTGAGTAGTCCGTCAAGTGTATGTTTCTATAAGTATTTTATGCCATTTTATTTTAAATTTTATGCTTCACTAAAATTAATTTGCTTTTTATAACAATATTGAAGAGATACAAATTTGTAAGTAGCATCGATTTTACAGATACAAGTTTCGGTATTGACAAACAAAGATAAGTTGCTTGTATACAACGTTACGTTGGTATTGGTGTTGTTCCATTTCGCAAACATTAGTTTTAGTTTTAACTATAATTATGTCGAAGCAGTATGCTTTTCGATGGAATGAAGATGATATAAATGATATTCTGTTTGATCCAAATGTGTTGGACATTTAGGACGATTTGGACTTAGAGGAACAATTAAATAACGCTTTGTAAGGCGACGGCGATGCCATTATCATTATTATCATCATTAGGCCTTGAAAACAATAAAAAGGTAAGAAAACAACCTATTTTGCCTAACATTCTACTCATAAATAAGTCCTATAAGTTCTTATCTCTGTATAAAAAACGCCAACATAAGTTTAAAATGTGTTTTAAATTTGTTTTTTTTTTTTGTAATTTGTTAAAATTTTATTTGAAGGTGTATTTTTCTGTTTTAGAATGACGATGAGTTTCACATGGAGGAAAAATCTTTTCTTGACGATGTGCCCAATATAGATCAACCCAGTGGCTCTTCGGCAACCTCAATGTACCTGCCGCAACGAAGCAGAAACATTTAAAAAAGAAAGGATTAATCAAGCCAAAGGTACGGGAATGGGGCTCAAAAAATTTTAAAGAACCGACAGTTGAATGGTTAGGTTCATTACCAGCGCCTCCAGGTGAAGAAATTAACCCTATAGACTATTTAAAATTATTTTTTGATGATTCTGTTATTGAGCTGTTGAGCAAACAAATATTTTTGCTTTACAAAAACATGGCATCTCTTTGAAGTAATCCATAGACGATATGGAAAAGTACATTGGAATTTTAATTCACATGGGTTTGGTTCCAATGCCCGCTTTGCATTAGCAGTACATTAGTACTGGTCCAAAGAGACCAATTGCGGATGCCATAAGATGCAACGAATTCAACAAATTTAAAAAATACTTCCACATAGCCGACAATTGAAAAAGCCAGGAGAATATGGCTATGATAAGCTCTTCAAGGTCCGGTCACTTTTAAATGGAATAAAAAATAATTTTAATAAAATTCCGCCTGTAGAGAAGCAGGCAGTAGATTAACAAATAATTCCATTCAAGGGTCGATTGTTTCTAAAGCGAAATAAACCGCATACCATTTATGCCGATTCAAGGTTTTTACAAGACCTAGCAGTTCAGGCATCATGTACGACTTTTCTGCTTATATTGGTGAGGGAACTTGTGGCTCTTATGGGATGGGATTGTCCGGTGACATTGTTTTGAAGCTAACAAAACCTGAAGACAAAAACCATAAGCTATTTTCCGATAACAGGTTTGCCCCGATTAATCTAGCTGGAATAGGGAAGTGCCCTCTCATTTCTGCAGAACATTTAAAATCGAAAAGAAGAAGGTCCATGGGCCAGAAGCAGTTGAGTGACGGATCCCTCTACGTCGTACGGTATTTTGACAGCAAGCCAATCAACTTGATTTCTACTCATGAAGGCTTAAAACCAATCAGCTCTTGTCTGAGGTATGATCGGAAAGCAAATCTAAAAGTTCCGGTCAAAAGACCAGCCATTTTTGGCAAGTAGAAACAATTTATGGGGGGTGTAGATCTCGCCGATATGCTAATTGAACTCTATATGGTAGATATTATATATATATATATATATATATATATATATATATATATATATATATATTATAGTGTACCAATATCTACACAGTCAATTGGTGGCTCCTCTACAGGAGGCATTAGCGTCAGCGAAAAGAAAAAGTGCAGCTGACATTACGTCAGTTTACTGCACAAGTGGCTTGGAGCATTACTATGGCCTGTAAGGAAGAGAGGACGCCCTTCATGAATTGACAAGGTGAGCCCGCATCTGATGTAGCAAACTTACAATAAACACGTAGAAGAGGGGCGCGAAAAATTCTGAAAAAATTTGTCAACCCTATTTGAACCATATATGTGAAGAAATTGTCGTAGGATAATTTTTTTGTCAAACAAAAATAATGTGATACTGAAAGGATTAAGGGGTAGGTTTTGATATAATCGTTTTAAATTAAAACAAAGGCGGAAAATACATCAATGAAATCATTTTAGACTCCTTGCAGCTGGAGATGATCAACAATAAAACCGTAGCAAAATAGTCGAATTGCGTAATATTCTTATTTACAAAAACCTAAAATCATCGTGTTAAGAGAGGTTTGGCCAACTAAACTTCACGCTTACTGAAGTTATCATTAAGAGCAAAAGTTGTAACCATTAAGTGATGAGAAAGAATATATGTGTAATACTGGGTTCCTGGTATGTTTTGATCAATTTTAAATGAGTCAGATGGAAATGGAAGATATTTTATTATTGTGTTTGCATATTTTATGGTCAATAGTAAAAAAAAATCAGCTGGCTTTCTGGCTCGCAGTAAAAACTTAAGCTCTAGGCGATGCACTGTAAAAAATGTGAGTACATCAATTAATTCTCAGTAGACTCAATGGGATTTTCTTTGTGGTTCAAGTTCGTTTGGTTATCCACATCAATTATAATTGTAACTAAAAAATATAGAAAAAAATGTATAAAAACAGGACTGTTATGATGACTACGTGCTTAATATGAAGAAGCTGAATAATCGCATGATCAAAGCAAGTTGCAAGTGTATCAACAAAAACGAGCTAGAGTACCTAATGAAGGATAAAATTATCTCGAAGAACACGTGATTAATCCATAATGCATACACTTTAGGATCTGGTTGAAGTTGATGGAAAAGCATCATTTTCACAAGCACAAATGAAGTTTCGCTAGACTGAAAATTGCTTTCAGCTGTTTAAAAAATTACAAACAAACAATCATGCGTGTATATTTGTTGAAAATTTTACAATCATTACAGATATAACGTATTTTAATAAATATAAGAAAACAATTGCCATCTTTCGACTAGAAACAAAACCACAGTTTTTGAAACTTAAACTGGAGAAACATGAAAAAATGCTTTCGGCGGTTTAAAACACTACAAAAAAATCACCCGTGACATATTGTTAAAAATTTCAGAATCATTAATCAGAAATAACGGTTTTTCATAAATACGAAAAATAATTACCATCGCTCAACTGAAAACAAAATCACAGTAATATAAACTTGTACTGGAGAAAACAGAAAAACTGCTTTAGGTCGTTGAAAAAATTATAAAAAAAATTATCATTGGTGGATTTTTTCTGAAAATTTCAGAATTATTGCAAAAAGAGCGTATTTTGATCAATATGCAAATTAATAGTTATCGCATGATTTAAAACAAAACCGCAGATTATAAAACTTAATTAAGGAAAAAAAGAAATTTTGCTTTAAGCAGTTGTAGACTTAAAACAAGAGTGTACAACTTAATTAAAGTAAAAATAGAGATGGATTGCATAATAGTAAATCATAATATTTATTGTGGTAGGTCAGAAGTGCGATAAATATCGTTGCTTATTTATCGCACTTCTGACCTACCACAATAAATATTATGATTTACTATTATGGAAATCTTATATATAAATTATAATTATATTATCACACATATTGTATTATTTAAATCGGTTAACTAGACAAGATTAAAATTAAACTTATTATAAATCCATTATTTATTTTCCTCGCCAATAAAGGTGAAATTAACAAAAATTCTTCCATCAAACATCCCATTGGGCAATCGAACGCGGTGTAATTACATATTATACAACATGCGAACGGGAACGAACAAAACGCTTTCTAATTACGATGCGGTTTTGATTGAAACCGAAACTCTGTTTATCTGCGCATCATTGTGTGTGTATTTGCGATTTTTCATACCATCGGCGTCTCGACGTGATTGACGAGGTCCGTCGTGTAATTAATTGCGGCAAGGCGTAAATTTCAGCTCGCGTAGGCGTGGAATTTTGACCTTATAACCTGGTAAAGAATGAATGCGTACGATTATATCTATCTTCATCGTGTTTGTGTGTATGTGTGTGCTTTATGTTACCTCTTTGTGTAACCAGCGTCGTTCCATTTGCACTTTCGAGGAATCCTCTGGATAATTTATAACTCTTTTGTTGTGTTACAGTTGTATTTTATTATGTTTTTAATTTAGTTAACGTAATTTGATTTTTGGATGAAGACAAAAAATATTCATGTAATAATTTCAGTACCATTATATAATAGTATGAATATGTTTCTCAGTATTAAAACATTGATAATGGTCACTTTGTATCCGAAATATATATCTGTAATTTAAATAAAATTTGTGAAGAAAGGTTATTAGTGCTTATTAATTTAATTGTTTCTCAAGGCGGGTCAACCAAACAAGGGCGACGGGAAACCAATGTATTAAGCATCATTTGTTAAATCATCGTGGACATCACAAATTCAAACATACACTCTACTGATCATTGAACTGGGATACCAAAACTTGGCAAGAGAGGAAAATTCAAATATTGAAAGACCTCCAAGGTCGTTAGTCTGCGAAAACCTTGCAATAGCGACGTGAAATGTTAGGAGCTAACACCAAGCCAGAAAACTACATAATGCTGTTAACAAAATGGACCGACTAAATATAGAGATACTCGGTATTCGATGTTCAATGGCCCAATGCTGGAAACATAATGCTAAACAACAGAACCATCTATAATTCAGGAAGTCAAGACGGTTCGCACCAATATAACGGTATAATTATAAGCAACAAATGGTTTTTGATGAACGCAGAAATAAAATAAACGACTCAACAAAGAGAAGCAATGGATGTTTCCATTACTACAACTGCCAATAATATAAAATTACGTAGTCCAGGATCGGCAATTAAATCGCTTACACTTTACCTTCCACCGATCGGACGCATAACGCATACGCAAAAGGAAGAGCACCATGCCGAGGAATAAATTATTATCTGCTCACTTCAAACAGCTTATAAAGAATAAGAAATAAATGGCGCTTAAAGTTATAAGTACACTTTGCGTTATCACCGTTGTCAATCACAAGAGGCCATTCAAGATCGCCTTGTGTATATTTTATGCAGAAACCATTATACAGGATGCTTAATAAACATTCTTTTGATGCATTTTGGAAACCCGCTTTGTTTCAAAGATACAGGACGAACACAAACTTTAAAATTAATACACACAAAGGTATTCCATAATTTTCTAAGGTAGGTCAATATTACGCTATAATTATAAATATCAAGTTTGATGTTTGATTTATTGAGATAGGTCAGGAGTATGCCAAATCAATGTAATTAAATATTAATGTGATAAAAATCATTTTGTAATTAAATAAAACTTACGTGTATGTTTTAATCGTTAGTGAAATACTCTCAGTAAGATTAAATATGATTGAATAATAAAATGTATTAAAATCCTCATTGTTGTAGATTCACGAAATGTTTTCGTATTTTTTTAATTATTAAATATTATTACTTTGGTATTTAAACCATTTTAACCGTTTAAATAAAACGAAACAAAAGTATTGAGGCTATCATTACAACAAAATTTTCCATAAATTTTTGGTGCTTGATAATTATTAAAATCAATCAACACCTCCTCTGTTATTAGAAAGACCCGACGCACATAAATACAATTATTAATGAGCTCTGAAAGGTGTTATTATTAATATTTCGTAATCGGGATTGTTTTCACGAAGCTCTAATATTAACGCTGCACCATGTAACACTTAACATCGTGTTGCATTAGCACACCTCTTCACACCATTCCATATTATTTGCCGTTTTTATATTTATATACCGAGATACCATCGTGCATCGCCCTGTTATTAAATGTGTAGTTCCGAGAAGTGTTGCAAAATTATTTACATTATTCATACACATTGATAACACCTACAAAATTAAACGTTTCTGCCATGGGTGATAAATCGTTATTAATTATTGCTAGAGCTCGGATAAGTGCATAACGTCGAAGTGTGGAAGAAGAAATTCACACGCGTTATTAATATGAATTTGCGAATCTAAATGTTTAATGTGTAGTCATTTTCTTATCGCCATCATTTGGTGATTGTTTTAGTAGTAATTAAAGGTCCTTATTGTTCTCCGACTGAAATTACAAAATCTGTAAAAATGAATACATCAATGGTAGTAATAATCCACTTATGTAATTAGCCTCGAACGTATCTTCACCACAATTAACACACTTAAACAAAAACGCATGCATATTTTAACCACCTCGACGATATGGTCAATAAACCCGTGTTGTTATTATTATTTGTATAATTACATATTATTAATACGTTCGGCACGCAAACCTATTTCCACATACACAAACATGCGTGATGAACTTGTTAAACACACTTTTCGCAATCTTATTATAATAATAAACTGCAAATAAATATAAAATTTAAAAAAAAAACGATAACGAGTTGTGCCCGTTTCTAAAAATATTTCCAAAGACGAGGAAGTAATTATGTTCGAAACAGATTCTTGGATATACGAGACTCACGACTTTTCAGCCTCGTCGCATTCTGTGCCGATCTTTTCCCTTCGGAGATAAACAAGCCTGGTCTAAAAAGCGCATAAAACATCCACGCTGAAAGCTCATACCCTTTTACTCAATTCAACTGTAAATTAGACTCCGGCTTATGTAAACAAATGTAACGTGATTCGAAATAGGACACTCCTCGATGTATAAAATAAAAGTTTTTTTAAAGTATTTTACCGAGAGCATAAATAATTAGTGCTTTCTTCTCAATCTTCTCCAGTGTTGGGAAACAATGGGTAAACCGTGCACATTTGAATTCTGAATTCAATTATTCGATTATTTATAACGCGTCGTTGCAAAGTGAAATCCTAAAACCATCGTCGTCCGTGTGGGCGAGGGAATAATGGATCTTCGATAAATAAACAATCACTTAGGAATATTTTAACACCGAGATTAATTACGAGGAGTGTTGAAGTACGAGCGGAATCCTTTATTGGAGGCGCTTTGGGGATTCTGACTTAACTGGTTATCTTTGGTTTATGGTACGGCAATGAAGGGATTCATATAATTTAAGATATACCAATTAGCCTCTTTACCGAATGAAGTCGAACTGATTTAAATGATCGATTCATATTTTATTAATACTAATCAATATTTACTGTTATTGCATCGATAACTTTATATCCTTGATAAAGTAATTAAAACATTAAACAGTGATAAAATTGTATTAAAGTTCTTAAAGTTGTAGAAAATTAACTAATAAATAGAAAAAAAAAACACGAAAACATTCATAAGTCTTATTAAGATTGCAAACCAATCACTTATTGAAACAACTACTTCTCTGGCTAATACCTCGACAGACATTGAATTGTTCTAATTATTAATTAAATACTGAATTGAAAAATTCACAAATAATTATTTATATCTCTTGACAATCATCTTCATATAATATTAAGACATGATAAATTAATTTTGTTATTTGTGTCACGTTTTGAAACGTCAAGTTATGTTTAAGAAAAAAACCAAGGAACAATTTTTATGCGACAATTATGAAGTTGTTCTATTCCACGAGAAAACCAATACAACGGCTATTAAAATAGTTCAGAGGATGAAAACGTGCCATCACACGATTAGCAGTTGGTAATTACCGCGAATGCGTGGATATGTAGCCGTTTATAAAAGAATGCACATTAAAGCGTTCCAGTACAAGAAATAATTGTTCAATCATGTCTTCAATAATCGATTGCACGCTATTAATTTGAATAATTTGATATTATTTACTTTGCTGAAATAACGCACACTAAACCCTTAATGCATTATATTATCGTTCAAGAACAGTTATGGAGAGGTTTTGACCTTTTATGTGCAGTGCAGTTGATGGAGAAGCAATATAAATTACAGATCAAATAAGAAAAAGTGGTGATGTGACCATCATAGTACTTTTCCTATATTTTTCTCGAAAACTATAAGGGTTTTCTTAAAAAGGCTATTCTTAACAATTTGTTCAATCTTGGATTCTTTACAAATTTTATGTAACTCCTATAGTTTATTTGCAGTAGGCAAAAAATATCAAAATGATTAATTTGCTTTTTTTTCTCGCAAGTTAAGAACTTTATTAAAACCTGTTCTGTTTCTTATTCTCTTTAATTTCGATAAAAAATTTAAAAATGTTATGAATGTTCGCCAAAAGTTTTTAAGTTTCAATTTTTAACGACAAAACCCTAAGTTTAAAGCTTCCAGCCGGTGTGGAAACCTCCCGTAAGTGTTATGCCTCGAAATTTTTTATACACATGCTCTCCAATCATTTTAAAATTAAGAAGTTTTTCTGGTCTGTCGAGTATATTTGCTTTTAATATCTCTTGCTACACACAAGTGGATTCGTCTGGTTTTACCGAGTTCATGGTATCCACTTGGGTGCTCCTTGACCACTCATCTGCTACTTTATTTTTGAAACTCTTCCTGCAGCAAACATTGAAGTTATACTCCTGCATCTCTAGGATCCACCTGGCTAGGCATTCTCATGGATTTTGCATAGTTAGTCAGTCATGACGTAAAAAGGTAACCTTGCCACTTACGGATTGCCTATATTACCCCAAATATTCCTGTTCAATGACGGAATAATTCCTTTCCGTCGGTGTTAGACTACGACTGATGTATGCTATGACTTTTTCTGCTCCATCCTGAAGTTACGTGAGGAATGCTCCTAGTCCTGCCTGGCTGGCATTCTTAAAATCGGGACAGGCGAGGATCAGTGAGTGTGTCAGGTACTGTTTTAACTCCTCAAGGGAAGATTCCTGCAACTCTCTCCAAATATAAGGTTGCTTCTCTCTCAGGAGTGTTGTTAATTATTTGAATACACTCCTTCCCATTTTTCAGAGCTCTCCAAAACTCTACTAGGTTTTTCTCTGAAAAGTTTCGGTGCTTCTTTTATTATTAGTTTTAGTAGCGACATGTATATAAGCTAATAATGTTCTATGATCAGAGATAGTGTTACTTATGGTTGTACAAGAATCCTCAGTATTATTAGAGTATATGTGATCTATACAAGTCATTGAGGTCGATGTTATTATGCTTTGTATATGTGGTAAGGGGTATGCATCTAGCTTGCTGGCTATATTTACCTTGCAGTAATCTACACAAAACCGATATTTACCTTTACTGTACGCACCAATACCACCGGAGAACTCCAGCTGTTGTTTAAGAGTTCAATAATATTCTCTTCAAGCATTCGGTCCGGATTTCGGAGGTAATACTTTTATTTTACAGGATCTTGGCCCGGTTTCAGTTTAATCCAGTGTTTCACTATACTTACGACCACGTCCTTGTAATTTTATTTGTGCAGTTCATGGTCTAGGAATACATCCAGAGCCTTTTTCTGGGCGGGAGTTAATTCTTGAATTGCAGCTAACTCACACTGCTTATTGTTATGCTGGTTTTTCTTGGACGGCTTCCGGATGAGAATTATTTCTCGCCTGACAGTGTTTATTTGTCCCTCATACTTACTCAAAAACTCCATTCTAATTACAATATCCATGGACAATGTAGGGAATATATTCCATGTTACTCTTTATATTCACAATTGTTTAAGTAGTTGTTTCAAAAGTGATTTGTTTCTTGTAGTCTTAATAAGACTCATTTGTTGTAGATTTTACGAAATATTTTCGGGTTTTTTCTAAAGATTTCATTAAATTAAGATTCACGAAATGGTTTCGTTATTTTAAATTATGTGTCTGTCTGTATGATCATTTTATTTATTTATTGGTAATTTTTCTTTATTTTTTGCCCTTTTTGACAAGATTAGATAATTTTGGTTTATTTGGATGTAGATTTGGCCGTTAATGGTAAATTTTAATCCCTTTTTTTTCATGTTTTCCTTCATTTTTAATACTTTGTGATCATTTTTGATCGAGTATGCTTTATTTCTGAGGATTTTTTGTCATTTTCGGTCCTTATAAGTTCACATTTGATCAATTTTTGGTAATTTTTCGATCGTTTTTGATTCTTTTTGGATAATTTGTTGGTATTTTTTTATTTGGTTTTTTTAGTCATTTTTGTTTTTATTTTTGGTCCAATTTGATCACTTCTGGGCCATTTTCCAAAATTTGTGGTCTATTTTTGGTCGGTTTTTATTCTTTTTGCTACATTTTTGCTTTTTTTGGTAATTTTTGGCAAAATGATTATTTAGGAATGGTCAATGATGTAAAAATTGAAACTAGTTGGAATAAATTGTAGATAAATTGTGAAATCAATCAAATGCCTCATTGTAAACAACCCTTAATATTAAAAATGTTTCACCACATGATAAACAAGAACCAAATTCAAGAAATTTAATTCTATTAGCCTTTTTTGATTATTTTTAATAGATTTATATTCTTGGAGAATATTTTGTATTCAAATACATAATCAATTATAAAATAAAGCACTAAAAACCTTTCTTCACACAGTTTATTTGAAAAACCAAATATATATCTCGGACACAAAGTGACCATTATCAATGGGTTAATACTAAGTACAAAACTAAAATTAAACAATATTTATACACACAAATTATGTAAATGAGTTGGAAAGGTGGTAGGGTAATTTCCAAAAAATGTAAATTGCGGACGGTATTTGGAAAAAAGGATTAGGGAAAAAACCCGGATTAAGGTGGGACGATAAATTCTAATAATACGTTTTGTAATGAATTTAAATCGAAATTCATTAATCTACTTTCATGTTTTTTCATTTGTATTGCCTCTAACATGTTTAATTGATAATTGGAAGACTAATTAAAAAGCACTAAAAACCTTTCTTCACAATTTTATTTAAATTAACAGATATATATTTCGGACACAAAGTGACCATTATCAATGTTTTAATACAGTATTAAAACATTGATAATGGTCACTTTGTGTCCGAAATATATATCTGTTAATTTAAATAAAATTGTGAAGAAAGGTTTTTAGTGCTTTTTAATTAATCAAGTTTACCTTCACGTAACTCACAAAAATCAAATTGGAAGACTGTTTGAGTAATTTAATATTATTTATTGTGATTGGATGTCCTGTTTCTATTATATGGTTAGCTACCGCGGATTTTTCATTATTTAAATTTTTTGCATGTGTTAAGTGTTTTTTAAATTTAATTTGTAAATTTCGCTGTGTTTGACCTACGTATATTTTGTCATAATTGTTACAGTTAATTGAATAAATTCCTGATTGTTCTAATTCATTTGTTTTAGTAAAGGTGGTTCCTAATAATTGTCTCAATTTTGAGTTTGAATAATACGCAGGAGTTAGGTGGAATTTTTTATATAATTTATTGAAATGCGACTCAATCTTTGGGGAATAAATTAATTTGACGTATTTGTTATCTTTGTTTTGAATAGACGGTGTAAGGCTAGTTGCAAACCTAAGTTTATTTTTAAACGCGTGTTTATTAATAAGTTTTTTAATTGTATGAATATTGTAATTGAGGCTTTTCGCAATATTAATAATGATGTTGAACTTCTTTTCTCTATTTTCTTTGGACAAAGGAATGTTAAATGCTCGATGGATGAGGCTATTGAAGGATGCTAATTTGTATTTCATTGGTGCACAGGAATCTGAATGGAGGTAATTAAAAGTGTGTGTGGGTTTACGGAAACTATCAAATTCTAGTCTGTTGTTTTTAGGTGAAATAATTATATCTAAAAAGGGTAGAGAGTTGTTTTGTTCAATTTCGTAGGTGAAGTTTATAGTTTTGTGAAAATTATTGAGAGATGTAATAAATGAATCTATGTTAAAGTCAGAATTAATTATGGCAAAAACGTCATCGACGTATCGGAACCAAATGACCGGGAACTCGGTTAGTGTATTTTTTACATTATTTTCGAAATTGTTTAGAAAGATGTTAGCTAAGAACGGGGATAAGGGGTTACCCATCGCTGTACCGAAGGTTTGTTTGTAAAATGTATTATTGTATTCAAAAACGTTACATTCCATGACTAATTCTGTGAGTCGAATGTAAACCTTGATTTTTTCCGTTGGGATTTGATTTTTCATTAATATGGTTTGTAGGATAGCAATAGTGTCTCTAATGGGTATACTAGGGAAGAGGGATTCAACATCAAAAGAAATTAACTTTTGATTATTTGATAATGTCAAGTTTTTTTAGTTTGTTCGAAAGTTCTATAGAATTTTTGACTGACATGTTATTTTCTATGTTTAAAGACTGGAATTAGGTAACTAACCATTTAGCAATTTTATATGTTGGTGAATTTATGTTTGAAACTATAGGTCTAAATTTATTACCTGTTTTATGTGTTTTAGGTAGACAGTATAATAGTGGCATTTTTGGATTTTTTACTTTTAATTTAAAACTGAGCTTCTTGTCTATTAGGCATGTTGAGGCTTTTAATACGTTATTAATATTCTTGATATATGAATTGATAGGGTTCTTCTTTTGTACTGTATAAGTGCCTGATTTTAAAAGTTCACTAACACTGTTGTTATATTCTGTTTTGTGCATTATCCCTAAACTGTTTCCTTTGTCTGATTTTATGTAATGACAGTCTTTTTCTTTTAGCTGATGAGCGGAATTCTGCTGCTTGGATCGGTGTTAATTTTGAAGATGCAATATCAATGTCGTTAATGGTGTCTTCTATTGGAAATTTTTCCGGATTTATTGGGTGTTTCAGACCAAGACTTAGTATTTTAATTCTTCTTCGCAAAATGGGATGTTTGTTCTCTTAATTACTAATGTTTGTGTCAAGTGTTGTATATCTTCTTGGGGGATGTGCCGTTGAGGTGGTGGTTGTTTCAGCAAGATGGATTTCAACTTCTTTTGTAAAATTGTAGATTTGTTCTTTACCTTTTTTCTTATCACTACGTACATGTGTCTTTCCAAATCTTCCCAGAATTGTGGATTAAGTACTTTGCTGAGGCGTAGATGTTGTTCATAGGCCGTCTTTTTTTATCCTTTTTGGATTATCATCAATTTTCGCTCTAGTTTTTTTATTATCGGCCTTTCTATGTTCAGTTTTGATCCCTTTTTAGATCATTTTCTATACTTTTTAGTTTATGTTTCATAATGTTTTTGCTGTTTTAAGTTATATTTAGTCCATTTATAATATCGTTTTTGTCAATTGATTTGTTCTGTTTCTCAATACTATTTTCACCAGAATAAATCTAGTATAAAATATAAAATTTTTATCAAAGTCTCTTTAAGAGTTTTGCTGAATATTACTATATTCTGTTTGGAAGTGCAAAATGCGACTTGCTGTTTTTATTAATAAATTTTAGTTGATGTGTAGATGTGTAGTATCAATTAGAAGTTTTCCAAATATTTCTCCTAACCTAAAGCTGATTTATTCTTATTATTTATTATATTTTTAACCAGAACATATCTGCTAGAAGTTATAAAATTTTTATGAAATCCCCCAAAGAATTTCCCTGAAAATTATTAAATTCTCGTTGGTTGTGCAAATTTTTTATTGACTTGAATTTTGGTCTGATTTTTCCAGTAATTATTCCTTTTAAATTTAATTTACAACAAGAATATATCTGGTATAATGCGTAAAAATGTATCAAAGTCACTTCAGGAGCTTTTCGGATAATTATTAAATTCTAGTTGAAAATTCTTATCGTCTTAATGTCAGATATTTCTAATTACCTAAAGCTGATTTATTTGGTTTTATTCTATTTATAAGCATTTATATATTAGGTATAATTTGTAGATATTTTGTCAAAATCTTCTGTAGGGTTTTCCTAAAAATTCTCTAAATAACTCTATTCGAATGTGTAAAATTTTGAGAACAGAATAAATCAGCTTTAGACCATTAGAAGAATATGATTCATTCTTTTAATAGTCTAAAGCTAATTTATGTTGTTTTCAAAGATAATTTGATTAGTTACAATTGGAAATTTGATTATGAACTTGAATAGGTTAGAACTATAATCTCAAAAATAAATGGAATATGTGATGTATTCTTTTAAAATTAAATTAAACTATACCAAAAGTTCGTTTGGCTAATTCCT